>JAOANR010000015.1:9444384-9944658 GCA_030278955.1 Hygrophila difformis | reverse complement strand
AGACTGCGTTGCCATTGGTGAACGAAGTAGGGGGTGATGTCAATGTCCCAGTTGGGAGACAGCCTAAGGTTGTTCCCAAGTCCGTTGGAGGTAAGAATCTAATGATAGGATTCGATGAACACATGCTTTACATTATGGATGAGCTGACAAAAGATAAAGGAAATCTCAAAACCATCCCAATCACAGGTATGGGTGGGATTGGGAAGACTACTCTAGCTAGAAATGTTTTTGAAAATCAGTGTATTGTTGACCACTTTGATATGAAGATTTGGCTTACAATATCTCAAGAGTACAATGTTCACGAAATCCTCACAGGTCTTGTAAATGATGGGGTTGTTCAAAGGGGTAGTAGTGGAGATTTAGAGAGCTTGGGGCATAATTTGTATCAAAAATTATTTGGTAGAAGGTATTTGATTGTGATGGATGATATGTGGGATATTGAAGCTTGGGATGATTTTAAAAGATTCTTTCCCAACAACGCAAATGGAAGTCGAATCATGGTCACTACGAGATTGGAAAATGTTGCGAATTCGTTAGGCTCTTCCAGCCCTTATTGCATATCTTTTTTGGATGAGAAAAGAAGTTGGAATTTATTTTGTCAAACAAGCTTCGGACAAGAAGATTGTCCGTTCCCAGATTTAAAGGAAATTGGAATGAAGATTGCCAAGAGTTGTCGGGGACTTCCTCTAGCAATTACTGCAATTGGTGGCCTTCTTGCCAATTCCAACAAGACAAAACAGTTTTGGGTATCTATTGAAGAAAATGTAAGCTCCTTGTCTAAGTCCGAATATTATGAGCACTGCATACAGATATTGAATTTAAGTTACATGAATCTGCCAATTCATCTCAAGCCGTGTTTCCTCTACTTGAGGTCTTATCCTGAAGATTATGAAATCGAAGTTCCAGAACTGATACACCGATGGACTGTTGAGGGATTTATAAAACCAGCAGATGGTGAAACTTTGGAAGAGATTGCTATGGAGTACTTCCAAGATCTCGTCTCTCGGAGTATAATTTTTATTCGTCAGGTGGGGCAAATTGCTACACAACATTGTGGTGTTCATGATCTCTTCCGAGACCTATGTTTGAGAGAATCTGATAACCAATGCTTCATTCGTCTACCAATGGTGCAGAGCACATCTTTCAATTTGAGTGAATGCTTTCAGTGTCGAGGATCATCAATCTATGATAAAGTATCCTTAATGCTTCATAACTTTGTTCTTATATCTGAGTTATCATCATCATCATCATCATCATCATCATCTCAAGTAAGTCGTCCTGTCTGTGGAGCATGTGAAGAGATGTATTCTCATCTCACAAAACCAAGAATGGTGAGAATGATCCGTGAAGAATATAACGATGAAGATGATACAGATTCTGTGCATCCTACTCAATCACGGTATGTAATATGGCACGCGTGTTATGAGGCGAACTTCATATTCCCTTCACTGATAGACTTACTTTGGAACCTTCAAATATTGAGAATTGATTGGACTGACAGTGAAGTAGGTCTGCCAAATGGAATCTGGAAGCTACCAGAACTCAGGCATTTGAATATCGGTGCATATCTTGATGGTGGAGCCAAATTACCAAATCCTGAAGATAATGATGTTGAGGGGAAAGATTTCTTCATTCTCAAAAATCTGCATACCCTTTCGGCTATAATAAATTTGAAGCTCACAAAGGCTACCTCAGACAGAATTCCAAATCTTCAAACACTCAATATCAAGTACAAAGAAGAGCCCGAAGATATCATGTCAGAGTCGGCGAACCACTATCTCTGTAATCTTTTCCAACTACAGAGACTTAAATCACTTAGTCTGGAAGGTTATGCGCTGGAGTGTTATGTGCTGGAGAGCATCGTCTTCCCAAAATCGTTGAAAGCACTGTCTTTGTTGAAATGCAAATTTTCGTGGGAAGATATGTCAGTAATCGTTGGTTCATTGCCCAGTTTGGAAGTACTTTCGGTGGTTCAGTGTGGTGTGGGGTCTGAGTGGACTCCTGTCGAAGGAAAATTCCTTCAATTGAGAGTCCTGCTATTCTATGATTGTGATCTGGTGCAGTGGAGAGCTAATGCAATCCACTTTCCAAAGCTTGAGAAGCTTATACTACGTGATCTTAAACTTTTTGAGGAGATCCCTTTAGAAATTGGAGATGTTGAAACATTGCAAGCCATCGAATTGTCCGATGTCCGTAAATCTGTCATCTACTCCGCAAAACAAATATGGGAGGAACAGCAAAGCGTGGGGAACTACATCCTTCAATGTCATGTTTATAAAGATCACTTTACGCGGATGCCTATACGAGACTGGAATCTGTAAGCAACAAAAACTTTTATTGCAGAGACACTTTTTATTACTTGCACAAAAATGAAACTTTCCAGCTCTGTACTGGAAAATTTTGTTTCCCACAAATTGTCTTCCACCCGAGATTTTTAAGATGCTTCGTGCTTGCATATCATATTATGAGGAGGTCTTAGCAACTGGTGGAGTATATTATTATCTCACTGTAATACAAATATATAATACTAAAACGGAAATCGTTTGGGTGCTGGCGGCCTGTAGGTGGTGGCACATTCAAAAGTGATGGGTATGTGTGTATGAAATGATGTGTGAGTATGAAAAAGTGATGGATGGAGGTTATGACGAAAAACTAATAAAAAAACAAACTAGCGTCTATACATCACTTTACAAATGGCTACACATCATTTTTAGCGCTGCCTGCACCTGCTGGCAATTGTTGTGCCATTACAGAAACCCGGTTGTACTAAAACTATTATGTACATGTATGAATAATGTGTTGTATTGTTAGTAGTTACAACCAGTTGACATGAAGGAACTTTCCAAAATCATTGGAAATCTTGGTTTTGAAGGGATACAAATTCTCTTGGGAGGATATTAATGTCAACCGTTGATTTATTGCTCTATTTTAGAAGCACTTTTCGTTGTGCTCCTGCTGAAGGGGAATTCCTTCAATCGAGAGTCCTTCAAATCTCTAGTTGTGGTCTGGTGCTGTGGATCGGGATTGAAAACAATAGCAATTCGGAATTTAGAAGATACCTGAGACAACATGAATGGCGAAAACTGGGTTGGGAATTAACCACACCTTCTTCGAATATTGTGACACATCCACCACTGAATGTGTTTCGTCAGAGATGAACAACAATGGAGGAGTCTCGAAACCTCAATTGTGAAGGTAGTAAATTTGGATGAAAATATAAGGTTGCCAGTATGCATGGGAACTAACTCTTCAGTGACCCTTTGAAGAAGAAGAAGAAGAGTAATAGTATCATTCTCGAGAGGTTTGTGCATGCAAAAAACTGCTTTGGGATATGCGCCCTTAATTGCCCTTGCAATTAGTTTTGGGTCCGATGTGGTCTGGGATATCCGATTTCACAAAAAAAAAAAAAAAAAAAAAAAAAAAAAAAAAAAAACCCTGCCGTACGGAACTTATTTGTAGGCCTCAAATGTGATTACTAATTAGGGAATTGTTCAAAATCTTTATTCCTAGGTTAAACAAGCCTAATGGACAATTAAACAATAACCGGGAATAATTAAACAACCTTAAATTAAATTGGTGTGGTTTTGCTATCAACTAATTCAATACTACTATTTAACAAGTCTTTATTATTCTATATATTTAATTGAAGTATTCGCCACATTATTTAATTATTTTTTCGATGATGGATTGTTTTTCGTGTTTCGGTTTTTTCCGTTTTTTTTTTTTCTTATTTTAAAATATCTAACTCTCTCCATCCCACTAATAATGTTTCATTTGTACTTTTTACACTGTTCATAGTGTATGTTTGACCTAAATTTTTGTTATAACTATATGAGAAAAAATATAGTCAATTGAGATCTTCTTGGATTTGTCTTTTCGAGTAGTTTTAGAATATATATTTTATATAATTTTTATTTCTATACATTTTAAGATATTAATGGTTAATGGGTGTCCAAAATTTTGGAACATAATTAATGGGACAGATAGAGTATTTTTGTAATTCAATTTGCAACTCATGTTTAGATTGTAGAGGTCATAAATTGTTAGATGAGCTTACACAGTTGAGTGACAATATTCCTCAGTTCATTAATTAAAATACATCATACTCATTGACAAGTTTTTTAGTAATAAAATAATGTTTGATATTCACCTCAATATCATACTAAAAAAGTAGTTGACATTCGATTTAAACTTGTATAATTCGGATAGTCAAAACATAGCTTGACAAACCGATTCGAATGACTTGGTTGAATATCAATCTAAGGAATGGGCAGTGGGCTCCAGAACATTGACATTCAAGTGTGACGGGTTTAGAATTTAGTAATTTTTTTTTTCTGAACAGTCTATCCAAGTTAGAAAATAGATGATGGGAGTTTATGCCACACAAATTATAAATGAAATAAATGAAGATATGAGACCGGTGGGAAATCGAACCTTCAACCTTCCGTTAGAATTTAGGGTGGTTGGACCCTATGATTGGAGTTAAGGAACCCTCATCATTAGAAATAAGAATTTGAAGATTGGGCCAAGTCCACGTCCACGTCCGCCATTCTCGAGTGCATTTAAAATAAAGGTGTCAATTTAGACACGAACCCGAAATGCCCGATCTGAAATATTATACCACCTGGTCAACCTGACACGAACACGACCCGAAACTTGAAATTGTATCAATTTTGGCCTATAACCCGAAAAAACGAACCCGAACGATACGAAAAAATTCAGGTTTGGGTTTGGTCATTTTAGATTTTTTCCGAAATCATGTCGACCCGAAACCCGACCTGAAATATTATAAACTTGACACCAACACAACCTGAAACCAACACCCCTGATTTAAAAGTTAAAAACCATTATTCTGTATTTCTTTCTTTATAAGAAGAAAAGCAAAGCAAAAGTAGAAAATAAAAGGAATATGGTTCTCTCCACACTCCACTCTCCACTCTCCAGCCCCTCATGAGGCCTGAAGGCCTCGATTCTCCGGACCTCTTGTCATCTTGTGGGCAAAGCAACTGAACGCTCCAACGGCCGCGATTTCTTTTGCTTTGACAATCGCACGGCCCTAATTCGCCCCCGGAGTACACTCTCCAGATTTGAATCCACCACTCCCAAGTCCCAACTGAATTACTACTTGCTCGGCCTGCTGCTGCTGCTGCTACTTCTGCTGCCAGATTCTCTGAAAATGGCGTCATCTTCATCTTCTACGGACAAGGACAGCGACAATGGCAAACCCTTGGAACAAATCGCCACGCGCAAGGCGAAGAAAGAAGCTTTGGGATGGATTGAGTGGATGATGGGATGGTTCTATCTTTTTTACGAGATGCTTTTCCAGAGGATTATCGCCAGCAATTTGCCCAATCCAATGCCCCTCCCACCAATTAACGACCTTACTTTCGTTGTCACCGGTTCCACCTCCGGCATCGGCAAGGAAATTGCCAGGTTATTGGGGAAAAAATGAATTCTTGCTCTTGGGTGTTTTTTTCTTATTCTTTTTTTGGTGTCGTTTTTGTCCGATTTTTTGTGTCTCAATCCCTTTATTATTTTTTCTTTTGGTGAGTGATGGATCGGATCCATATTGACTGATTGTGGACTGTTCCATTTGGTTATGTGTTGAGCCAGAATTTACTCATTTTATGCAGTAATTTCGCAGTACTGATTGTGTTAGTGTCCTGTTTCTGATTTAGTTGTGGTTCAAGTTAATGATTTCCTTAAGATTTCAGTGTCAATTAGAGTTTCAATTGCATGGGTGGGGTGGAATCAATCATCAGCTTCATGTAGTAATTAGTTTGTGTTCTGTACTTCTGTTAACGGGCTTCTTCGGTCTTATGAATGTGTTTTGGGATGGTTTTCTGCTGTATATGTTTCTAAATCCTTTATGTTGTTCATTGATGGACAGGCAACTGGCTGAAGCAGGTGGACATGTTGTGATGGCTGTCCGAAATCCTAAGGCAGCTAATGACTTGATAAAGAAGTGGCAAGAAGATTGGTCTGGAAGGGGTCTTCCCCTTAATATTGAGGTACTGAAGGAATAGAATGAGTTCATAGATATATAGGAATGAGGTTATAGCAACGTAAATCCAATTGCATGCTAGGGTATCAACTTTTCCCATACTAAATGACCCAAAACCATCATTAGCTTGATGGTAGGGCTTATTCTGACTAAAAAGCATGTAAATAATATGGAAATGGCTACACTAAGGGTGGTAACCGCTTCCACAAACTAGACTAAGAAAAACACATTACACACTAACCTGTTTGCAAGGAAAATAAACTAATTAACTAAACTAAACTAACCCCCTAAGGGGTGGAGAGTTCTGCCTCCTCCTTTTTCTTCAGCCAATATCTAGATGTGTGAGGGTTTTCAGGGATTGTCCTCCAAGTGGTGAAGAAGGTCAGCTTTTATACTTCTTGCTCGAAACCCTAGGCCCATCAGGGCCCATCAACAGTGCCATGCATTTTCCTCGTGCTCACAGCTTCAATTGGACGCAATTTTGAATGTGATTCGGTCTCCTCAAACAATTCGGTTTAGACCGAATTGGTGCATTTTGAATTGCATGAGATCTTCCTTCTTGATCTTTAGCTGAAAATGGTCTTCACTCATCAATTCAGTCTATGTATAAACCGAATTGGCCTTTTCGAATTGATGATGGCTCCTGCTTGGCTTTCTTTTGAGGCAATTCGATCTATGCGAGCAATTCGGTCTAGACCGAATTGCTTAGATCGAATCCCCTCTCTTCTTTGTGTTCAGGGTCTTCTTCTTTCCAAAGTGCAATTCGGTCTAGGGGTCAATTCGGTTTAAACCGAATTAACACAGACCAGATTGGTTAATCTGCTTCTCTTCTTCATCACTTGTCCATTTTTCTTCTTTCTTTTCTTCAGCAATTCGATCTAATGAGCAATTCGGTTTAGACCGAATTGCTTAGATCGAATTGGGTTTCAACACTAGCCAAAAATTCAGTTTGTGGGATTTTAATTCTTTTTCCCATCTTTTTTATTATTGTGGGCTATTTTATTCTTTTGCCCATTTTTCATTCCTTTTTCTTATCTTTTCCTTTTTTTCATGTTTTTGGATTTTTCTATCACAAATACAATTAAAATTGCATATTTTTGTGTTTTTCATTACCAGCTTATTATTCTCACAAACTTGCATTAATCTGTCGAATTCAACTGCTTTCTTATTAAAATAAGATGGAAATACGATCGAAATGTCCGTCTCAGACACGGAAATGGATTGGAAATAATGGACAATTTCGGCCATTATCATTTTCCCAGAAAAACATAGCAGAATATAGCAAAGCATACCCAACCTCGTATTACATTTTAATCTATGATAAAGCCCAAGCATACAACACTCATTTATTCGCATTGTGTACTTACATCCACAGACAAAAATAACCAACATAATTTGAATACTCACACTCGAAAACACCTTATATCAACACCTATTTCAATTTCGAGATAGCATTGAAGCATACAACACCCATTTTATTCGCATTCTGTACTCACATCCACATACCACAACAACCAAGATCATTCGAATACTCACATTCCAAAAAACCCAAATATCATCACCCATTTTAGTTTCGAGATAGCATTAAAGCTTACAACACCCATTTCGTCGCACTTTCCACTCACATCCACGACAAAAGCAACCACAGTCATTTGAATAATCACACTCGAATACACCATAATCAACACCGATTTCAGTTTGAGTTGGTAATGCATACCTTCAAACAATCTCCAACCTTTTCGACCAAAATCGCGGCTGGAGCTTCAAACCCTTGTTATTTCGACTTCGAACTCAAGGATGCTTATGAAAATGCTCTCTCCAAGATTTTTTACCCCTAAATCGGCAAACCCCACTTTTGAAACCTCAAAACCCTCTCTTGAAACCCTTGAGCTCCCCTTGAGCAAACCACTCAAAACCGCCGGATTAATGGTGTTAGTGGGGTGGTGAAGGAGGCCGGTTAACTCACGGTGGTTTTGGGAGTTACGAGGTGTTACAAGACACCCCAAGTTAAATTACTCTTCTGCCCTTCACTTTCTTTCATGGTTTTTTAATTCACTTAAGGGTATTTTGGTCTTTTCATATTTTCTAATTTCAAACAAAAATCAATATTCAATGGTGGGTACCAAAGTGGGAGTATTTTCGTATAGAGGGTAAAATGTTGGATGTATTTGGCCTCCGGGTATTTAAGTTACATTTCCCGTTATTTGAATCCATAAAATAATTAAATCTTCACCATTAGGAAATAAAATATTATAAATAATATAATTAATATGTTCATAAAATCTAGACTCTTATACCAATTTTCAAGCGCGTTGGGTGTTGTTTATATAATGAAATCTAAAAGATGATTAAATCATAAAAAGCCAAACTTCTGTGGGGTTTAAATGAAATAATGGAAAAGTTGTTGGGATCATTTATTAATTTAAAAAAGGTCATTTGGCTCAGTTTCATACAAACTTGGATTCTGATGGCCTATTTCCACGAATGCAACTATTCGTGGCCTAAAAAAAATTAACTGCCTTTTAGTGGCCCTTTTTATTCTTTATCCCTATTATTTATTATATTATAATTAATATTTTTTATTTTATAAATTTTACATAACTCATTTTAAAATAATTATAAGAAGGATAAGGACTTGTTATTTTAGTGGTTAATTAACTGGCACATCCCCGATATATTTTATACAAAATATATTAATCCCCACCTGATGTCCCAACCCTTGGCATGGGCTCCCACAACCCCTTTCGATGACCTTTGGCTTCGCAAAGTAAAAAATAATTACCAAAGTCCATTAGTTTGATGGGTTGATTATATATTGAAAACTATTGTGAACATTTGATGTTGATTAGGGTTTATTATATTGTTAAACAATTTAAATGTGTATTTGATATATGTTTATATTGAAAGTTATCTCCAACAATATGAGTCCAATCATTCCAATTACCGATCGGAAAAAAAAAAAAAAAAAAAGGTTGGCTTGTAAAGGAGTCCCTGATAAGGTCCCCGATGGGGATCAGGAAAATTATGGCATTCGATGGGAATTCCTGATAAGATCCCGACGGGAATTGGGTTGGTTTTGGGATTAAAAAGCGCCAATGGTTTTGGGGACATAGATGCTACTCCTTATCCCGAAACTGATCCATTGTCATTCTTAATAGTTGATTTAAAATATGAGATAACAATTGTAAATAGGTGCAACACATACTGGATAATCAAGTGGCGCCATTTATTGCTTCAATAAATTCCTCATTTCCGTGGCCCCAAGAATCGCCGATGGACTGGTACTCATTTCCTTTCTCCCTTTGGAAACAATTTCTCTAAGTCCTGAACTAACACCCCTCTTTTTTCTTATTTTTTTGGGTAACATGACGCATAGAGCGCCGGCAGAAGAAAGGAAAAAAAAGATACAAACAAAAAAAGGAAAACAGCTACAGGGGGGGGGGGGGAGAGACGGGACTAGAAAGAAGAAAAAGGAACAAGTGAACACACTAGCAGATTAGGCCCTGAGGAACCAAGTTCGCATCATGTCGGCTGTGATATGGGGCCGGCATACATCCGGGGGGAAGGCCGACACGGTAAAGAAGAGCTCGGAAGAGGCCCCTATCTTAGCCAAAGAGTCTGCTACGGAGTTGTCTTCGCGCATGGTGTGGTTCCAAAGGTAGTCGGGGTGCATTTTGAGTAAGTCTTCGATAGCACAAAGCAATGAGAAGAGGCGATGACCAGGCTGCAGTTTCTTTTGAATAAGTTTCATTGCTTTCAGAGATTCAGTGAAGCAGGAAACATTAGATCTGCCAAGCTCATGCAGACGTTGCATACCATTAAGAATAGCATGCAGTTCAGCGACAAGAATGGTATTGACCCCTACGAATCCAGAGAAACCATCCATCCAATGTCCATCTCCAGTCCTAATAACTCCTCCAAATCCCGAAGGCCCCGGGTTACCATTGGAGCTCCCATCAACATGGAGGATGATTCCATTAAGCGCGTGGGGATTCCATGAAACCAGTTGGGTTTCCTTCTCCTTAGGGGCACGGCCAAGTGCTCGATCCAAGGTTGTTCCCAGGCCAAGGGCCTGGCGGAGAACCTTCTCAATATTGATAGAAGCCCCTCTAAAGCATACCTCGTTTCTAGCCTTCTATATACACCAAAAAGTGGCCCAGTCAGTACCTGTCCAGCGTCTACAAACCTAATATAACCAGGCTGCAAGACTTTGGTTGGGGAGCGGCTGATGGGGGGAAATAACCATCCCAGATCGTTTCCAAATTTCAGCAGTCCAGGGCAATTGAAGAATAGGTGATGGACTCATCTGAAATATTGCAAATGGAACACAAGGCAGATGAAGTCAGACCACGCTTATGTTTCAGATCATTGGTAGGAATGGAGTTATGGGACGCCAACCAAAGTAACATTTTGATTTTCTCAGGTGCCTTGATACGCAAAATCCAACCATACAAGTTCTCATTTCTCATGCCTCTTTGGGCCAAAAGCCACTGATATCCCGTCTTAACCGAGTATTCTCCAGATGCCGAACCAAACCAACACCAAGAGTCCTTGGCAGCCACATGTAAGGTGAGGGGACCAAGGTTTAACACCTCTTTCTTGATTTCATCAGGAACCGAAGTATGCAGAGCTTCCCAATCCCATTTGCCATTGGAGAGAACCTTATTAATTTTTAATTCTGTGTCCGCAATGTGCACGTATGGAATACGGTTGGCAATAGTCCCTCCAGGGAGCCAGGACTATACCAGAGGCTGCTGCTACCATTGCCTATTTTGAGACGGAAACCAGCAGAAAGGAGTGGATCTAGTTTAACCAAGGCTCGGTATGTTGTTGAGGCTCCCGGCCTATGCATGAAGGTACCCTGCCGACTCCCATATTTGCTAGTAAGAAGATCAACCCACATCTTAGATTTGGACAGGATCACATCCGAGTAAATTTTACCAAGTAAAGAGGTATTCATATCCCTGCACATCCTCAAGCCAACACCCCCCATACATTTTGGAGCAGCCATCTTGGTCCATTTAACCAGGTTAATACCTTTCCCCTTAGCATCCTTCCAAATGAATTCCCTTAAGTGGCAGTCAATTCTATCACACACCGACGTAGGAAGCCAGCAAGTCTGCATAACGTAAGAAGGGATGGCCGAGAGGACGGCTTTAGCTAAGGTAACCCTGCCAGCTTTGCTCAAGAGTCCTCTTTTCCAAGATGTCAGGCGACAGAATATGCGTTCCAGCAGGAACTCAAAATGGCTTTTGCAGATACGGCCATGGAAAAGAGGAAATCCGAGGTGGTTTCCCAAGTCCGCAGAGAATGTAATACCAAGGATAGTAGAAATCTGGAGCTGAATAGAGGTAGGGGTGGATGCAGCCGCCAAGCCCAAGGACTTGGTAGGATTGAATTTCAGGCCTGACATGTTGGCAAAACTAGCAAGCACAGCATCAATACATTGAGCACTATCAGTGGTCGCCTTCGAAAAGAGGAGCAAATCGTCCGCAAACATGAGATGAGAGAGGGGAGAAGCACCACGGCATAAGTTAACAGTCTGCCAATGGCCATCTTGCACCTGTTTATGGATAGTCGGGGATAGTTTTTCCATAACTATGATAAATAGATAGGGGGAGAGCGGATCCCCTTGTCTAAGCCCCTTGGCCGGAGTAAAAGCGGGCAAAGCCTTACCATTCCACAATATGGCATAATGAGGAGACTGCACGCAATGCATAATAATATTTATCATCATCTCAGGGAGTTGTACCTCATGTAGACATATTTGAAGAAACTCCCAATTGACGTTGTCATACGCCTTCTCAAGGTCAATTTTGAGAAGGAAATCATGGCTGCGACGATGTCGGTTTTTAAAGGACGATATGACCTCCTGAAGGATGATAGAGTTTCCGGAAGTGCCTCGGCCCGGTAAGAAAGCAGAATGGCAAGGACCAATATACTCTTTAAGCAAAGCCTTAATCGATTGACAATGGTTTTAGTCAAAATCTTGTAACTAGCATTGCAAAGGCTTATGGGCCGGAATTGGCGAATGGTGACGGGAACATGGATCTTCGGAATGAGGCAAATGGAAGTTTCTGAGATAGCAGCAGGGAAGTGCCCATCATTGATGGCTTTGCAGACAAACTCCCACAATTCACGGCCTATCAAGTTCCAGTATTTTTGGTAGAAAAGGACTGGGAAGCCATCCGGGCCAGGGGCGGAGTAGGACTTCATATTCTTCACGACATCATGAACCTCCTGAAATGAGGCCTCTCTCATAAGATCTGGAGGCTGGCTGATGGCAGGAAGAGGGACCAAGGGCAGTGCAGCTCTTAGACTACTATTATCCATGACCACCCCAACCACCCAACCATCCAACCATCTCATTATTTTATTAATTTTTCTATATTCCAACTCATCAATATCCATCCCAACCCAACCACTTCAATTTTACATACTTTATCAATAACCACCCAACCATCCAACCACAATATTATATATAATTATTTTAATTTATATAATTTTAAATTATATTGAGATATAAAAAAGATTAATATATCAAAATATAAAATATCTTATCTTATTCATAAAGAATAAGACATTTAGAATATTAATATATTTTTTTTATTTATTTTTATTTTATATAAATTTTAAAATGGGTTAAAAATATCAAAATTGATATATTATGTATTTAACAAAAATATAGCAAGAGTGGTATCTATTTGTAGAGAATGAACATTTATAAAATTTGGTATATTTTAAAATTATATTTATTTATTTTTTATATAAAATATATAACCATTTTATTATCTAAATTTATAAAATAATCTCTTGACCAATAGCATGAAGACATTTATTTGTCAAATTAAAGAGACCAAGTGGTCTCAAGGTTGCCCATGGCCAACCACCCCAACCCAACCATCATCCATTTTTTTTTCTTTTTAAATAAATACTGACATGGCGGGACCTGGTCTCCTGCAGGATCATTCTTAAAGATAGTCTTAAGACTATCATTAACAATGACCACCCCAACCACCCAACCATCTAACCATTTTATTATTTTATTAATTTCTCTCTCCTCCAATTCATCAATATTCATCTCAACCCAACCACTCCAATTTTACATACTTTATCAATAACCACTCAACCATCCAACCACAATATTATATATAATTATTTTAATTTATACAATTTTAAATTATATTGAAATATAAAAAATTAATGTATCAAAAATATAAAATATTTTATCTTACTTATAAAGAATAAAAAATCTAAAATTTTAATATATTTTTATTTAATTTTATTTTATAAAATTTTAAAATGGTTTAAATATATCAAAATTGATATATTATGTATTTAACAGAAATATAACAAGAGTGGTCTCTATTTGTAGAGAATGAAAAATTATAAAATTTGATATATTTTTTTATTTATTTTTATTTTAAAATATAAAAAATATAATGATTTTAATGAGATTTATTTAAAATTTTAGTTGGCCAATGGAAATGAGACAAATGTCCTAATTCCATTGGCCAAGAAGGATGAGACCAAATGGTCTCATATGGGATTTGGTCGACCTTACCAAAGAGATCTCAACCCATTTTTCCTTTTTCTTTAAAAAAGAATATGACGTGGCGGTTGGGTCTTGGATCAAAAGATCATGATTGGAGGTAGTCTAAGGGAGGGGCCGCCATGCCCCTCTTTTTCTTGTTGAAACTTCTTCAATAAAAACCTCTTTTTTTCTTAGAATCCGCTCCACGTTTGACAGCACTGTTCCGTCTCGACAACTTTCACACCCTTCTCAGCCTTTTCTAAACTCAAAGCCTCCTATTTCAAATTCAGCCCATGCATAATCTTGGATTCAATCTCTTCAATTTCATTATCTATTATTTCCTCATCCCAATCCCCCAAATTAATTTCCCTCCTATATGCGAACCCCTTATTTTCGATTTCTCAAGTCCCTCAATTCTGCCCTCCCGCTTGCAGCAATTGAGGGTGAGAATAAGAGGAAATCGGATCCACATGACCTTGATTTTCCTTATCAAAGCCTAAACCGAGCGATGATGCTTTTGGATTTTCGCTTCACATGATTGCTTGTGGGCTGTAAGATCCTTGATAGTATTTCCCCATTCTTGTTTGACTCTGGATTATTGAAAATGTCTTCTGTTTGGGAAAAATTTTCAAATAGGAGACTCCCGTTTTTACGTGCCAGTCCATTTTCGACATGGTTGTCCTCTCACTTGTCACGACGTTCTTTGGACACTTCTTCAATAATATCTGCAGGTTCCACTTATTAGGGTAGCAACTGTTGTGCAATACTTACTGCAATACCAGGTTGTTATGAAAATAAAGGAAAAACAACAAGGAACACACAAGAATTGTTTACTTAGTTTGGATTTTTTCTACTGAGGGGCTATCAAAGCCAGCGATTTCACTATATTTCAGTTTACAACGACACAAAAGGGTTTTAAAATAGATACGGAACCCTAGGCCCAAAAAGGCCAAAAAAGACATGGGTCAAAATTGTATACATCACAGCCGGAGTGCAATTGAGTAGTACCTCTGGTAACATTATGGGACTTCACAACATATCACATTCACAGGTAAAAAATTTTAATGCTCGCTTCGCATTCTCTGTCATCACCCATAGACATCTAGACATCATCCTATTTGTGGTGATCTTCTTGACATTCCTATTTGTTCACAATTTTTATTGTCACTGTACCTTGCAGTTATAACATGCTATATTCCAGAATTCAGACCCTTTAATGGGTGTTGGGCAGGCGAAACTGCAGCATTGGGAATTCATTTAATAAGGGGCTCCAAATTTAATGATTTCCATTGATTGCCGAATGTGTTGTTCTTAGTAATATGGAATGATGGCGATGGTTTGGGTTTAATCTGCGCTATTTTGTGTTGCGTTTCATTTTGTGAAATTTTGCACTACTTTTATACCCAATCCTCATTTTTCTTCCCCTGACTTGGCTCTAATTTCTGTATTTCCAGTGCAGGTTTTTGGTCTTCAGAAGTTGCAATGACCCTTTAATGTATTCAGCGTCATCCCTTGGGATTTTGAATATATGTAGACTCAGGTTTGCTTGTATTAAGATTACTGCATCTGTAGACTTTGGTTTTCTTGTAAGATTACTGCATTTGTGTAGCTTAAATTGACACCATAAGACATCTTTCTGCATTTTTAACTCAAATTTTTGTTTACTACATACTCTATCCACATCAAACTCATAGATCTTTCATTTAGTTGGTTCCTTGCAAGAAGGAAGAAACAACCCCTTCTTTGTCTAAGGATCTTATGAAAAATTAGTTTGGTTTAATTCGCAATCCACTGGACTCTGGAGGAGAAACTACCTTTGGGGACAACATGCCAACAAAATTGGTACTACTAGAGTTCATGACAACACAATGGACATATGTAATTTAGTGAGAGAATAAAATTATTATCAACACTCAAGATATGCAAATTACTAGAAATACAGATGGTGATTCTATGTAAGTATCTTACAAATGACGGGTGGTGATAATATATGGGAAGCATTTCTAGCAAGTGCTGGAAAAAGTTTCATTTTTTGTGCAAGCAACACGTTCCAATCCTACATTGGCTCCACGGAAGGTAATCTTTATAAACAAGAAATTGGAGGCTGTAGTTCCCCAAGCTTTGTCGTTCCTCCCATGTTTGTTTTGCAGAGTAAATGGCAGAAGCTGCTCAAGCTTAGGAAAGTGGATTTGATTAGCTCTCCACAACAACAGATCACAACAATGGTTTCCACCACTCTTAATTGAAGGAATTCACCTTCGACTGAAACCCACTCAGACCCTAATTAAACCAGACCAATACAATGAAAGTACTTCCAAATAAGGCAATAAACCAGTACTGATTGACATATCCTGCCAAGAAGATTTGCATTCCTTTAAAAGTAATTCTTTCAATGAATTTGGGAAGACGATGCTCTCAAGCATGTAATTATCTAGAGTAAGTGATTCCACAAGCCCTGAATGCTGACTTCTGCACAATTGAGAGAAAACAACAATTGGTGTTTATGAATTTTTGGTTATACAAATATGTGGCAAATAAGCACATAGGTTCGATATCCAAGACTAACGCAAGAATGCAGAACATGACAGAATATATGGCCAACCATACACCCAACGGAAGGTGTGAATAAGAGCACAAACTTTATATTGAGAAGATTGAAGTGGGAATAACAGAGTAAAAGAAAACTAAAACAAATGCACCAAAATCACATGTAAAGAGTAGGAAGAATAGGATGCCAATATATATGTAACTAAAGGGCTAATCGTTCTCATTTATGACAGGGAAGCAAAAACATAATATTAGCATAACTTGTAAATAAGAAAGCAAACTTTGTCTTCTAACCTACAAAAGTCTTCCCTTAAGATTCCAATAACATAATATGAGAGTTGAGAATTTTCAAATGGTGATAGCTGAAAATCATCCAAATTTTGTATCTTAATTATAAAAGGGGCCTTAGTCTCTCTTAATTAAGAAAACTCTCACAGAAATCCTGGTTCTTATATAGCAAAATAGAAATTCATACTAATTGTTTTGATCTACAGGAAATCAACTATTGCAAAGTTAAAAGAACCTCCCAAGTATAAGAATATTTTAAATGGCAAAAGTAACCCATGGCTATGGAGCAAAGGATTGTCCAAGTCCTACACCAGAGGTATTAATGTCATTTGAAAATCTAGCATAACAGAATGTGATACAATGAACCCTTAGTCAAAGTTTCATACTATTTGGTTACTTACTGAAATCTCCTTTATAATTTTTCCTAATATTAAAAGGTTTCGGTCTTTTTTTGCTCTCAATAAAAAATATAGCAAAAAATTACTTAAAGCCCAATCGATCAACTCTTATTCCCAGACAAACTTACAAACTTCATTCTTGTTGTCCGTAATCTTGAAATCATTACAGCCTGCAACAACAGAGCATATGTAATAAATTAGAAGTATTATATTAGAGTGAGATAATGTAGGTGTAATAACATCATGATATGCGAATTAATATAAACAACTTACATACATGTATACATATAGATTGATGTTCTATATAAGTACCTTGTTGTTTACACATTCCAATACTGTATTGGCACTGAATAATGGTAATCTTTATAAACATTAATTTGAAGGCTGTCGTTCCCATAGCTTTGCTGTTCCTCCCATATTTGTTTTGCAGAGTTGATGGCAGCTTCACGGAGATCATACAGTTCGATGGTTTGCAATGTATCAATATCTCCAATTTCTGAAGGGATCTCCATAAAAAATGGAAGCTTACGGAGAAGAAGCTTCTCCAGCTTTGGAAAGTTGGTTTTATCAGCTTTCCACTGCACTAGATCACAACTAATGATCTCCAGGACTCTCAATTGAAGGAACTGGCCTTCTATGGGAACCCACATACCCTTTTTACCAGACCATTTCAATGAAAGTACTTCCAAATAGGGCAATGAACCAATGGTTAGCATATGATACCAAGAAAAATTGCATCCCTTCAATACCAATTCTTTCAATGAATTTGGGAAGACGGTACTCTCCAGCTTGAAACTTGGGAAGACGGTGCTCTCCGGATTGAAATTATGGAGAGTAAGTGATTTAAGCGTCTTGATGTCGAAAAGCCTTTGGAGAAAATATTTCCCCAACTCTTTCTGCTCACCTTTGTACCTAAGTGAGAGTGTGTTAAGATTTGGAATTCTGTCAAAGACCATCCATGTAAAATGCGAATGTACTAGTATATCAGAGAGGGTTTGAAGATTTTTGAGAATAAATAATTTCCCCATAAAAGAACCTGAAGGATTTTCAAATATGGCTCCACCCTTTGCACCAACTTGAATATGCCTAATTTCTGGCAGCTCCCAAATTTCCTTCGGCAAAAGTGAAGCACCCTGAATTCCCAATATTTGAAGGTTCCAAAGTAAATGTATCAGTGAAGGAGATTTCAGTTTCACTTGATTTGCTAAATCAACCATCATAAAATACCGCGAATGAGTAGAATGCACATAATTTCTATCATCCTCATGATTTTCTTTATTGATTATCCTCACCAATCTTGGTTCCTTGAGATTTGAATACATCCCTTGGCACGCTCCACAAACAGAGGGACTCACTTGAGATGATGATGCAATATTGCCTGCATCAACACTTTTAACGACAGCTCCATGACTTCTAAAACCAAAAATGCGGTTATCAACACTTTTTGCGGCACATGTTGATTTCTTTACATAATTTCTGAAGGTTTTAGTGGTGCCTTGACGCGTTGCTTCTGGCAAAGTAACAAAGTTCTGGAGCTTTACGGCTTCTTCATTGGATACGTGTTCTCCACACTGAAAGCAATTATCACAATCTGAGGATGCGTGCTGAACTATTGGTGGATGAATAAAGCATTGCTTCTCCGATTCTCTCAAGCATAGGTCTCGGAAGAGATCATGAACGCCACATATTTTTAGATCCCAATCCCATTTACGAATAAAAATTAGATTTCGAGAGATGAGATCTATAAGATACTCCATAGCTATCTCTTCCAAACTTTTTTGACCATCTGTTGGTTTTATAAATCCCTCAGCAACCCATCGATGAATCAGTTCATCAACATCGATGCGAGGATCTTCAGGATAAGACCTCAAGTAGAGAAAGCAGGGTTTGAGATGAATTGGCAAATTGTTGTAACTTAAAAACAATATCTGCAAGCAATGCTCATCGTATCCGGAATTAGCCAAGGAGCTTACATTTTCTGCAACAGACTCCCAAAACTCTTTTGTCGTGTTGGAATTGGCAAGAAGACCACCAATTGCGGTAATTTCTAGTGGAAGTCCCCGACAACTGCTCGCGATCCTCTTTCCAATTCCCTCTAATTCAGGGAATGGACAATCTTCTTCCCCGAAGCTTATTTGGCAAAATAAATTCCAACCTTCTTTCTCTTCCAAAAAGGATATGGAATAAGGGTCGCAAGAGTCTAATGATTTCGCAACATTTTCTAGTCTCGTAGTCACCATGATTCGACTTCCATTCTCATTTTTGGGAAAGAATCTTTTTAAGTCATCCCAGGCTTCAGTAGCCCACATATCATCCATGACAATCAAATACCTTCGACCAAATAATTTTTTGTGCAATTCAACCCCCAAGCTCTCTGAATCTCCACTACCCTTTTCAACAACCCCATTATTTAGAAGACCTGTGAGGATTTTGTGAACACTATATGTTTGAGAAACTGTGACCCAAATCTTCATATGAAAGTGTTCAACTATACATGGATCTTCAAAAACATTTTTAGCTAGGGTAGTCTTCCCGATCCCACCCATACCCGTGATTGGGATGATTTTGAAACTTCCTGTATCATTTGTCAGCTCATCCATAATGTAAAGCCTGTGTTCATCAAATCCTACCATAATATCGTTACCTCCAACAGACAAGGAAGCCTCAGGTTGTCTTTCAACTCGGACTACATCTCCCTGTACCTCTTCAACCACCGGCAACTCTGTCTTGATGTGGTCAATCTTCTCGATCATGTTCTCCATGTCCTCAAGCAAAGCGGCATATCTCTCCTCGGAAGCCACGGGCAACTCTATCTCGATGTGGTCAATCTTCTGGATCATGTTTTCCACGTCCTCGCGGAAAGCGGCATATCTCTCCAGGGAAGCCTTAGGTTGTCTTTCAACTGGGACTACATCTCCCTTTACCTCTTCAACCACCGGCAACTCTGTCCTGATGTGGTCAATCTTCTCGATCATGTTCTCCATGTCCTCAAGCAAAGCAGCAAATCTCTCCAGGGAAGCCTTAGTTTGTCTTTCAACTGGGAGTACATCTCCCTGTACCTCTTCAACCACCTGCAACTCTGTCTTGATGTTGTTAATCTTCTCGCTCATTTCCTCCATGTCCTCGTGGTAAATCTTCTTGATCCTGTCCTCGAGCCAAGCGGGATCTCTCTCCCAGGAAGCCTTTCTTTGTTCGTGGGAAATCTTCACGATCATGTCATGGAGCAAATCGGCATCTCTCTCCCGGGAAGCCTTACTTTGTTCGTGGGAAATCTTCACCATCATGTCATGGAGCAAATCGGCATCTCTCTCCCGGGAAGCCTTACTTTGTTCGTGGGAAATCTTCACCATCATGTCATGGAGCAAATCGGCATCTCTCTCCCAGGAAGCCTTACTTTGTTCGTGGGAAATCTTCACCATCATGTCATGGAGCAAATCGGCATCTCTCTCCCGGGAAGCCTTACTTTGTTCGTGGTAAATCTTCACGATCATGTCCTGGAGCAAATCGGCATCTCTCTCCCAGGAAGCCTTTCTTTTTTCGTGGGAAATCTTCACGATCATGTCATGGAGCAAATCGGCATCTCTCTCCCGGGAGGCCTTACTTTGTTCGTGGGAAATCTTCACGATCATGTCATGGAGCAAATCGGCATCTCTCTCCCGGGAAGCCTTACTTTGTATAAAGTCCTCGAGCAAAGCGACATATCTCTCCAGGAAAGCCTTAGTTTGTTTGTGGTAAATCTTCACGATCATGTCCTGGAGGAAACCGGCATCTCTCTCCCCGGAAACCTTAGTTTGTTCGTGGTCAATATTCTCGATCATGTCCTCGAGCAAAGCGGCATCTCTCTCCAGGGAAGCCTTAGTTTGTTCGTGGTAAATCTTCTCGATCAAGTCCTTGAGCAAAGCGGCATATCTCTCCAGGGAAGCCTTAGTTTGTTCGTGGTAAATCCTCTCGATCAAGTCCTGGAGCAAAGCGGCATATCTCTCCCGGGAAGCCTCAGTTTGTTCGTGGAAAATCTTCACGATCATGTCCTGGAGCAAAGCGGCATATCTCTGCCGGGAAGCCTTAGTTTGTTCGTGGTAAATCTTCTCGATCATGTCCTGGAGCCAAGCGGGATCTCTCTCCCAGGAAGCCTTTCTTTTTTCGTGGGAAATCTTCACGATCATGTCATGGAGCAAATCGGCATTTCTCTTCCAGGAGGCCTTACTTTGTTCGTGGGAAATCTTCACGATCATGTCATGGAGCAAATCGGCATCTCTCTCCCGGGAAGCCTTACTTTGTTCGTGGTAAATCTTCACGATCAAGTCCTTGAGCAAAGCGACATATCTCTCCCGGGAAGCCTTAGTTTGTTTGTGGCAAATCTTCACGATCATGTCCTGGAGGAAACCGGCATCTCTCTCCCCGGAAACCTTAGTTTGTTCGTGGTCAATATTCTCGATCATGTCCTCGAGCAAAGCGGCATCTCTCTCCAGGGAAGCCTTAGTTTGTTCGTGGTAAATCTTCTCGATCAAGTCCTGGAGCAAAGCGGCGTATCTCTCCCGGGAAGCCTCAGTTTGTTCGTGGAAAATCTTCACGATCATGTCCTGGAGCAAAGCGGCATATCTCTCCCGGGAAGCCTTAGTTTGTTCGTGGTAAATCTTCTCGATCATGTCCTGGAGCAAAGGGGCATCTCTATCCAGGGAAGCCTTAGTTTGTTTGTGGTAAATCTTCTCGATCATGTCCTTCTCGATCATGTCCTGGAGCAAAGGGGCATCTCTCTCCAGGGAAGCCTTAGTTTGTTCGTGGTAAATCTTCTCGATCAACTCCTGGAGCAAAGCGGCATATCTCTCCAGGGAAGCCTTAGTTTGTCTTTCAACTGGAGCAAAGCGGCATATCTCGATGTGGTCAATCTTCTGGATCATGTTCTCCACGTCCTCAAGCAACGGGTTGGCATATCTCTCCAGAAGTAGAGTAACCATTTGCTCAGTAAATATCCTAAGAATTTCATTAAAAACGTGCAAGTGAAACTCTTGCTCAGCTTCAAAGAGACGTCTCTCCAGGAGTTGAATAACAACGTGCAAGTCAAACATTTCCTGAGCTTCAAAGGCAATCTCCGAGATTTTCCTCCATAAGCCATTCAGCCTCTCATCTTCACTTTGGTGATGAATTTCAAGAAATCTCACCAAGTAATTGACACGTACGAGGAGGGTTTCAATTTGATTGATGTCCGCATGAATATTACGCAGCCGAGCACGATTATGAACATTGTTGAGGACTTGGGTAAGAGAAAGCAAAGATGCATAAGCAGATACTGCCATATCAATTATATGAAATCTGAATAAAATCTGAAAATGTAAAGGGAATTGAATAAGTAAGATGAACAAGAAGAAGAAAAAAGATAACAAAGGAAATCACATAAACTTATCGCCTAAGGAGAGAGATTGACAAGGTAACTTGTCAACTTGCAGAATAAACTTGTTATCATATTCAGACGAATGAGTCACTCATTCAGGCTTCTAATCACAAAACCCAAAAAATGTGAAGTGGTTGACAGCAAAGCAAATTGACGGTTCTAATTACAAAAGCCAACATGTGTGAAGACAGCAAAGCAAATTAATCCCCCCTTATTTTATTCTTGCTCCACACCCACGATGCACGCATTCAAATATACTACCATTTCTTAATATTTGTCACGGACCCTCATTTCACACAATCCAATACACATTTTAAATCCGTAATAACTCAAATTATATACAAGAAAAAATTATAAAAATTTGATATTCTAAATCTATGCGATTAGACGAATCCAACAAGATCTCACTTGACTATATTTTATCTTATGTAAATGTATTAAAAAGTCGAATCAAAGTTACTCAATGAATAGTGACAAAACTCCCAACGTGTCAATAATTTAGGAACGGAGGAAGTATATAATAAAAATTCTAAAAGCTTCGATATTTAAAAACTATTTCTACAAAATGAGACGAATCTAATAATATCTCACTCGACTATATTTTAATTTGCATAACTATGATAAAATTGAAGTCAAAACAATTTAAAGAATGTAGTATTTATTTTTTTTTGGTTAAATTAAACAGTATACAAGTAACATAGAGTACGTATCATTTCACACATCTAATCCAGTTGAGATTAGATCCACAAGAATTCTTGAATATTTGCATGTTGATATGTGGGGACCCGCTTCCACCCCAACACATGGTGGACGAAGATACTTCCTGTCAATCATAGATGACTTTTCTCGAAAAGTTTGGGTCTTTCTCATGCAGAACAAATCCGATGTAGTTACGAATTTTAAAAACTGGAAAGTTTTGATTGAGAATCAAACTAGTTTTAAATTTGGGACATTTAGGATAAATAATGGACTTGAATTCTGTAATCACCAATTTGATGAATTATGTGAACACTCTTGTATTAGGAGGCATAAAATTGTTCCCTACTCACCTCAACATAATGGGGTGATTGAAAGAATGAATAAAACTTTGTTAGAGAAGGTTAGGTGTTTGATGACACCTACTGACCTTTCTAAAAAGTTGGGGGTAAAGCGCTTATGAAAGCTGCTTGCATTGTGAACAAATCACCTGTTGTGGAATAATGGAGCTATTAATTAAATAATAAAGAGAACACCAAGATTTAACGAGGTTCGGCACAAATATGCCTACGTCCTCCGGGCCCCACCGAACTATTATTTCACTATGAAATGAAATAATATTACAAAAAGGTTATAGGAAATAATCCTATACCACAAAACCCTCTCAACGAGAAACACTCACAAAGGCTAAAAACTACAATAGGAGAAGAGAGATCAAAGACAAGCTTCTTGCCTTTGCTTGTGTTGGGATGATCTTACAAATGAGTGGCCTTGGTATTTATAGGCACAAAATCCATCCACTCCACTAACTTCATCTACTACATTAAATTCATCAACTCCATTTTCTCCAATGGATTTGGATGCCCACTTCACAAATCTCCACCTTGGTGCATCTCAAATCACATTATCCCCTTCAAGGTTCTCTCGTCACGAAATTCGGTAGGACCTCCAAATGCGCTTTTCAGCGCCAACTTAAAATTCTTGAGACATTAATCAAGTTCAAACAATATTCGAACTTGATACATGTTACAGCCTTCGTTAACATATCTGCGGGATTCTCGGTGGTCTTGATCTTTTGTACCTTGACTCCACCTTCTTCAATTATTTCCCGCACAAAATGGTACCGCACGTCGATATGCTTGGTTCTAGCATGGTATACCTGGTTCTTTGCTAGATGAATGGCACTTTGACTATCACAAAACACTGTTACATGTTTCTGACCAACTCCTAAGTCATCCAGCAATCCCTGTAACCAAATGGCTTCCTTAACAGCTTCTGTAATGGCCATGTATTCTGCCTCCGTTGTTGACAAAGCAACGGTTGACTGTAAGGTAGACTTCCAACTAACTGGTGCGTTTGCAAGAGTAAATACGTATCCAGTAGTTGATCGACGTTTATCCAGATCTCCTGCATAATCTGAATCACAGTACCCAACTATATGCTGACCAGTAACATTAGTCTTCTCAAATATCAACCCAATATCTAAGGTTTTCAAGATATACCTTAGAATCCATTTCACGGCTTGCCAATGATCTTTTCCGGGATCATGCATGTACCTGCTCACTACTCCAACTGCATGTGAAATGTCAGGCCTTGTACACACCATTGCATACATCAAGCTACCCACCGCATTTGAATAAGGAACCTTTGACATGTATTCTCGTTCCTCTTTCGTCTTCGGGCATTGTGAAGCACTAAGTTTGAAATGAGGAGCAAACGGTGTACTTACAGGTTTGGTTTTGTTCGTTATGCCAAACCGTTGCAATACTTTCTTCAGATATTGCTTCTGAGTCAAACTCAGAGTGCCCCTCTTCCTGTCTCTCGTTATCTCCATACCGAGAATTTTCTTTGCTTCACCGAGATCTTTCATTTCGAACTCCTTGCTGAGTTGAGACTTCAATCTGCTTATCTCTCCTCTATCTTTAGATGCAATTAACATGTCATCTACATATAGAAGAAGATAAATGAAAGATCCATCTTGTAGCTTACGGAAATATACACAATGATCAAAACTGCTCCTGGTGTACTTCTGGCCCATCATGAATTGATCAAATCGCTTATACCATTGTCTTGGTGATTGTTTCAATCCATAAAGCGATTTCTTCAGTCTGCAAACCCAATCTTCTTTTCCAGCAACTTTATATCCTTCTGGTTGGGTCATGTAGATTTCCTCTTCCAAATCACCATGTAAGAATGCCGTTTTTACGTCCATTTGAACTAGTTCCAAGTCCAACTGTGCTACCAAGGCCAACAAAATTCGAATGGAGGAATGTTTTACAACAGGGGAAAATACCTCATTGTAATCAATTCCCTCCTTTTGAGCATAGCCTTTGGCTACCAATCTTGCCTTGTAGTGCACGTCATTCTTTTCTGGAAATCCTTCTTTCTGAGCATAGACCCACTTGCAACCAATTGCCTTCTTTCCCTCTGGGAGTTTAGCTAGCTTCCACGTGTGATTTGCTTCAAGGGAATGCATTTCCTCGTCCATGGCTTTCTTCCACTTTTCTTTCTCCGGACTAATTTTTGCATCAAGAAAAGTTTGTGGTATACCTTCTTCAATAACAGGAAGTGCATAGGCCAGCATACTTTCGAATCGAGCAGGTTTCCGAATTTCTCTTCTTGGCCTCCTAATTGCAATTGGTAAATCTTGTTGCTCCTGAGGTTCTTGGGTTAAAACCTCACTTTCACTGGGCTCTTCTTCGGTACTTGGACCATCGTTTTCTATTAGTTGACCATCTACCTCTCTGGTTGTAGATGTCTGAAACTCCACCTGTTGAGGATAATGCTCCACCTGCTGAGGAGTACTATCCGCCTGCTGCTTGGTTACCTTATTCAACATTATTGATTCGTTGAACGTAACATCCCTGCTAAAGATCACCTTTTTCATCTCCGGGCACCATAGGCGATATCCTTTGACTCCAGAAGATATCCCTACGAAAACAGCTTTTCTCGCCCTCGGATCCAGCTTTGATTCTTTCACGTGATAATAAGCAGCGGAACCGAACACACGTAAAGAATCATAATCATTTGCAGGTTTGCCAAACCATGCCTCCAAAGGTGTCTTGCCTTTAAGAGCAGTTGATGGTAGTCGATTGATTAGATGGCTCGCATATGTCACCGCTTCAGCCCAGAACTGCTTGCCCAAATTAGCATTGGACAACATACACCGAACTTTCTCCAACAATGTTCGGTTCATCCGTTCAGCCACACCATTCTGTTGTGGCGTGTCCCGCACAGTGAAATGTCGGGAAATACCTTCCTTCTTGCACAAGTCGAAAAAAGGGTCATTTCGATATTCTGTGCCGTTATCAGATCGAAGCACTTTAATCTTCCTCCCGGTCTGGTTCTCCATCATGTACTTCCAAGTGAGGAATTTCCCGAATGCTTCAATTTTTGTTCGCATGGGATACACCCATACTCTCCGGGAAAAGTCATCAACAAACGTTACAAAATAATGGTTTCCTCCCAAAGAAGCCGTCTTGGTAGGTCCCCACACATCTGAGTGAATGTAATCCATAATGCCTTTAGTGTTATGGATTGCTGTTCCGAACTTCACCCGCGTTTGCTTTCCCAGAACACATTGCTCGCAAAATTCAAGTTTGCAAGTCTTTGCACCCTTCAATAATCCTTGCTTTGCCAGAGTCTGCAAGGATTTTTCCCCAGCATGCCCAAGCCTCATATGCCATAGCTTGGTCATCTTCTCTTCCTTGTCTGCTTCTGATACTGCTGCTGCAATGCCAACCACTGTATTGCCCTGGAAGTGGTATAAGTTATTTTTCCTTATACCTTTCATGATGACAAGTGCTCCCGAGATCACTTTCATAATCCCATCCTCAATGTGGATGGAGTGGCCTTTGGCTTCCAAGGCTCCCACTGATATGAGGTTCTTGGCAAATTTCGGTATGTACCGAACTTCCGTCAGCACCTTGGTTGTTCCATCGTGGTTCTTCAGATATACTAAGCCAACTCCAGCTATCTGGCAATATCCGTTGTTGGCTAGGTAGACAACTCCACCGTCAACACTTTCAAGGTTGACAAACCACTCCTTCCTGGAACACATGTGGAATGAGCATCCTGAGTCTAGCAACCAGTCGTCAGTGCACGTCGTTACCGATGAGGCACAAGCTAAAGAATACTCTGTCTCATCACTATCAGCAACACAAGCCTCTGCTACAGCTTTCCCCTTTTTCTTTTGCAGCTTAGGACAATCTTTCTTCCAATGTCCTTTCTCGTGACAAAAGATACATTCGTCTTTCGACACTCTGCCTCGTGACTTGGATCTGCCTCTTCTGTCCGGCTTGTACTTGTGGCTACGGCCCCGAACGATATGAGCTTCACCAGTCGAACTCCTGTGTTCTAACTTATCCTTCTTTCTGATCTCGTTAGAATATAAGGCAGTGGTAACTTCTTTAAAGGAAATTGTTTCCTTTCCAGTCAGCATACTAACAATTATATGCTCGTATTCATCGGGGAGCGAAGCTAACAGTATCAACGCCTTGTCAACGTCATCTATCTTCTCGTCGAGATTCAATAAATCGGTGACCAAAGAATCGAATCTTGTTATGTGTTCATTCATCGTGGTACCGGGCAAATACTGGAATCGATACAGCTTCGTCTTCATGTAGAGCTTGTTTTCCGTGCTCTTTTTCATGAATTTATCTTCCAGTTCTTTCCACTGTCTGTGCGCCATCGTCTCTCTCATAAGCGGATACTTCTGCTCCTTTGAGAGACATAGCCGAATTGTACCACACGCAAGACGGTTGATCCTCGTCCAGTCTTTATCATCAACACCATCTGGTTTGGTTTCTACTAGTGCCCCATCCAGCTCCTGCTGGTACAAGATGTCCAACACCTCGCACTGCCACATACCAAAATTATTGGTACCGTCGAATTTTTCGACATCAAATTTGGCATTTGAAACCATCGTCCGTGATGACGATGTCACCAACGGCTTCGAATCTGAAGTTGACGTTTCACCGGACCTATCCGCCATTTCTGCTTCAAAGTTTAATTAATAGCTCACAAACGGTAGCTCAACCGAGATGCTTTTCTGATGTGGAAGATCAGCTTAGCTGCGACCACAGAGCATACTATGCAACCAAAGCTCTGATACCAATTGTTGTGGAATAATGGAGCTATTAATTAAATAATAAAGAGAACACCAAGATTTAACGAGGTTCGGCACAAATATGCCTACGTCCTCCGGGCCCCACCGAACTATTATTTCACTATGAAATGAAATAATATTACAAAAAGGTTATAGGAAATAATCCTATACCACAAAACCCTCTCAACGAGAAACACTCACAAAGGCTAAAAACTACAATAGGAGAAGAGAGATCAAAGACAAGCTTCTTGCCTTTGCTTGTGTTGGGATGATCTTACAAATGAGTGGCCTTGGTATTTATAGGCACAAAATCCATCCACTCCACTAACTTCATCTACTACATTAAATTCATCAACTCCATTTTCTCCAATGGATTTGGATGCCCACTTCACATCACCATATGCCACCTAAATGGAAAATCTCCAGATTCTGTCTTTGTTGAAAAATATGTGAGCTATGAGCATCTAAGAGTGATTGGATGTGATGCTTTTGTGTATGTTAGCAACGACAAATTAGCCCCTAGATCTTAAAAAGTGTATATTCTTGGGATATCCATAGGGTACTAAGGGATACAGGTTATGGGATAGATCTGTTGGAGGATTTAAAGTTAGAGTTAGCAGGGATGTGGTGTTTAATGAAACTAAATCATGAAAATTGCTGAATTAGGGACTGTTGACGTTGAGGTGGAGTTTGCTCCTAAAGAGCAATCTGTACAATTGCCTGTGCCAATTTTTGTGCCTAATGTGAATGTTCATGATGATATTGAACCTGATATGCATGTTGAAATTGAACCCAATGAAAATGAGAATGAAAATGAAAATGAAACTGAAATCTCTGAAATCCATGACACCATTGAAGGTGGAGCTGTTGATGAACAAATGATTTGTCTGATTATATGCTAGCCAAAGATCGAGCTAGGAGAGTGGGTAGAACACCCGTTAGGTTGTCTCATTGTGTGCTAATTCCTATGCTTTGGCAGTGTGTGAAGAATTAGACAATCAGGAACCTAACACATATTCTGAAGCCATGGAATCTAAGAATTCTGATAAGTGGTTAGGGGCTATTGTAGGTCCCTTAATTCAAGATTCTTGACTACGAGCGGTCGTTAGTGTGTGATCAGAACAACGTGTAAATAGCAGAAAGACAAAACACCAAGAATTTGTTGACCTAGTTCGGTTTTGCAACCTACATCTGGGGGATACCAATCCAGGATATCTAGACTAAGAAGAACCAAAAACTCTACAGACTTCAACCTAGATTCAAACTAGAAACGGACTCAACACTAGACGAACTATCTAGATGAACTCCATCGTTAGGACTCCTCCTCAACGACGGCCTGCAGGAACACCTCCTGATCCGAATCTCCAGAATCTCCTTGAATCTGATCTCCTTCGTTCTTCTTCTTTGATAAACCTGAATTTTCAACTCCAGACTTCCAATAAGCGCAGATTTCAAGGCTTCTTCGCAAAGAAAACCTCCACAACGTGATGTATAGAAACGAGATCTTCAATTCGGCAAACCAATTGAAGCATATGAAGTGCAAGACATTGATGATCTTCAAGAATAACTCACAGATGTAGAACACTCATCAAAGTCCATCTAAAATCTCTCAAGAATGAACTCTATGAAAAACAAGAGAGAAAAACCAACTTCTAAAAATATAAAGGTGAATTACAACTCAATAGATCAATCTAGCAAAAATCTCTTAATCCCATCTAGGATGAACACACTTATATAGAGGATAGTAAATTCGCAATATGCTGAAAGTGGCTCCTCCAAATCAGTTAAAAACAGTCCAAAATAACTTCTATCAGAAAACTGATAATTATGTTCAGTTCTTGTCGTCAATGCGTCGTTCCAACATTGTTATGACGATACTTTTCATCTGCACAAAAAGCTTTAGTGTACTAACAGCTATGAAGAAGAAATTGATTCTTTACATAAAAATCAAACCTGGACGTTGGTTCCTAGGACAGATAGATTATCTGTGGTTGATTGTAAATAGATCTTTAAAGTGAAACATGAAATCAATGGTGAGAGATATAAGGCTAGGCTTGTGGCTAAGAGGTTTACCCAAAATGAGGGTGTAGATTATTCTGAAATCTTTGCACTGGTAGCTAAGTTCACTACCATAAGGGTAATGCTTGCTTTAGTAGCACACTTTGATTGGGAGCTGATACAAATTGATGTGAAAACTGTATTTTTACATGGTGATATTGACAAAGAAATTTGTATGCAACAACTTGAAGGTTTCGTTGATCAAAACAAGCCCAATCATGTTTATTTTTGAAAAAAGCCTTATATGGACTAAAACAAACACCTAGACAATGGAACATAAAATTTGATTAGTGCATGAAAGAGATAGGTTTCACTAGAAGCAACTTTGATAATTGTTTATACTTTCTCTATTTTTTAAAGATAACTACATTGAGGAATATGACACTATTGATGCATTGAAAACCATCGAATTGTACGATCTCGGTGAATCTCCCATCCACTCTGCAAAACAAATATGGGAGGAACAGCAGAGTGTGGGGAACTACAGCCTTCAAATTCATGTTTATAAATATTACGATGGACCTGCAGTGCCAATACGAGACTGGAATCTGTAAGCAACAAAAACCTTTTATTGCACAGATACTTTTTATTACTTGCATAAAAATGAAACTTTCCAGCTTTGTACTGAAAAATTTGTTTCCCACAAATTGTCAACACCCAGAGATTTTTAAGATGCTTCGTGCTTGCATATCATATATGAGGATGTCTTAGCAACTGGTGGAGTATATTATTACCTCACTGTAATACAAATATATAGTACTTAAAAAAACTATTATGTACATGTATGAATAATGTGTTGTATTGTTAGTTGTTACAACCAGATGATATGAAAGAACTTTCCAAATTCATTGGAAATCTTGGTTTTGAAGGGATGCAAATTCTCTTGGGAGGATATGTCAACCATTGAATTTATTGCCCTATTTAGAAGCACTTTCCTTGTCTCAAAATATGCGGTGGACTTATTTATAGGCCTCAATGTGATTAGGTAACTCATCAAAATGTTTATCCTAGTTTAAACAAGCCTGAGGGACAATTAAACAAGAAGTTGGAATAATTAAACAACCCTAAATTAAATTGGTGTGGCTATGCTATCAGCTAGTATATGATTTATTCATGATCTATAAGATATGAAAAGCTTCATCCAATCACCCTTATTAGTCACCTCTATATTTAACTATCCGAGGGTTTGCTATCAACTACTACTATATTCATGATCTAATCTCTTAAATCTCTCTTGTATGTTTAACAAGTCTTTATTATTCCATATTTAATTGAAGTGTTCGCCACATTATTTAATAATTTTTCGATGATAAATGGTTTTTCAATTTCGCTTTTTTTTTTTTTAATATCTATCTTTCTAAGTCAATTTGCAACTTATGTATAGATTGTAGAGGTCATAAATTTCTAGATGAGCTACAGAGTTCAATGACAATATTCCTCAGCCCATTAATTAAGATATAGCCCTCAAAAAAAAAAATAATTAATTAATTAATTAATTAATTAAGATATAGTACATCATACTCATTGACAAGTTTTTGAGTAATGAAATCATGTTTGATATTCAACTCAATATCATAATCAAAATAGTTGACATTCGATTTAAACTTACATAATTCGAATAGTCAAAAATAGCTTCACAAACCGATTGGAATGACTTGGTCGAATATCAATCTAAGGAATGTGCTCAGTACATTTTCTATTTTTGTAAACATTGATATTAGAATGTCATGCGATTTCAAACCATACAACTTACAAATGAATAATAATGTGTGTGGTTTAAATCATACAACTTAGAAATGAATAAAGTAGATGGGTATGGAATCCATCCGAAATCAAACCCTATGATTGGACCCTATAACTGGAGTTAAAAGGGACTTCAAAACTAAAACAAGTCCACGCCATTTCACCGAAAAAAACAAGTCCACGCCATATTCGATTTCGAGTGCATTTATATAAGTTTTTCCTAAATATTAACATGGGCAAAAATGTGTGGGAAAACCACACACACTATAAATTACTCCCTCCGTCCCATTTAACTTGTCTTGTTTCACTTTTCCACACAATTCAATACACTTTTTCAACTGTTAATATCTCAAAATATGTTCAATAAAAAATTATGCAAAATATATATTATAAAACTACATGATTATACGATTCTAACAAGACCTAATTCGACTATTTTTCTCTCAATATATACTTGAAATAAAGTTGAGTCAAAGCTGAATAATGAATAGTATAAAAAAATCAAATATAACAAGTGTGGTGGGAAGGAGAGAGTATTTGATAAATGAGTATAAAGGGAATGGATAGGGTCATAATTCTGTATTTCTTTATAAGAAGAAAAGCAAAAGTAGAAAATAAAAGGAATATGATTCTTGTCTCCACTCTCCAGCCCGTGTCATCTTGTGTGCACTGAGCAAAGCAGTTCAACCCTCCAACGGTCGAGATTTCATTTTGCCTTCACAATCGCACGGCCCTAATTCGCCCCCGGACTACACTCTCCAGATTTGAATCCACCACGGCACCACTCCCATGAGTCCCAACTGAATTACTACTTGCCCGGCCTGCTGCTGCTGCTGCTAGTTCTGCTGCCAGATTCTCTGAAAATGGCGTCGTCTTCATCTTCTACGGACAAGGACAGCGACAGTGGCAAACCCTTGGAAAAAATCGCCACGCGCAAGGCGAAGAAAGAAGCTTTGGGATGGATTGAGTGGATGATGGGATGGTTCTATCTGTTTTACGAGATGCTTTTCCAGAGGATTATCGCCAGCAATTTGCCCAATCCAATGCCCCTCCCACCAATTAACGACCTTACTTTCGTCGTCACCGGTTCCACCTCCGGCATCGGCAAGGAAATTGCCAGGTTATTGGGTGAAAAAATGAATTCTTTCTCTTATAGGCGTTTTTTTTGGCTCCGATTTTTTGTGTCTCAATCCCTTTACTATTTTTTCCTTTTGGTGAGTGATGGATCGGATCCATATTGACTGATTGTGGACTGTTCCATTTGGTTGTGTGTTGAGCCAGAATTTACTCATTCATGCTGTAATTTCGTTGTATTGAATGTGTTAGTGTCCTGTTTCTGATTTAGTTGTGGTTCAAGTTAATGATTTCCTTAAGATTTCAGTGTCAAGTAGAGTTTCAATTGCATGGGATGGGGTGGAATCAATCATCAACTTCATGTTGTAATTAGTTTGTGTTCTGTTAACGGGCTTCTTCGGTATTATGAAGACGTTTTGGGATGGTTTTCTGCTGGATATGTTTTCTAAATCCTTTCTGTTGTTCATTGATGAACAGGCAACTGGCTGAAGCAGGTGGACATGTTGTGATGGCTGTCCGAAATCCTAAGGCAGCTAATGACTTGATAAAGAAGTGGCAAGAAGATTGGTCTGGAAGGGGTCTTCCCCTTAATATTGAGGTACTGAAGGAATAGAATGAATTCATAAACATATAGGAATGATGTTATAGCAACGTAAATCCAATTGCATGCTAGAGTATCAACTTTTCCCATACTAAATACCTACTTATCTGCACATTTATTAATGTGAAGCTTATGTTCCAGATCTGCACATTTATTAATGTGACTCTTTTATTATCTTAGTTCCAAGATCTTGGTGAAACTTAACTGTGTAACCGTGTTACAGTATCAGTAATTAGTTGACAGAAAATCTTCTTCTTCACTTTTAAGGTTATGGAACTTGATCTTCTCTCGCTGGATTCTGTTGTGAGATTTGCTGAAGCATGGAATGCGCGTTCAGGACCTCTTCACGCTCTCATCAATAATGCTGGAATATTTTCTATTGGAGGTCTGTTGAAAGTGTCTTATAAGAAGAATTATTTTTATTAGGCCTGTGGCTGGCAGTGATATAGTCACAATATTTAGTTATGCTGGTGGTACTAACAACTGTTTTTTGGGATTTTTGTGTGTCAATTTGTGGTGGTATTGCCTCTCTTCTGCTTAACTGCTTCTGGCAACTGCATATAGGTTTTACGTAGTTAGCAATTGACTGTTTTTCTTTCTTTTTTTTTTCTTTTTTTTTTGTGTGTTGCCGTTTTTCTTAGTTTGAGTGAAAATATAAGGGTTCTCGTTTGGAACCAAGAAGATTTACATTTTTTGTTCTTTTCAGAGCCTCAAAAAATTTCAAAGGATGGATATGAAGAGCACATGCAAGTGAACCATCTTGCACCCGCACTGCTATCAGTGTTGCTTTTGCCTTCCCTTATTAGAAGCTCCCCAAGTCGCATTATCAATGTGAATTCTATTGTAAGTTTCTCTAGAACTGTATGTTGTATATATCTATGCCCGTTCAGACTTACAATACCTCCTTGATTCTGAGAGGATTTATATGATTGTGTGGAATAATTAAGTTGCAAAGAAATATCTTGGGCTTGAATACGTTTTGCAAACTGCAACTGGTGGACAATTATTTATTATCATGCCATTTGGAGCCTAAGATGCTACACAAAATAACAATTACACTGGACTGTATTCCAAATTAAAAATTGTTAAGTCCATATAGACTCCTCAACTTGGCATCTTTTATCATCACAAACTCCTTATGAACTTTGTTATATTTAGAATTTAGTTAGGAAATTCTGAGAAACTTTATCCATTATATACAGATAGGACAAACAATACTTCAACCTAACATACAAATGAATCCAAATCAAGCAACATCAAATTAAGTTTACTGGGGATTAAATGCTGGATTTCTGAAGTTAATTTTTATTTTATTTTTATATTGACTTGTTATAAACCTTGCTCGTGTAAATTGATATCTTATTTGCTCTTATGCTGGAGTATACTGATCCATTCTTTTTTTTGGGTGTAGATGCATAACTTAGGATTTGTTGATCCGGAAGATATGAATGTTACATCTGGAAAAAGAAAGTTTACAAGTATGCTGGGGTACTCGAGCAGTAAACTTGCACAGGTAAACCAGAATATTGATTTTCAGTTTAACTGGAACAACGTAGGCTTTGAATGCAATTCTTGTTTCTTATCAATGTTTTGGGTTGCATATTGAACCAAATTCTCCATTCTGTAAGTTGATGTCTTTTTAATATACGCTTCCTCTATTATATACTCCCCGTCCAAGCTGAAATAAAATGTTTGACCTTTTGATCACAAATATATAAGAAACAAAAAATAGTAAATTGGGGTCTTGTCGACTAGGCATTTAGTTTTAGAATATATATTTTACTTTTATGAGATATTAATCATTAAACAAGGGGAAATAAGTGCATTGGAATCTATGCCCTAGAAAAAATGTTCCGTTTCAGCTGGGACGGAGGGAGTATATGTTATATTGATTTTGGTGGGGTTTTTAATTAAGGAAAAATGAAATGAAGTATTTTATTAGTGGGAGGAGAAAGAAGATATAGTAGTATTTTTGCTAATGATGAGAGAGATCAAAGTAACCAAAAAACAATGTGGCATTTATTTTCAAATGGCCAGAAAGGGGAAGTGTTGCTTTTATAAGGAGACAGAAGGAGTCCGGTTTTAATGATACTCTTTCCTGAGTGAACACTTTCAAAAAAAATCTTTCATTGTCTGTGTTCAGGCTATAAGGGCTATGCTTATGCATTTGTAAATAAATAAATTGTTTGGTTCACTGTCTTTTTCCATTTTTTCAGTTAAATCCTTTACTAATGCCACCATATATATTCGAATGCAGATCATGTTTAGCAGTGTCCTAAACAAGAGATTGCCAGCTGAAGCCGGCATAAATGTAGTTTGTGTTTCTCCTGGAATTGTCCACACCAATGTTGTAAGTTTCTGCAATTCTCCCTGATTTTAACATATGTTGCGGTCTTCAGCCAAAAATTGAGCACAATATAATTTTATATTTTTGGATCATATGGTGCCATATGATGATCAAATATCTTCTTCCGAAATCATTGAAATTTTGTTGCGATTTGTAAATGCAGGCTAGGGATCTACCAAGGATTATTCAAGCTGGTTACCATTTAATTCCTTATTTTATTTTCAGTCCTGAAGAAGGTAACCTGATGAATTTTATTTAACTCCATTTCCAATCATCGGTCCACGTAATTTTAATTCAAGAATGATACCTACTGCTGGATAAATGATACTCTTCATTTTATGTAGAAGTTCGCTCCATTTAAACTGTGAAAGAGAAGCACCAAAAAACATAAAATGAATTCAATAAACTAGTTGGTTCTGAAATAACTGGTTGTCATTGCAATAACTGGCCGCTTAAATTTGGTTCTGAACATCATAATATATGCACATAGATCTGACATTAATCCATAAAGACACTAGATTTTACCTGCAGATAGTTTATATTTTATCCTTCCTGTATTCCAAGTCCTAACCATTCATGCAAGAGTTTAAATTGCTTTCTTCTTCGAAGACATGACATGCTCTATCAGATTGCCTTTTCCCAATAAACTTGCGTTAAAAATCTTGCACTTTCCTGGTGTGTACTGCCAAATTTCAAAATATTTTTTTTTCATGTTTTGCCATTGCCCCCTTCCCCGCCAAATCCCAGTGAGCTTACAACTCATTTTCTGCATTCATGAGAACTAAATATCACCAATGTATCTTGGTTCAATAGGATGTGGTATGTTTCGTCTTCCATGAAATGCAGCTATATTAATAAATATTAAAATACAAATAATCATGCACCAAATTCAAAGAGGGGGGCATTAATCTCTCTTCTTATTATTATATGTTATGATGCAGTTAATTGTTTTGTGAGTTATATGATGTTGGGAGCAGCTTTTTATGACACTGTTTGGCTGTTCCAGGATCTAGGAGTTCACTCTTTGCAGCCACCGATCCCCAAATTGTAGATTATTGTGATTCACTCAGAGCTGAGGACTGGCCTGTTTGTGCCTTCATCAACCATGACTGCCGCCCTGCAAACCCATCCGAGGAAGCTCACAACGTGGAAACTGCTTGCAGAGTATGGGAGAAGACACTAGAACTTATTGGCCTTCCCACAGATGCCGTAGAGAAACTCATAGAAGGGGAAGAAGTTCAATGCAAATACGGACGACCCTCCCAGTAGCATCATTTTCAGAGACAATCAATACCGTTCTTTCCTTCACCATTAATCACTGCCTGATGCCTGCTAGTTGAAAACTAAGGGACTGCATCACCACAACATTATGGGACAGGCTTGTCACTCCAGATTGTTTTCTTGATATCGAACAGATACAGTGCAGAGGATCGTCGACTCCTTTTATTCGCCATCATGTATTCATCACTGACTGTCTCTTGTTATTTTGCACTTGACAGCAGAAAACAGTATGCTGGTTCTGCTCTGCTTGTGGAATTTATACAGCTGCACATTTACACTCAATTAATACAAATATGTTTGAGCATAGGAAGAACTCTACTAAACAAAAATGCTCTATGATGCCAAGTTTTTTGGCAAGCGAGCACTAAATTCAATCCAATTGTAGCAAAAGACTTATCAATAAGTTTAAAATTAGTTCGAAAATGAAACTTTATGGTTTTTTTTTTATTTATTATTGGATAAACCACATAATAAAACGAGGTTACAAAGCTACCAACTCTACAGAATGATGATGGGATGGAAGAAGGAAGAAAGGGAAGATTATGAAACTTTATAGTTTATAAATAATAATAATAATAATAATAATAATTTTTTTAAAAAAAATGTATTTTTATCATTTATGTTGTTTTTATTCATCACAATTCATGATAAAGTGAAGTATGAGCATCGCACCATAAAATTCCCAGTTCTTATATATGTAGAAATATTTAAAATGTTTGGAAAGTTTTCACAACTCATGAATGTATATTACTTTTAATAGCGTGGATTAATATTTGAAATTTGAATTGCCCTTTTTTTTTTCTTATAGATGCAAAGTAAAAAAGGCTTACTAGATGCTCCATGCTTATTCATTTTTCTTGTACCTTTTCTCATTAAAAACTTTTTCTTTTTTTAAAGTCAACCTACAAAATACTATCAGCATACATTAAATTTGGAAACTTCACAGAGAATAAACCCACACAAATACGTATATTTGTGGTTCATGAAGTATTACAATGCATTAAACATAACGTTTTCGACATTTATATCCGCAAAGTAGATGGATTTACCACGAATTTGAAATTACAATTAAGAAAAAGGGTTGTTTGTTTGCTTCTATATTCAACTTAATTTACATACATTCTAACATACATTCCACCATAATTTACATATTTTGAAAGAAAAAAAAAATAGAAGTATATAAAAAGCACATTATTATCAGTTGAATACACCATTACTTCAAAGTTATTTTTGAGATTTCTAAGACACTGATTCTTTTTAGTTAAAAAATGTGACACTAATTCTTTTTAGTTCAAAAAATATGATTTAATAGGCGTTTGTTCATCACAAATAGGCGTTTGAATTCACATATACAAACACCGAACTTTAAAAACAATTTTTATCTCTTCTTTACTAAACTCCAAATTTGAATTCAATGATATTTCTTAAGGATTTTGTGAGAAAAACATATGTGAATTATTTGAATATATAACAATTATTAATTAATAAAATAATACTTCATTCATCTAATACAACCTAATACATATTTTTAATTATTAATAAGTTAAATTTTGAATAAATAAAATTATATAAAAAAAATTACACATGTAAGAGAATCCCTTAAATAAAAATGACATTTTGGCCCTCCTATTTACACTGAAAAATAAAATAAAAAATCAAAATTTTTAATTTATGTGATTGAATAAATACAACATCTCCTCTTACCATATTTTCTATATAATTGCAATAAAAATTTTGGTAAACGGTGACACTCATGTGTCGGCAAAGGTGTGTGGGAGCCCAAACCACACAAATTACAAAGGGGGATAAAGGGGAGGGATATTGGGCCGGGTGGGGATCGAACCCCCAACCTATGGTTGGGAGACGGGGGACTTGACCGCTAGGGTAAGTCCCCAACCCCAATTGCAATAAAAATTGATAAATTGTTTTAAACCATAAATTGTGCGCAATAAATTTTTTTAAATCAAAAGGAAAAAAAAAAAAAAATATCAAACGGCTTGAGTAGTATGGGGCTCTGACAGCTTAAGCAAATGTCTCGGTTCGAGCTTTGTGTTTGCATAATTTATTTTGGGAGAAGCAACTGTTAGGTCCCACTTTTAAGTATGAGATCTGTGACGTCATTGGAATAGATTCCCTTATACGAATTGTTGGTCACAAATAGCAAGATCTGTACTTCTCTCTTTTAGTGTGTTTGTTTTGCTTAGAGTTCAAACTCACACAAAGAACTCCGTTAAACATATCAGATTTTAAACATGCACGGTGGAATTAAATGCAGAATAATAAAGGAACAAACACATCAAATTTGTTCACCCCAGTTCGGCCGAATCCTACGTCTGGGGAAGCCAATACAGGATAGTTCCATTAGATGTTCAAACACTGAATCCCGACCCAAACAATAACGAACATAAATCTGCTCATCACTCAAATCGCCGAGCAGAAAATTGTATTGACCAAAACATCCACATTTGGTGAAGACCTTTCTCAACCCCTTGAGAACACCTCTCCCAAGTTTCCCCTCCTTTTTGAAAGTGTGGTGTCAAAATGACGAATGGCTTGGATGATCCCCTTGTTTGTTTTCATCAACTCCAATTAAAGGGGCGAGAATTCCTTCTTTTCCAAATGTTCAACCAAGGTGGCAATGACATTCATAGATATAAAATGAAAATCGGAAGGTCACTGCTTGGGAGTTCTTCAACCAAATGATATTACTCGATTAATTAATGGTTGAAGAACCCCTCTTTTCTTCCTCACATCTTTGGACGGATTTTATGTATTTTTTATGTGTAATTCGCATAATCTCTTCTCTCTACTTCAATGGAGGTCTTTACATAGCAGTGTTCGAATGAGTAATTCCAACTTCAGTCAACCCTCTGTATTTGAAGTAACAAATCGCTAAAGAATGTAAAAGATGTGCCATATCAAGAGACATACAATAAAACCCTGTTCTAATAGCAATTTTTCAATATTCAACGGATAGTCTAGTTTTATGTTCAATATGACCTAATCTACCCGGTAAAAAAAGAAAAAAATCAAAGGGAAAAAATGGGTTGTACGTCGACTGTGGGACCCATTCCCCTCTTCCAAAGCCCCGAGCCCCAAGTCTGCAATCTGCATTAAACGTGGTACGTCATGTCAGCACACGTGTCGCTGTCTCATTGGTCCCCACTCAAATCACTCTTAGCGGGGCTTTCTGCTGCTTTAAACCACTCTTCCTTCACATTCCTTCCTCCCATTCTTCATTCCCTAATAATGCTCAACTGAAGTCTGTAGCACTGAAGCCCGCCCCCCTTTTTCTCCACTTTACTCTTTCCCGGCGGCGGAGGACCTCTTTCTTCAATCATCTCATACACGGTTGGTTCCGTTGATTGCGTTTTCGTTCTTCATTTACTTGTTTTGTTCTTTGATTTTTTTGAATTTTTTTTTTCCGGTTTCAGGGTTTTATTTTGTTCGTATTGTAGATGAAACTCAGAATTCTGGAGATTTTATATATACGTAGAAAGAGAGTTTAGATATTGCTTTGTTTGATCTTGAACTCGAAGCATTTTTTTCACTGGAAGTATACTTTGTGTATTTATTGCGTGCAGGATCGTATATGGTGTATTTGGTCCTTGAGGGGACGCTACCATTTATGGCATTGTCTGCTTCTTTATTGATGAAACTGTCCTCACTGTTTAATTTTATTTTTTTTTTAAAAAAAAAAAAAAACTGTGGGTGATTATTGAATGCGGACGTTTGCTTTTAAATCTGTGCAATTTGTTGGTGCTATTATTAATGTGAGTTGTTCGATTTTTTAATGACAGGGAGTATTTTTATTTGTCTGCAGAAATGGTAACAAAGCCAGAGAATGCTAGCGCCGGCGATGGAGAAGTGGTGGCGGCCGCTGCGGCCGTCGTCGCGGCGTCGAATCATCAGCCGCGTCGAAGAAGATGCTTCAATAAACCTTCGTGGCTTCTCTGCACCATTGCTGGTGAGAAAAATCCCGGGGAGCTCCCTGGACCCGAACACCATACGGATCGTCACCGACTCTACGACGGTGGGGATTCATTCCGGTGTGGGGCACCAGGAGTTCCCAAGTTATCATTGCTGATTGCTCTGTGTTTCTTGTTTTAACAGTGTCTTTTAGAAAAATTCTTGAATTATTTTTCTTCAAAATTTTTCATTTTGTGCTTTGAGCGATCATTTGCAAGAAAATATGGGTAGTTTTTAAATTAAATACCGTGCTAGTTAGGCAAAACTTCTGGCATTGTTGGAGGCAATTCAATAATGTGTGGAGATAGTGATCAGATATTAGTATTATACTTCTATTCGTTTCCCTTGCTGCAAAACTCTTTTTATGGGATCTGTTTTCAAAATTTAAAACCTATCCTGCTAAATACCAAAATGACTAGATCCCACACCATTAAACAACAAAAAGGAAGGAAGATTAAATTTCAAACTAGGATAGCTAGAGGAAGAGGAATGGGGCCCAATGGTTGCTCCTAGGCAAGTGCTTTTGTGCTTTCCTATATTTGCCTGAGTGAAACAACTACACACTGAGAGGTCCCTTTCTATTCCCTCCCTAAAAACGATGACCCAGAAAGGTTCCATTCACAAAGCTGCAAATTTTGACCTCTTCTGCAGAGTGCAGTTTCGCTTAATTTTTCCAGTTACCCCTAGAAAGAGGATATGTTTGAAATTTGAAACTCTTTGGTCAGAAGTAGCTTTCATTGCTGCCTTGTTGCAGGTAGAGTTCGATTTGATTTGATTCTGATTTTGGAGATTTCACATATCACCCCCATGTGTTTTCCCCATTGCTCATGTCAGATTGTAATGCAGAGAAAATCCAAAACCCTTTGCCTTACCAGTTACCAGCACATTTCAATCTTGGCTTACCTCATTCAATATCTTCTCAATTAATGTGCATAAGATTTTAATCATGCATAATGGAGTACTGTATTATTTTTCCCGGAGTAAATAGGACAATAATAGTGGTTGAAGACTTGAAGCAGTGGTTTGTTCTCTTTAAGTCTTTATACAGTATGTTCTCTTTGCCAATATTAGCCATCATAGTCAGGATACCAAAAAAAAATATAAAAAAAAAATGTAGGAACAAAATTTAAAATTCAAAGACCGTTGTAGAAAAAGTTCCCACGTTGCATCACTAGTAATTTGAATTTCAAAATAGCCTTTCTGTTTCGTTACTTTGGGAGCAGTTATGAATTCGTAATGGGTGGTTCCATTTCCATCTGTAGAGAGTGGTCCATAGATCTTCAATTGCTTGCTTCCAAGTTCCAACATGGTCCAACAACTATCTTCATTTAATGCAATTTCGAAACAAATATAAGAAACATTTCCTGATTTTGACAGATTTGGATGAGAGGATGAACATTCTTACAAGGAAAGTGCCCAAGCAAAACACTTCAGACAGCTTTGCAGCAAGGGCCAATTCATACTACCACGAGCGTCCTCAGCTGCTGGCGCTGCTCCAGGATCTCTACAATGGATACCTCTCATTGGCAGATCGTTACTGCCAAGCCCTTGCCAAGAACGCCCACCATGGGAGCAAGAGCAGGAGCAGCCGTTGCTCTTCCCCTGTGCTCGATGAGGTCAATGAAGGAGACACCGGGGAAGTCATTGATTCTGATGCTGAGAGTTCACTGTCGTTTCAGCCGCCCGTTATCACTCCTGTGCAGTCTCAAGAGATTGATGCTGATATGGTTATTGCAGACTTGGTGATGAAGAGTGTAGAGTGCGATATCGTTCTGAACGAGTTTGTCGTGGTGGAGAAGGCGGGCATCGAGTCATATAGGAAGTTGGAGCTGCAGAAGAATCTGCTGGATGTGCTGGAGTCGGAGAGGCTGATCCTACTGAACGACAATGCCACATTGGGCTACAGAGTGTCTGCATTAGTGGAGGAGAACAAAGGGCTGGCATCGGAGACCTTGTTCTTGAAGAGGAAAGTTGCTGAGCTCGCTCGGTGTGTGTTGAAGACGAGGGAGGATCACAGGGTGTTTGTTCTTAGTCAGAAGATTGAGGATCTTCAAGGGCAAATTCACGGGCTGGAGAAGAGGAACAAGGAATACTACGAGCGATTGGCAAAGCAGGAAGATGAGTCGAAGCTTACCCCTAAGGGAGGGAAGATCTTTAAGCGTGGTGGAGACGAGGTGAACTTGGAGGAATGTTTTAGAGCACGGGGTGGAAATGTCGTTGGCCTACGCAAATGCTTCAGTTTCAACTTGAAAATGGGAGTCGAAAGGAAAAGTGATGGGTGTGAAAGTGGAAGGACTTCCTCTTCGTCCTCTTCCACATCCTCAACGGCTTCATCTTCTTCTTCTTCTAAGCTTTGGGATAAGGTGAAGAAGTTTGATATGTTCTTTTGTGGACCTCACTTCAATGTCGTAGTTTAAGAGCTTCTTGGAGTAACCAATATGATTTATGAAACAAGAAAAAGTACTAAGTAGTAGCAAATCCTAGTTTGCTGGCTTTATATTTAAGTGTATGTAATATGTGTTGCCAAATGCAGTTTAAACTAACATAGGTTTATGTATTAGGCTGTAATAGAGGTTGCAAAATGTGTTTGGCTTGAAGATTTAGTAAAATGGTGGACTACCCAGTACCCACCCAACCCACCTTTATATGGGAGTTGGGACCATGGTGGTATGGTAGCACATTTCTACTTGGTATAACTCGTTTGGGCAATCCACTCCATTGCAGGAGCTGTCTTTTGAAAACAGTGAGGATTTAATGATTGCTAACTTAATAGTGTCAACCATATTAGCAATCTTTATTTAAGGTTAAAAATAAGAGAAAACTTATGTCGGTGCTGGCTATGGAATTCCGGATTCACCAATATAAACCACAAGATTGTTGATATAAAATTTTCAATACCACTTCTAATCCAAGAAATGTGACGGCTGAGACGGGTATTTTGATGGATTTTACTCTTTCCGTTCCAATTTAGCTGTCTTTTTAGAAATAAAAAAACATTCTAAAATAGTTGACATTTTGGGTATTTCTATGAAAATTTTCTAATATTACCCTTATTGTGCAATCTCTCCACTTCAATTTTAATTTTTATTGGTAAGTGTGTTTTGATCTAAAACGACATCTATATTTGAACGGGTGGAGTATTAAAATTAATTACATGTTTGGCCTGAGTAATTAATGCCCTTTGCAATATGGTTAATTTATAATAAGCAATGATGTAAACTTTCAAATTTATTCTCGATTGTTTAATATAAAATAATATAAATGTATATAAATTACTATTTACTACTCTATTTAATTTAAATTGCCTCGACTCCTATTTTATTGTAAATTTTTAGCACCTTCAATATTTTTTTAGTGGGTGACACTTGCACTTTAATTTAACCATGTAAACTGTAAGTACCTTTCAAGTTTCACCTTTTCATTTTAGTGAATGATACCTTTTTTTTTTGGAATTATCGGGTATCGCATGCCACATTGGAGTGAATGATACTTTTGAATGATTATATTTAGGCGAGAAATTTTTTCAGAAATTCAACAATTCATCAATATAATTTAAAGAACAAAGAAAAAAGATAAGTAATTATAAATGCATATCTAACAATATAAAATTATAAAATTCAACTGTATAGGATTCTGCAATCAAAATCAGTACTACTTCATAATTCAACAACAGTACCTAGCTCAAAACTTTTTTTCAAAGTAGAGTTTATGGCAAGTTGGACCCTCAAGACTTTAGAACCACCATTGACCCCTCAGAATAATTTCAAATTGACAACACCCTTTTATTTGGACCATACCCAATTTCTATTAGTCGAGTTGAGACGTAGATCCTAGTATAACCTCAACTCACTTCTAGTCATTACCACCCCAAATTTGCACAAGTGTGAAAACGACAGTGTTAAGACATATATTGACAGATTGACACCCCTTAACTTTATCCATACCTTTGGATTCCTTCAAAATTATAAAATCAGCCTTTGGTCTTAATTGTTCAACCCACTCACTCCAACTTGTGTGTACTAATCTCGTATACATAAGAAATAATTAGAAAATCAAGACCAAAACAAATGTATGTTTGCCTCAGGGCTATACAAGATAGTATTCGGTTTTTAGGAGGGAGGGAATATTGTTAGTATCTGCGGCTTATAATAGACCCTAATCAAGTTCTGAAAATAGTTTCAGTCGAGAGAACTTAGCTTTGTTGCGAAAGGCGTCAACCAGCCATCTCACCAGAAATGCATGCTTCCTCAGGTAATCTGAAGCTTAAGCAGAACATTGCCTACAGAAGATCAAGTCAGCGTAATTGATTAAGTAATGTAATCATATTGAAAAAGAAAATGAGTTCCAAAGTTTATACCTTGTTAGGCGCAACGTCTCTGACCCTGTGAAATATGGGATCATTTATGTGGGTACCCAATGCAGTCTCCGCTACCTAACAGCACAAAAAGGAAATTTTGATATTTAAGATACAATGCAGACATGAAAGCAGTCAGAGAGCATGGAGAAGCAAGAGTTAAAAAATAAAAAATAATTAAAAAAATATATCTATAGAATGGTATAGATACTCCAACAAAGCTTACTGATGCTATTGAGCTCTCTGTCTCATTTGACCGAATGAAACAATAACAGTGGATCCATGGGAGAGGGCCCTTCCAGTGTTCCCTGTTAACAAGACCTTTAAAGGAATCTGCAAGAATATACCATCATGAAGTGCTACCTTCAATAAAATAACTAATTTTTTTTTTTTTTTCACAATTTGAAAGCATGTAATATAATCCCCGGAATAGAATGAAATTGCAATAAAGAACCTCACAAGCAGATGTGGTAACAAAAGAATGGGCAAGTCAATAGCTGGACAATGTGGGGGCAGACATTCAAAGCCAAAATTAATGCTTTGTTCAAAACATAAAACAATGAATCATTAGAATTCTTGGTATCAAGTAATTTACTGAATTCAAGAAGCTCACACAGACTAGTTATATGTCATATTCAATAATAAAGCCACATATCATCTTAATTAATAGTGTCAGGTTGACAATAGGGTAAAACATGAAGTCATATATTAGACTTGTCTCAAAAGTACAAGTTCATGGAGAGAGAATGATTTTAGCAGTGGAAAATTACCAAGAAATTGTAAAGCAGAGGCAGGTAAATTCATTATGATGTGATCAATATGCTCCCAGGGCTTTGCAGTGAATGGTTGGGAGCCTTGAATGCACTTATTCAGGGTTCTTTTCTTTCTCTCAGGTACACAATTACCCGCACTGTCAGAAGTCCCATCTTCTGAAAGAGAATGCAAAGCCATCAATATAGTAATTTTATAACATGAAGTAACATAAAAATGAAATAGCAACAGTTGAAAGGGTGCTATACAATATACTAGCAACACTTTGTAGCATAAAATGAAAAAATTAAACACGAACCTGTCACACCTTCAAGTAATGTTTCAGAATGTCTTTTTACAGATGTCACTGCATCATCTTTCTCCTTCAGCTGTGCACTACTTTGAACATCAGTCGTGTTTAAGTTTGGAGTTTTTTGCGCAGCTCCTTCAGGGGAACTGTCTCCTAACTTCTCACATGTGTTAGGATGTGTCTTCCCTTTATCAGAAGTCTTCAACACTCCTATTTCAGATTCCAGACAAGCTTCTTCACTTGAAGGCTTTACCATTAGTGAAGAAATAAATTTTCGTGCATCCAGATTGTATGCACGGACTAGATTAGAGATTTTGTTTCTTTCTGCATTAATCTTCAAGTAATGCACACTATCTGGATTTAAATCATTTGCAAACACTTGACATCCTTTTTGTGCTGCTGGAATAGCAAATGGACCAATGCCGGCAAACATATCACAAACTGCATCCCCAGACTGGAACTTTGAAACTAACCTTAGATGTTCATGTTCCAATCTGGAATTCCAATAAACCAAGCTATAATCAAGTTTGAAAACTGCTCCATACTGCTTCACCTCTGTAACCATATCATTATCTCCTGCTAGTATTTCAAATTTTGGCACGCGAAATTCATTGGTTATTGTCCCAACTTTGTTGACAATTGTCTTGATTCGTGGATAATTTTTCTGTAAGGAACCATAAATGGAGAATTAGAACCAGAAGAATGCAGATTGCAAATTATGGATATAAGCACTATTCAAGTTATTTCCAAATCCTAAAAGTAACATTTGATTTGATGGTTTCCTAAAGAGATTACTACAGTCAAGACATCTCAGTCCAAAAACATTTATTTTATCTATAGGGTAGGCAGCTGATAATTCTTTCATGTTTTCTAGTGTGATATCATAATATGCTTACTTCCACTTCATAAAATCAAACTTCACCAAAGCCTAACTTGAGTTTGGATATGTTTAAACCCTTAATTAAAATAAAACTTTATAACATGCCTCAAAAGGAAAGATAAAATATCCAAGTAATAAATCAGAAGTATAGTAAAATAGATAAGCAAAATGAGAACATACGTCATAAATAACTTTTGCTATAACATCCTTATAAGGGAGTAAGTCATCTGTTATATTCAGGTGAGCAATATGACCTGCACAAAACACAAGAAACTGCTACTTAGCACAAGAGAACAGACATGAAAAAATTGTGAATGGTGAGCTGCAACATCTAATCAATGGAGAGCCCTAGATTGAAAGCTACCGCGCTAAAACAAACGCAACAGAAAAAGAATCGAGATATATGTGCAAGTGAATCAAAACAAAATTTTCAAAGTGAGAGTGTAATAGGAAGTGAATTAACATCCAAATACTTAACTATAGTCTCGAATGATGAAGGTACTTCAACATCAGGCGGAAGGATTTGCTTCAAGATATGGTCTACAACACAATTGATAAGGGAATAAATAGATATCAGTAGAACATAACTAACCACTAATGCACAAAATCAAATATCTGAAATGAAAGAAGTCCATGGGACATATGATATATCAGCTAACAGGTGGGGGTATGTGGCCTCATGTTCTCAACCATAAGCTAATTTCATAAACTAGAATCATACTCCAGTACCACTGAATTCAAATAAAGAAAGGACAATTACCTAGGCACAATGCATAAAGCGTTAGATATTTCAAATTACAAGACTGTCATGCCTCATTAGCCCTTTACTTAAGAAAAAGAGTACTGACAGAAGCACATCGTATGAAAATCATACAAGCGCATTCTCATTGCCATTTGATAATCTCCAAAAAATGCATAAAGAGAACGAATTACCTGCACTCCAATATGAATAATCCAGTGTCATCGAATATGTAACTACCTCAATCTGAAAGAGCTCTTTCAATTCATCCATTTTATGGCCGGGAATTTCAGATAAATCTGTCCACATTATCCAACCAAATCCATTATAATACAAAACATAACTCTATAAATCATCATTAGAAAAATCTCATGTGGCCGGTTCCTTAACTATTTCCTCCACTAAAAAAAGGTGTTACAACTTACAGACCTGGATTTTGGATTTTCTCAGATAAGATCATGTAACGATTGTTATCACAAGTTGGATCTTCCGTTACAGGTTTGATGCGCGGCCTGTCCAGCAAATATCTTCAAACGAAAAAGAAAAAGAAAATCAGGTTAAAAGAACAAAACTCATGAAAAGGAAAGATGGATGTAACTATCCACTAAATAGCATACCCATTGAGAATTCGAGTTGCAAGCTTGCAATGCTCCCGTGGAATTCGAAGCGCCAACAGATTCAACAGAACGTCAAACTTTCTCTTGTCCAAAACCTCAACCATGGTGGCTCAAATTTTGCGAAACCTCAATTAATGCTATGGCGAGGAACTAAAAGCACATAAATATCTCTGCAGCCAGCACCAAGTATCAACGGAAGTGGCGGCGGATTGCGATGAATTAGGCTTTCGCCCGCCAGTTATGGTGGATAGTGGCAACTAAAACTTCCTCCGGCGGTATTTTTCTGCCTATGCCTAAAAGGTTAGAAATTACAGACTAACCCCAGGAGAAGTGTCAAATTGTAAACAGGGTGAAAATATGGTTACATGCAAAGATTTGTTTTAAGATTTTCTTATACTACTAGGGGTGACGGGTGTATTCGTTTGAGACTTTCTTAGATTTTTATTAACTTTAAAAAGTCCGTGATTTAGAAAGTTTATATACTCCACATGGAGTTGGTTGATTTGTATAAAGTCCATGAAGAGTCTGGCTAATTTTAGAGAGATTTCATGTAGTTATAATTTTTAAAAGAATCCATTAAAATCTATAAATTAAAATTCATATATTGTTGAATACCACTAAATTTTTACAGACTTTTTAAAATCCGTATTGAATACATCTAGATTTTTAAAGAATTTTTAAAATCTATATTAAATACACCCCAATTTTAAAAGTCCAAAAAACTCCTATAGAATCTCAATCCATTATACCCCTATATGCTTTAATTATAGCAATTTTTCGCAAAAAAATAAAAAATAAAAAATCATAGCAATTGATTAATAAAATAAGGATATGATGCTGATTAATTTTAAACTTAAAGAGAATGTGTTGTAAAACAATACTACCTCCGTATTCAAATGTTTGTTACACTTGGTAATGTGTACTATTACTTAAAGTTTTAATCATAGTTATACTAATTAAAATATAAGCAAGTGAGATCTTGTTAGATTCATCTCATCATTTAGTTTTAAATATCGAACTTTTAAATTTTTTTCTTGTACCGAATTTGGGTTATTAATAATTTAAAATGTGTATTGAACTGCGTAAAATGTGGGTCCGTAAAAACCATTTGAATACGGAGGAAGTATTCAGAATATATAGATTTAAATATAATAAGACATGGAAATGAAGATTTAGGGGTGTATTTAATTGAGAGTTTTATGAATTTTAAAAAGTCGATGGATTTAGAAAGTCCATATACTCCATGTAGAGTTGATTGATTTTGTGTAGACTTCATGTAGAGTTTTGCTGACTTTTAGAAATTTTGGATTGTTCAGAGAGATTTTATCTAATTATATTTTTTTAAAAGAATCCATTAAAATCTATGAATAATAAAAATTCATGTGGGTGAAATATATAATCATTTAATTTTCTATGCCTTTTGTTTGGCGCATCCAAGCTCCGGAAAAAGGTTAAGGTTCTTTTATGATTGATGGTTCACGACTCTCTTCCAACTAATGATACGCGTTTCAAACGAGGAATGGCTCATTCGGCAGCATGTATAATATGCGGTAATGGAGTGGAGAGCCCCTGGCATCTCTTCTTTAGCTGCTCTTGGGTTGCATCAATTTGGAATAAACTTGGTAGTCTTCCTTGTGGTCATGAGGTTAGACATAATTCGCTCCTGGCAATAGATCTCCAGAGCATCTGGAGAGGATTGCAGTGGGCTTCTCTTTGGAGCATCTGGAGAGGGCGTAATGTAAAATGCATGCGAGGTGAGCCTATCAATGTCATCGAAACAACTCGGCATGCTTCCCATCTTGGCAGAATTTTTGATAGGGTTTTCCCATGTAACCCTCGGATAGGAGTTGAGCGCCTTGTCATTGGAATCCAGATTCTCTCTTGGGTGTAATCTTACATGTTGATGGAAGCGCACGTGGGAATCCAGACTGGCCGGTTTTGGATGTGTCATCCGCACTGGAGAAGGCCACTGGGTTGAGGGATGTTCGGGCTTTGTTGGCTTCTCCTTGAATCTAGTGGCCGAACTGCATGGTATTTGGAATGACATGCTGCGTCTCCATTATCTTAAGGGGTTCGCGCACACTGTTTTTTTTATTCCATGGAAAGTCTTAGATTTATGCGACATGGATTGGTGTCTGGACATTTTCTTTCGCCACTTCCTCAACATATTTCTGATTTACGATCCCTTCATCCTGAGTGTCATTGGCATCATATATTAAGAGAAGGTAATTCGGTTGCTGGCTCTTTGGCTAAACGGGGAGCTTGCTCGGAAGAATTCTTTACTTCTTGGGCCTATCCTCCAAATGAGCCATGCACCTTGCTAGCTGCTGATTACGAGGGTGTTTGGTATCCTCATACCTAGTTTTGCTTTTTTTGTTACTTTCTTCTTTTTCTCACATTCCCCCATTCTGTAGTTTTTTCTTAGTTTTCCCACTTTACCGACGCATGTGCGTCACTGTTATAAAAAATATATATATATTTCCACCTTTTTTTTATTTTCTTCTTTTCCTTTCTTCTTTTTTCTTGGTTTTCTTTAATTTTTGATCAAAGATATACTTATGTAAATATAGATTTTGTATATTCAATTATGATATACTCCGTATAATTTGAGTTCAAGCCTTGTAAAAATAGAGAATAACTATAGACTTTTCCTTAATCCACAAATACTTCAAGGTTATTATTGTGCCTCAAAATAGGCTTAAGAAATTCATTTGATTTACCAAAAAAGGAAAACAAAACATTATACGATTGAATAACTCAAAATTTTTGAGTTATATATATAAAAAAAAATTGAATGATTTATTTTAAAAATGCATATAAGAGATTTATTTTTTATTCTTTTATGTCAATTTATTTTTTAGGTTGGAGCTTAAAATGGTTACTTTTTAATGGATCTGACATACTTCCCAATTATGTTTTTAGGCAAAACCAAGCATTGACAAAGTTCATCACAGAAGGAACAGTAAACCTTTAGGTATAAATATTCATGCACACATTAAGAAAAGTTAAAAGCAGGAAAGAACCCATGTCTCTTATCTTCTTCCTCTCATTGATATCAAAGAAATTGAACAGGGAATGATGCCAGAATAAGAAACAACAAAATATGCGAACACATAATAATTGCAGCCAGTAGCGGCGGAGGTTGACTCCGACATACGTGTGCACCAGCGGTGGAAGAGGACGGTGACCAGAGGTGGATTGCCAGATCAGAACTAATTTCAATTTTTTTTTTATTTAAGTTAGATTAACTTAAGTGCATATCTTTACCCCTTTATTGAGTCCTTTCAAAAGAGGTAAGGTCCGGTCAATCGGAAACAATTAATATTAATTAAGAATTAAATTATTTTTTATGGAACATGCATATCAATAAAGGTGGATGATACCTTTCGTTCTGCTTCCAGTTCCTAGGTAATTCTATGATTTTCCAAGGTAAAAGAGCTCCTGACCAATTAGAAACAAAAATAAATAGAAAGATAGTTCCCATAAAAGGAACCCAAGACCCGTATTCTTCTCCTATTTGGGTTTTACTCACATCTCGAATGAATTCAAAAACACATTAAAAACATTACTCGTGGGTTTTGGAAGGTGTGCAAGGAACAACAAGCGAGCGGCAGAAGGAGGGTTGCGAAATTGATTTGGGAATGAGGACGACGAGTGGTTAAACCATAATCGAACTATACTTGTTGTTAACCCAAAAATTTATTAGGCCCAATGAATTTAGCCCACTCTATTTTCGAAAGGCCCGGTCCAATTCAAAATCTATCCGGATAGACAATGGTGAGAAGCTGGCGCCATAAGAGAGAAGGGATTGTGGCACATTGAAGACAGACAATCAAGAAGGAGGAGGATCCGGTGTCATCAATGCCTAGGAGTCCTGAGCAGGCGCCATCAATGGAGAGGATGTGGGAGTTACAGAAGCGTTACAGCTTCTCCATCAGGATGGTCTTCCCTATAAATAAAGGGTGGTGGCATCCCAAGCAGGCAGCAAAAAAACTCATCCAGAAGGATTCCGCACTTTATTTTTATTTTTACTTTCTGCACTTTAAATTCTCTGCAATTTTCTTTACTGTGTTTTCATTCCGCAATTTCATTCCTTTACAGCTTTCGTTAATTTCCTGTAATTTCCTTTCTGCAATTCTTGTAATCCTCTTGATACTCATCAATCAAAAAAGAGGTTTCTCCCTCACAAAATTTCCTAGTTAACAAATTGGCACGCCCAGTGGGACACGAGTGGAAACCATATCCGCTTAGAGTGTATGCTACTTAGATCCGGACGAGTAGTAAGGGACTTAACACAAAAATTTGAAGAAATGTCGCTGCATGAAGAAACCCCAGTAAGAACACCATCTGAGAACGCCGATAATGCGGCGACTACCTCTCAACCACCGCAAGGGATAATGCAAGTCCCGACCCTTTCGGAACAAATGCGGCTGTCGATGACTGAATCGATGGCCGAATTTATACCTTTACTCACAAGGCACCTTATGGACGTGTTGCAGCCTGCCATGTCCGATCAGACTGACAGGATATGTGGATCCCTGCGTACTTCACAAGAGGGGTCTATTCCTGCAAATGGCATGAATGTGCCGCCACCAAGTATCCCAGGGCTGTATAGCGGCCAAAGGACTTGGGGGACAACACTCAGCCAGCCGCCATTGTTATCTGAATCCACAGGGCTGGCCAGTCTGCCTCCATTTCCATATGCTTCCACTCATACGGCACCTATGCAGAACTTTGGATATGCGGCATCTCCCATGCCGACCTATGCTGCGTCAAGTTATTTGATGCCATATACTGGATCGAGCTACACAGCGATCCCTGGGGTACCACGCCATGTGACGACGCCTCACACACCATTTGGAGTGGCAACATCACCACATGCTAATATCTACACACCAGCCGCCAATCCACTATATCAAGTGGCGACTCAAGGTGGCCCAGCCGCCATCCCACAAATTCATATGGCGGCACCTCAGGCCGCCATACCTGCTCAACAGATGGCGGCTCATCCCGCCACCATCCCTACCCACCAGGTGGCGACGCCTCAAGCCGCCATGGCGGCTCATACTCCTCAGGCCACGATGCCTCATCAGGACGCGATGCCTCCTCAGGCCGCGGTGCCTCCTCAGGCTACGATGCCTCCTCAGGCCGCGATGCCTCCTCAAGCCGCGATGCCTCCCACACAGGCACCAGTGGTATCACCCGAGGTGTTAGCAGATATGATACAGCAACACTTTGGGATTCAGCTAAGGCCGATGGAACAGTCCACATACAAGAAGCCATACCCTGATTGGGTAGACACCATGCAGCCATATCCCAGGGGCTTCAAAATGCCCGAGTTTACTACATTCTCCGGGGACGACGACAAGTCCACCGTGGAACATGTGGGCAGTGCCCAATGTGGCGAGGCAGCAGCCAATGATTGGCTGAAGCTAAGGTTGTTCAGTTCATCCCTAACTGGACCTGCCTTCGCATGGTTTGCTTCTCTGCGGCCTAACTCCATACAAAACTGGGCCGAGATTGAGCGGGCGTTCCACGACAGATTCTATACCCCTCTGTCACAGGTTAGTCTTGCAGATCTTACTAGTGCTAAACAGTTTACCGATGAGACGGCAAACACTTTCGTTAACAGATTGCAGCAGCTTAAGGGTCGATGTACTATAGCAGTCCCTGATAGGGAGATAGCCAATATTGCAGTGGCGAATATGTTGCCAAAACTAAAAAAACGTTTAATTGTGCAGGATTCCACTAATCTTGCCCAGCTGGCCGAGAAAGCGGCCCGCTTGGAAAAGTTCCTTGAAGAACAAGATGAGAAGGGTCTACCTACACACGAGACTTCTTTTGAGAAATTGAAACATGATAAAAAGGAAGACGAACGAAGGGCGGTGACCAATGCAATAACCTTGGGTGGTAAAAACCCTGGATAGTAGCCATGGAACGCCATCAACAGCGGCCTTGGAGGCCGAATAGTTGCTAGTTAAGGCTGGTGCCTGGGCATGAGGTGATGGCGCCCGAGGACTAGGGCGACTGTCGGACCTGGCAGCGCGCGACCGATGGCGGCAGCACGTGCCACGCTGGTGGCTCCGGGCTGGCGGCGCTCAATTCCAGGCATGGCGGCTCGACTCCGGCTGGCGGCTGGTCCCTCACGTTGGCGGCTCAACTCCGAGGCTGGCGGCCGGCATGCTGGATGGCTGGTGGCCGAGGCGAGGCTGGCGGCCGGGCAATGCTGGCGGCCGGGCAATGCTGGCGGCTGGGCGATGCTGGCGGCCGGAGCGCGAGGCTGGCGCCACTCAACCGAGGCTGGCGGCCGGCAGGCTGGATGGCTGGTGGCCAAGGCGAGGCTGGCGGCCGGGCAATGCTGGCGGCCGGAGCGCGAGGCTGGCGCCACTCAACCGAGGCTGGCGGCCGGCATGCTGGCGGCCAAGGCGATGCTGGCGGCCGGGCGATGCTGGCGGCCGGGCGATGCTGGCGGCCGGGCAATGCTGGCGGCCGGGCGATGCTGGCAGCCGGAGCGCGAGGCTGGCGACACTCAACCGAGGCTGGCGGCCGGCATGCTGGCGGCAGGCTGGATGGCTGGCGGCCAAGGCGAGGCTGGCGGCCGGGCGATGCCGGCGGCCGGGCGATGCCGGCGGCCGGGCAATGCTGGCGGCTGGGCGATGCTGGCGGCCGGAGTGCGAGGCTGGCGACACTCAACCGAGGCTGGCGGCGCAAGGTTCATTGGCAGCGCTCCACAATCGATGGCGGCGATCCAAGACTAGGAAGAGCACTCGTGGGCTGGCGACGCTCGACCAGTTGACGGCCCAGGGATGGCGGCTCGGCAGAGATGAGGCGGGCGGTGTCTCACGACGAGGGCGATGGCGGCCCGTGCAGAGTTGGTGGCGGACGAAGACGATGGCGGCCCGGTAGCTCCTCGCGATGGCGGCGTCAAAAAAAGTATTGGCGGCCTATTTAAAAATATATATATATATATATATATATAATAATAATAATAATAATATGATAAGTAAAATAAAATCACATGCATGGTTTCTCAATTTCCAATGCCGACAGCGGTGTTAACAAAATATATGCGCATTTTCAGTCTCAGTTCCATCGACTAAAAAGCGCAAGGGGGGCATCTGTTAACCCAAAAATTTATTAGGCCCAATGAATTTAGCCTACTCTATTTTCGAAAGGCCCGGTCCAATTCAAAATCTATCCGGATAGACAATGGTGAGAAGCTGGCGCCATAAGAGAGAAGGGATTGTGGCACATTGAAGACAGACAATCAAGAAGGAGGAGGATCCGGTGTCATCAATGCCTAGGAGTCCTGAGCAGGCGCCATCAATGGAGAGGATGTGGGAGTTACAGAAACGTTACAGCTTCTCCATCAGGATGGTCTTCCCTATATATAAAGGGTGGTGGCATCCCAAGCAGGCAGCAAAAAAACTCATCCAGAAGGATTCCGTACTTTATTTTTATTTTTACTTTCTGCACTTTAAATTCTCTGCAATTTTCTTTACTGTGTTTTCATTCCGCAATTTCATTCCTTTACAGCTTTCGTTAATTTCCTGTAATTTTCTTTCTGCAATTCTTGTAATCCTCTTGATACTCATCAATCAAAAAAGAGGTTTCTCCCTCACAAAATTTCCTGGTTAACACTTGTACACAATGTATTGTAAGAAAATTTTGTAAATGAATAAGGTATATGTGCCGAAAAAAACAAAAAAGAAAACAGGTCGTGCATGATGTTATTGTAATGATAAAAGTGCATGTTTTGTGCAGATTTAAACATTCATAATTCATGTTCTCTATCATTATGTTCCAATTTAATTTGAAAGATCACATGGCACTGAATCCTTTGTATATATTCAATGGATTATAGAACACCCTTTTTAAGAGTAGGTGAATTTTGTAAGAACATTAGCTTGATCAACACTATTACACAACATACTCGAAGATGATGGGATTTGATATTGTGAAGATTGATAATCATATATTATAATCCATACAAATTGACATACGAATTTGCACATTTTATATTGTGAAGAGTGATGTGGTAGGTAAATTGTCATAGGAAAGTGCACAATATTATAACAAAAACAGTACCCACCAATGGTGTAAATACTAGTAAAATTTATAGCATAAATCACAAGAAACAACCACACAAATTAAGGGGGATTAAACTAATTTTCCAACTTCAAATTTCTAGAAAGAAAGCCGGAAGATATTTTAATAACCCTGTTTAGTTCCCTGCAAAAAAATACTGCAATTAGATACATGCGAACTTAGAAATAAAATTGTATGAATTAAAAAAATAAGTAAATAAAAAATGATATATATAGAACAAGTTAATTAAAGTGAATAGGCTTACCGTCATCTGAGTCAGATGACTCAACCTTAATTTTCTTCAGATCTTCTTTCTTGCAGTTATATAAGATGAATATTGCAACCTCATGTATAGATCTAAACTGCTTGTTGGTTCTTTCATGCACATAATACTACAAAAATAATATTTAAAAAAATAAATTATGAGCAAATCCAAATACCACCATCGATGATCTTGCACATTTTTGTATATATAATATGAGGATGAATAACAATAAACTACATACCCTATCTCGTCTCTCAGAGTTGTTATACTTTCTTTGCTCCACTTTCCATTGCCCCAATCGCTCGCACAAAAAAAGGTTACTTCTTTTTGGAACATCAAAAGGGCATTCGATACGCACCTTGGGAGAAAGACTAACCACTTGGTCCTTTGGAAGAACATGGTATTGCAGGTCATTGTCTTTTAATGTCAGCAGATATCTCTTAGTCTCATTGTTTTCAGGCTGTGAATCATATCAAAATATACATTTTTAACTTACGAACACAAAAATTGTAACATGCATGAATTATTCATATGAATGCAGAAATATAGTTTTGTTTGTTTTGTACAAAAATAGCACAAATATAATTCTACAAAAAGACATTGTACAAATACGTGCATCACATATAAAAATACATATTTGATCTATATTGTAAATTCTGCAGCAACATACAAGATCCATTAATCCAAAAAAAGTACCAAAGATGTAGCGCAGATGACTATATGCACTTTTAGAAAGTTTATATACCATCACAATGAAATGCGTGCAGGATTCTAATGTTAAGTTAGTAAATTATTTAGGAATTATAATAATCCTTTTACATATTCAACAAAATATAGCTCTTTACATACCATTATTTAAGAAAGAAAACTTTCACACTTTGTGTATTATTTCAATTAAGATTCATAAAACAATCTCAATGTACTATAGTTAGCATACCTCACTCTTCTCCAATATGTAACTGTATGGTTCTGTGTCACACTGGCTAAGTTTAAATGTAACTTTCCATGTTTTCTCGGTTGCAGTTGTAGGCCGCTCCCGTGGTTTTCTTGCTTTTGAGGATTCCCCTCCCTCCTGAATTTCACCATTAAATTTTAAAGATAATGCTCATAGAATACTTGCATTGGAAAGATAATAATTATAGGAAAAAAAAATGATGCAATAATTTCACACTAGTATGAAAAATTCATCTCGACATACAATGTACTAAAGTTGACAAAATAAAATGCACATAAAACACTCATTATTCACACATGAACTGCCCACCAACATTTAGAAAAAAATGGAACTTGATCAAAAAAATCACATAAGATTTTTTATTTTGTATAACCGAAAAAAATCAAAGGAAAAATGAAGAATAAAAAAAATATTTAGAAATGGACTTATATTTAGACATTATATTGGAATACTTTCTACTCAGAATTTCATACATTTGTGATAAGAGAAATTGGAACAAAAGGAGATATGAATTTAACCACATTGCAATGGAACTTAGAAAATAAATTGTAGGAGAATGAGAGGGAGGTAAACCTATCTAGTCCCTAGTAATTTTTTTACAAAACAATATGAAGTCTCTAGTCCCATCGCACAACTTGCACAACCAACATCAAATTCATTATCTCTATTCAAAATTATGAAGTTCATTAGTATATAATTTACCAAGCCAAATAATATTATTTACTACTACCTATCTCTAACTCCCGCAATCTCATATCAGCCACTATAATGTTTAGACTTTTAGCGATGACACTAGAAGTTATAACAAGTCACATAAAGTGAATAACAACTAAATGTATGAATCTCTTTAATATTTAATCTCGACAGTTTCAAATGAATAAAGAGCACGGAGGATCTCCTTAAGTTGATTGATCTCAATAAGGTGAATTTTTTTCCATTTGGAATGAAATTATTATTAGTTTTATTAATTAGTTAATCGCCAACACATTGGCGATTAACTCTATTTATCATTTTCTTACCGATAGAAAAGCCTTTCTGTCGGTAATGTAGTCGGTAAATACCGACGACATTTAAATGACGTCGGTAATAGATGTTTTTTTTTTCCCAATTTGATTTGTTGTCAATAGAATGGACACTAAAATTTGACTTCAAAACTTTCTAAGATATTTCTCCATAATATGAGCTTCAATATATATGCACAGTGTCCCAACTAGAAACCTTGCCAATCTTATAAATTCATCTAAACTAAATGTGAGCTGTTAATGGGGAAAAAAAAACATAATAATAATAATAAAAAAACATTATGCACAACAATTACACCACATTTAAATATAAGCATACCTTTGGTTCCACCGTAGATGTTGGGAATATATACGAAATCGGCTCAACATCTAGTACTGGTTCGGAATCTCTTGGTGGCATACTTGTTTGGTTCTACAATAAACAATTAGTTATCAACGAAATTGTGGCTTATGTGACGAAAGCAACAGCAGTAGCAACAACAATAATAAAATACTAATAACAAACTTGAAAGGTTGAGAAAGAAAAAAAGGTAGAAAAATAAAAGAACAAAAGACACATGCAAATGTTATTCATAAGAAATTAGTTTGTGCATTTCTCATTTTGAATATTATAAAATCACTTGTAACAGAAAATAATATATCTACATTAAATAAATTTTTGTGTATACTGATTTAGTCCTAATTATTTTTGTTCTTTCTTTTGATGCACAATTTTACCTTTGTTTTGAATTCATTGTATAGATTATGAGATCACACATTCATCTATTAAAATATTGCATCTACCAAACATTCAAGAAGTGTGAGGCATGGGATGTTATTTGTATGGAAATACAATATTATTCAATTTGTTAGGTAAAATTATTGTTGGACCATAGATTGAAAAAATTCGGAAATTTGGATTATATTTTTTCCAGAAATTTAACATGGAAGGTAACAAAAAAAAAAATTGAAATATTTAAGCAGTAAGGTAAATATGTATTTTTTGTAAACATTGACACCAATGTGTCGGCAAATGTACGTAGGAGTCCAAACCGCACAAATTAAAAAGGGGGTAAGTGGAGGGATAGGGGCCGGGTGGGAATAGAATCCCCAACCTATAATTGGAAGGTAAAAAAATTAAAAATGCATTACCATATATAAACATAAACCCTAAACCTATTGATAGAAAGTAATTCATAAATCTAGATTATGTTCTTCCACAAATTTAAAATGGAAATGTTTAAGCAGTAAGTTCAATAATTAGAGAAATTAAAAACACCTTTGTCATACATAACTTTTTTTTTTTGTGTATGTGTGTTTTCTGGATTTGTTATATTTTTTTTTATTAATAGTGTAGTAAGGAATATTTCCTTTATTTATTTTTTGACTTTATAAACTAGAAAGTAGGTGGTGCCTCAACTTCCAATTTGTTACTATGAAAAATGAATCTTCTCATTATATGTTAAATATGCTGGATCCATTGTATTTGTGTTGAAAATGAGTATAAAGTAATTATTTTCCAATTTTTGCTCCAAAACTTATCCCACTAAAGAATTCACGTGAAGACGATAAAAAAGAAGACAAATATCGTTGCCTGACGATTTTGTCACCTTGTTTATCGCCAATACGCCATAAAACGAACAAGGCGACGAAGAATTTGTCCCCTTGCTACGAAATTTTGATAGTGTCACATTTAAATGAGTTTGTCCAACACATTCAATATATAATGATGCATACAAACCAAATTCTCTCAATTTCCCCGGCCCAACTTTCAATGTCGGAGTATCACATAACACAACTAGAAAAATTTGAATTTAGTCGCTAAAATTGTGGTTGCTAATGAATTTCGGTTGCTAAACTCTTTAGCGACCGAAAAGACAAAAATTCAAAATATAGGCATGGCCTCAAATTTTCTTGATTTCCAAAGTGTAGAATATCATTAACAATTCAAATTAAAACAAGAAATACAGGCAGCTAATAAATTAATATAAAAATCACAAATAAACACACAAAAATAAAGGATACATGATTCATTGGTTATTCTCGGGAATGGATTTGAAGAAACAACACTTGATATTTGCAGCAAAATAAATTATTTTAAAAAAACATATATACTATGTATATGTTAGTGTTCAAAAATTTTCATGGGATTTATAAGTTGTATAATCACAAACATCAAAACTATTAATTGAAAATAAAATATAAAGTATTCAAATCAGCCTTACATTCACACAAAAAAAAAAAAAGAATTGCTCTTACATGTTCCATTTCGATTTGAATGCAAATTCTGAACAACAATTGGTTTGTGGCTTTTGGATTATGAATGTGATGGGATGAGGTATGGGGTAGGTAAATATAAATAGGAGGAATAATTAAGACAAATGAACATACTGAGATACAGATAAGCAAAAGGTGTTTTAATAAATATTTTTCTTTTTTTTATTTGTGAAAAGTGGATTTCTACACATCTGTAAATAAAATTCATGTTGGTGAAATATATAATCATTTAATTTTTTATGCCTTTTTAAAAATACTTCCACCTTTTTTATTTTCTTTTTTCTTGGATTTCTTTAATTTTTAGTCAAACATAAAATTATGATATAGATTGTGTGTATTTAATTACTATATAATTTGAGTTCAAATCTTGTAAAAATAGAGAATTAGTTAGGGATATAAACGGGTAGGGTAACGTACAGGTAGGCTACCTCCACTCACTACCCAAATATAATTACCCCACCCTATTACCCAAAATTCAAGCATCGTGTAGGAGTCGGATAATACCCGTTACCCCACCCTATTACCCAAAAATCAAGCATCGTGTAGGAGTCGGATAATACCCGCCGGGTATACGGATTATCCGCGGATAAACGGGTATCCTAAATCTTAAATATTACATAGTTAACCGACTCTACCTGACCAAGTAAAGAAAAATTATTTTTTACTATGAAAAATAAATGAAATCTTCATGTAATGCATGAAAACAAAATCCTTATAAATTTAAGTTGAAAATTTAAAAGAATATTCAAAAGAAAACTGCTAAAGTGCTAACAGATTCGAACATATAATATAAATATAAATATAAATTTATAAAAATATATAATATAAATATATAAAATATATATTTATTCTGGTAATCAGGTCGGATAATCGGGTAATGTATAAAATATGTACCCTACCCGCATCCGATATTATTTATTTTGATTTCGGATAATACCCTATCCATTACCCAATTATATCTACCCTACCCGTACCCGATACTCGATTACCCGTCGGGTTACCCGACCCTAAGGATAAAGTTGACATCCTGAATTACTATAGACTCTTCCTAAACCCACAAATACTTCAAGATTATTCTTGTGCCTAAAAATAGTTTTAAGAAATTCATTTGATTTACTCAAAATAAAAAAATAAAAAATTATACGATTGAATTTAATTAAAACTCAAAATATTTGAGGTAACAACAAGTTGTTTAAATTTTTAAAAAAAATGGATAATAGTATCTAATAAACAAAAATTTTCATATTCACAAAATATTGCCTAAAAACCAAATTCAATGTCAACTAATAATGAAAATTTGACCAAGCGGTCAATTACCTGTGCCGAATAAAATATTACTTAACTTGGCATAGTGGTCAAGAAATGGGGTGATGACTTTATTGGCCACGGAGTTTTTGTTGCCACATGGTGATTGACCAATAAAATAATTTCAACGCACAAGCACGATAGGTTATAACTAGTTACGTACTTCCTCCGTTTTCAATATATTGCTACATTGCATAAAGTGGTATTGTTGATTGAATAATTTTAATTTTAATTTTTATCATATTTATACAAGTTAAAATATAGTCAAGTGAAATCTTGTTAAATTCGTCTCATCATGTAGTTTTTAAATATCTAATTTTTAGAATTTTATTGTACTGAATTTGAGTTATTAATAGTTTGAAACGTACGTTAGATAAGTGTGAATCCGTAGCAAAAATTTAAAACGGAGGAAGTAGCTCTCAAAATCTGATCATACACTCTTATCTTTTTTTCTTTTTTCTTTTCTTTTTTTTTTTTATAAAGGAGCAAAACTACTTATTCTTTACTCTGCGTTGTTTTAGTGTTAGTTTGAGGTTTTTAGGATTCCGACTTGATCATACAATTTCAATAAGTTTGAGGTTTTTAGGATTCCGACTTGATCATACAATTTCAATATTGTAAAACAAAAACGATCGTCGATGTTGATATCCTTAAGTTATAGTAGTACTAGTAAATCAAAACCACCAAGTGGCAAAATTCATAAACAAAAATATAATACAAAATTTCCTTAGAACATTCTCCAAAAAAGTTTTTTTTTTTTTTTTTTTTTTTTTTATGTAGGTAGGTATTCTCGGTAATGAAACAATTATGCAATTCGATGCCAGGTGCCATGTTTTACAACATTTCATTTACGTATCCAGGACTATAAAGTCCAAACCTATATAATGAAGATATATTAAAAACAAATTACAACCCCAAGTCTCAAAATCCTAAACAAACCACCATACAACACATCTAACCCAAAAAAAATTATGAATGTGTGTATAACAGATACCTGAATCTTTGAGGTTTTTCGCAGCATAATATATAAGTAAGGCACAATCAATAATAGGTGCGCATACCCCTCCTCTTAGGAGCTCAAACTAGTTGCCGCTAATGATGCTCCATTTATGGATAAATCTTGGCTACCGTTGCCCTTCACATAAAGTGGAATTCGGACACCGTGTCGTCTAAGTTGATCAACGATGCCATACAGATACTCAAATGTCAGCTTGAACTGAGAATTAAAGTCCTCTCTCACTTCTGGGTGTATTCGGAACCAGTCCCCGAGTAATTTGTGCACATGAGACCGGATCATTCGCCATGGTACTGGATACTTCTCGCAGAACTGGAGATATTCTTCGAGTAACTCAGCCTGATCAAGTTTCCCCTCGTGACAGATGTCCTCACCGCCAGATGATGCCCATTCCGTGGTTCGATAACCAGCAAAGAGAGCAGGGTTCTCAAGTAGTGACTCGGCTGAAAGAATCCCTTCCACGCCAGTCTCTTCCAAGCATTGCCAGGCATCTTCTATGTGACGTATGTTGCCATTAGCAAGGACAGGGATTCTCATTGCATCCTTAACTGCTTTAATTGCTCCCCAGTCAGCTCGGAACTTCCTTCCATCCTTCTCATCTCTTGTTCTTCCATGCACGGCTAAAAGTGAACAGCCAGCTTCCTCTAACATCTTTGCATAGTTAATTGTAGCTTGCAAATCAGGAAATATGCGAATCTTGCATGAGACAGGGACACTAAGATTTTTAGCCAGGTTTTCGACCAGAGATTTGACAAGGGGTAGATTATCCATCAGGAAAGCTCCATAATTCCCTCGTCTGGCAATTCGCTGGGGGCACCTATAAAGATGCACAATAGCATGAAATGTGCTTTCTCACAGATACAAATGCAAACAGCATGATGAAATGCATGCAGTAAAATTGGAAAACTAGAGTTCAGGAGCAAAACTCAACCAATGACAGTTAACACTTAGCATATGATCAATGATATAGATGTTTATAAGAAATCCTTCACTTTCCTCACCCTTAAGGGTTTTACAATCATTTTTAGTAACTCAACTAGTAAAAGCTACCAAAATTTCCACTAGATCACCAATGCAGAAGCAAACAAATATAGACGTGCAAACTGCAGGCGAGTATGACCGAGCACTAAAACATTCGGAAACTTAAGAATACAACCATTTAAAAAATCAAATCATGATAAACCCTATGTGTTTGTGGCAATGGGTTTAGGGATAGGCAAATAAGGCAATATAATGTAAGTGTTTCCACTAGTCTTCCCATAACATGTGGTGTTAATGGTTAACTACATAATAGAGCTGAGATGAGAAGTAACAAATAAGCATATGCATATGATACGTTTTCAAATTCAACCCATCTTACTATCACCGAAGCTAAACTAACACCTATTTCATCAATAGAAAAATATAAGAAATAAACAGGCATGGAGATACTGATTGAAGTTGAGTAAAGAGGCAGGGGTTAAGAAGTAAACAGAGTCCAAGAAGATATAGCTGAAAACAAGATAGGATTGATCAAAATGTGGTGGTAGAAATTGTAGTTGAGGCTAGCAACACGGTGAATTGCAGTTGGAAAAATTATAAATAATCACACAAAAGAAATTGGAGTACTTTCTGTAAATACATATATCCTGTTTCCAGCAAAAGATGATAATAGCTAAAGGAGAAGATCACTTGCAACAGGAAAATAATGTAGAAATTGCACTAGTACTGCCCAACAATTTAACTGAATTATCCACCAAGAACCATAACTAAAATTCATTACACAGTTTGATCAGAAGCTTACCCTAGATTAATGTCGACATAATCGCAATGTGGCTCAACAATCCTTGCTGCCTCAAGCAGAACATCCGGATCATTTGCACAGAACTGCACAAACAACGGCCTATCCTCCTGCAATTTCCCAATAACCTCAGTAAAACGCACGCCAACAATCAAATAATCAGATACCAAATCGCAGAAGTACACAGACCTCGCAAGTGGTGAACTCTTGCGCACGACTCTTCTCATTTTCCTTGAAGATTCTCGAATGAAGCATGGGAGTATACGCAGCCTGGGCGCCATACTTCCGGCAGAGCAACCTGAACGGCAACTCGGAGTTGTCGACCATGGGCGCAACGATGAACTTCGGCCTCCCCAGTTTGCTCCAGTGTGCCCAGGCTCTCTGGATGTGTGCCTCTCCTGTCAGGTATCCATTTGGACGGCTCAAAGCAGCGGTTTCACCATTCGAGAGAATGGAAATCTCGGAGTCATTGGAGCACAGAGCATCGTCGTTTTTATCGTCTGTATCAGGAGTGGGAGGGGCAGGGGTTAGAGTAGCCATGAATTGTTCGAAGAGGAGAAATGAACGCTCCGGATTTTGAGGTTTGCGCGCGTTGGTTAAGAGAGAAACGGAGAGAAGTGATTTGGATTTCATAGGGAAGTGAAGACAGTGATGGCGGCGACCGCGGCGGAGATCCGACCCATCGCGGCGCTGAATCCCCGTTCACGAATCACCACGATGAAGATGAAAAAAAACCGCTAGGAAATAGAAATAGGTTTTTGTCTGTGGGCTTATACAAACCGGACTTTAACTGCTGGGCCATCATTGCTATTAGTTTGGACAATGGGCTAAAATTTCGGTACTTTGGCAAAAAAAAAAAAAACATAATCACTCCGTTTTCAAAAAATTGAAACGCACCCACAGTTCACGCAATTCAATGCACATTTTAAATCATTAATAACTCAAATTCGGTATAAGTAAAAATTCTAAAAGTTGGATATTTAAAAACTACTCGACGAGACGAATCTAACAAGATCCCACTTGGCTATATTTGAACTTGTATAACTATGATAAAAGTTTAAGTTAAAGTGAATGTGTGAATAGTACCAAATTTCCCAGTAGGGATGGCAAAAAAGCCCATACCCAATGGTGAAAACCGAAAACCGAATTTTCGGTTCGGTTTTGGGGGACTAGTATCGGGGATGGGCCGGGGATTGGGGATTTTATTGGGGATTTTATCGGGGACGGGGATGGGGATGGGGAAGTAGTCCCCGCCCCGGCCCATCCCCGATATGTTTTTTTTATTATTTTTATATTTTTATATATTATAATTAATATTTTCTATATTATATTTGATTAAAGCCCATTAGTTTGGTGTGTTAATTATATATTGGAAACTATTATGAACTTTTAATGTTTATTGTTAAATAATTTATATGTGTGTTTTGAAGTATTATTTATATTGAAAGTTGTATATCTTTCAGAAAAAAAGAAAGTTGTCTCGAATAATAAGACTCCGACCATTCCAATTGCCGAAAAAAAAAATTAAAAGTTGGGCTGTAAGTGAATCCCCGATAAGGTCCCGATGGGGATCGGGGAAATTATGGTCCCCGATGGGGATCCCCGATAAGGTCCCCGACGGGGATTGGGCCGGTTTTGGGGATTAAAAATCCTAACGGTTTTGGGGATGGGGATGCTACTCCCCGCCCCAAAACCGGCCCATTGCCATTCCTATTTCCCAGCGTTCAATTTATCAAAAACGGATGGAGATTTTTTATTTTTTTCTTCTTAATAGCCTAAAACCCGTAATCTAGTGTGGTATGGACTCTTACCGCCTTTACCTAGCCTATATAGGTTGTTTAGCGGAAAAAAAAAAAAAAAAAAAAAAAAAAAAAAAAAAAAAAAAACCTGTAATCTTGTAAGAATCGGGCACTTGACCACTAAACCAAATTTTCATCCCCAAAAATTGGTGTATGTATTGTCACAAACCTGTTCAGCAAATTGTCACACAAGAGCATGCTATGGCATGATTGGTGTCTGTATTGTGTCTAAAAAATCCGGTGTGAATCGTTAGTGCTTGATTTACTATTACTTGATCTTGGGGAATTTCTGGTGTGATCTGTATTAATCTTGCTAGATCTGTATCAAACAAATAATCATTCTTTGTCAGTTTGTTGTAACTTATCAAGTAACATTGGCTTATGCTCTTGATATAAGCTGGTGGAGTTAGGGAACCACCAAAACACCCATATCTGTGAAAGGCAGGAATGGTGTGGCATGCGCATGGTCATGGTCATGGTGCATGGTATGGATGATGCGGCCTTGTGCCTTCATATTGCCCTATAATTTTATCATCTGGTTTCAATTTGATGCTGTCGCAAATAAGTTAATGGGAGGATTATGACTTGCCATATAATTTTATTTCAATAGCATTCAGTACGATTTTTCACTTTTAAGTATTTCTTGGCCTGCTTAGGCCCTGTTCTGTATGACTTATTTTCGGGACTTATTACTTATTATTATTAAAATCAGACCAGACCAGATCAAATCACACTACATACAATATATGGTTGTAATTAGATCAGACCAAACCATATCTTATAAAATTCAGATCAGAACATCTTATTTCAGGCGAAGAGAACAAGGCCTTAGTCTTCGCTAAGATTGATTTGAAGTTTATAATTTATATGCATGTTTCAGATAAAGGTCTTTATGCAACCCCAGTATTTGCACAATTTTTTCTCCAATCCACATTTAATGCGCTTGGAGCTGATAATGTGCTGTAAAATCTATTGAACTCTTTGCGCCTTGTGAGGAGCTATAAGTTTTGGCTTAATTGAGTTAAAATGTGCCCTGATCTGCCCCCTCTGAATCATTCTGTGCACTAAACTATTGCTCTCATTCAAGTAACTTGCATAAGATCTAATTATTATTCTGTATTTCAGTGGCAGTGCTTGTAAAACAGCTTCACTAAAGACAATGCATTTTCTTCCACTTCTTCCTTTTACTATCTTGCTTTCTGCATCCACAGTTTTACCATTTTCTTTGCTGCTTCTTTGCATCATTCCATAGCTTTGATATCATTTGCCTGCCTATACCAAATTTTGTTGCAATTTCATTGATGATGCCCTTAGGTCGTTGGCCACAATCAACGGCTGCAAAACATAACTCTTGAAAAATAGCCCTTCTTTGCAAATTGGTCAAATTTTTACCTTTGCATCTTCTTCTTCCTAGAACAAATTCATCAAAAGCAGAATCAACAACAACAACACTAGGATCAAAATCAATAGCAGTAGCACTAGGATGAGGATCAGAATCAACAACTGCAGCACTAGGATCAGGATCAGAATCAACAGCAGCTACATTAGGATCAGAATCAACAGCAGCAACAACAGTAGAAGTAGATTCAAATTCATAAACAACTTAGTTGGAACTTGAAGCACCATATTCAGCAAAATCAGGTTCATTATCATCCCTTGAAGTTGCAATAATTCCTCTACATCAATTTCCCCACATTTGTAAAAAGCCATGGGAAGGGAAAATCTCTAGCAAACCTGGCCAAGTAGGTGCAAGGGTCATGATCCCAGTAGTGATCCCGTCAAGCAAGTAGCAGCAAACTCCAACAATTCTTGAAGGCTTCGAGTCTCATTTCCTTTTGTTAATTGTTCTTATATTTCTTCCTCTTCCTCTTCTTCTCTCTCCTTTTCTTTTTATTGATCTTGTAAGAATGATTTATTCTTATGTGAATTCATTTTGGGGTGATAAATTCAAACATTTTGAGTTTGTCAGTCAAATGTAATGGTGAGAATTTTAAAAAGTTTAAGTTTGTACTTTTAGAAGGAATTTGGTGTCAGTGGCGATTACAGGTGGGTATAGGGGGGTCAGCTGACCCCCCTTGATTTTCAAAAAAAGTTTTTTTTTTTTTTTTAAATATATATATATATTTTTATTCTTTTATTCTTGTTCACTACTCCCTCTCACGCCCTTCTTCCCGTGCAAATTCTGATCAATATTAGGTTGCATTTCATGCTTTCAGATTTGTTGTCCCAATTTGCAACCTCAGCAGATGGTTGGTGATAAAATTGAGTAGTTTATATAGATTATATGGTTATTATTTAGTGGGTATGTGGTTAATTGGTTATTGTGCTTTGAGATTTCCTGTCCCACATAACTAGTTGTCCCTCCTTGTTTTATTGCTTTGAGTTTTAAAATTTTAACAGTGGGTATGTGTTTGTGGTCCAATTTATAGACTGTAGTATGTAGTGATGTATTATTGGTTTTGAGGAATTGATGGGCTCTGTGTTGGTAAAGGGTTGAGTATCGAATTTATGTGTTTGAAATTGTTTTGGATGGCACATAATATTCATCAATATGGGTTCACATTTGATCTGCAACTTTAACTCTACTATGTGTATGATGTCAATATGGGTTTTTGCTTGCTATTAACGGAATACTTCGATTTTTCATCACTATTTGATTTCCAATATTAAAGGATGTCTAAGAAAGGCAAAGTGTCCTAAATTCTATTATTTAATTTGTTGATGTTTATTAACATATTGTAATTGTATGTTTTTATATCTAGAAACTAATTTGTTATTTCTGCCAGTTATACAGCCCAAGCTTTTTTGGATTCTTCACGAAATGCCCTCCAAGTGAATCATCAAATTCTCAAATTGAGGTTGAATTGGATGTCAACAATGTTGAGAAAGTTCAAGAAGAAAACAATCAATATTTCAAGTTATGAACTTTTGTCAAAAAAATGTCGGGTGTGGAAAAGTGTTGTAATTAACATGATTATTGTTTTATAATTTTTATAGAAATTCGCACACCCTGGTTCTATATCCTGGAATCGCCACTGTTTGGTGTGTTTAAAATTTTTTGCTTTTGTAAAAATTAATCATTCTCTCATGTACTTGATCTTATTTGTGCCAAGTGAGCATATCAAAAAGATTATGAGACAGAGGAAGTAATTTTTTTGCATGATAGTCTATGCTGGCTAGAGAAATGCCAAATCCATTATATAAATTTGAATAATTAATTATAATTTTAAAATTTAAAATACTTAAACTTCATTTTATGGAAATACATTTTATTTTTTATTAGAACTTCGAAGGATTTAGATGAATAATTATTAATTAATTTATTTTAGGTGAACAATAATTAATTTAATTTATCTATGTAATTAAGTATTATTTTATTTAAATGAATAATTTAAAAATTAAATAAATTTTGAAATTTTGGGTAACCGCTTTTATTATAGTTTTAAATAAAACAGTCATAAAATTTAGGGTAAGCTCTTTTTAATTTTTTTTACATATAAAATAATTTTGTAATTTAAAAATACTATAAAAGGTAATTTAATTTAAAATAAATGGAAAGATTCCTAGATAGAAACGACATTCCCATCCAAAATCTCAAAGACGGTGTGAATTGAGAATCCCACTCAGAACATCTCTCCAACTAAACAGGTACATCTTCCAACCAAACGCCAATGTGCAATATCGTGAATGAACAAGTGGAACAGCTAGTATGTATATCCATGACAATAAGAATAATGAACTAATATATGTATTTACACTGAAAACTTACTACAAAAAATAGGCATCTGAAGTCATCTACACGATGCTCTTGTTCGGAGTGATTCTCAGGCTGAAAAGCCATGTCGCCAGAACATGACAATCTGATCTCCCCAGCAAGGGACACTGGCTAACAATTATATACTACTTGTCTGGAGGAAATCAGATTATTATATCCTACACTTTTCCTACTTAGAGGGGGTGAAAGAAACAACAGGAAATGAATGAGAAAACCGTCACCAATCTTGTGCTTATGATCAGAATTACAACATGGGATATTTGTTCCAGGAGAGGTATGATGTATCCCCCAAAGGCCTGAAAAAAAAAAGAAGCTTATTCATTCAGTACTAAGTGCTCATAATGTTCAACTGGTTTCTGTATAAAAAATAAGATCATCAACTTAAATGTCAGATGGCATGTTGAATATAGCAACATTTAGACTTGATACATGTAAAACTTATAGGTCACTTCAGAAAACTACCACAGCATAGAGGAAATAATGCAGATTTGTAAATGTGATTCGCCATCAGATAAAGCAACCATATGACTCTCAATTTGGTAGTGAACTAATTCTGGAATGATGCATATCAGACATTAGCAAGCTTTTTTCCTCGATAAATTATAAACACAGAGGTTTGGCTATTTGGGCTCTAGTGAATCGTCAAATAAAGCTTAGGCATATTCAAAGGTTCAAACAAAACAGGTGACAATATATCAAGAGATTAATCCTGTTCACCCATAATCTGGGTTACTCTTTGGCCTCCCTCAGATGGTTTAATAATAGTGCAAGATTGCAAGCCAAATTTCAAACATTGTGGCTTATAATTCCATTTTTCATGGCGTCATAGGCTATCACCATTCCTTCAAGTGAATGGGATTAACATTTAGAAAATCCCACATTTGTTGACAACAACTTAACACATGCTTGCTTGCCTACATGCTTGCCTCCAAATATGAGAAAGGCACAGATTAACACATGGATTGTACAAATATGGAAACCTTATAATATAGGGGGGAAAGGTTCAATTTATCTACTTAAATTGTACAGAAGTATCAAATAATTGAATAGTTTTAGAAAGTAACAAATACACTTTATGCTTATGACATAACCCTCTGTGTTTTATATGAACCTTCATAAACAACAGAGGGCTTATTTGCTTTTTCAAACAGACGGGTTGCTTTGATACTTTTGTGTTACATTAGAAACTAAATTGACTTTCCCCCCTAAAATAGTTTAAATTAAGATGCAGAAGAATAAGGCATAGGCTAGTTAGTTACCTCGGCGTGACAATGTAGAAAAGTATGAAAACTATAACAAGGCACAAGCTAGATCCACCGACAGTCAGGTACATCTTCCCCAAGAAGTCATTCTTCCCACCAATCCATGATGTGGTAGAAATTACCAATGCCTTTTTACCATCGTAAGAGTAAGTATTATAATTGTTTTGTATTACTACAGTGATTTGGTCGTCAGCTTCCAGATCTGTCTCAATCTTGCCATACAACTTTCTGAAATTAGGCAATGTTGAAGTCCGCATCCAAACGATAAGATCTTCTTGCTCGTTTAGCTGCATAAATGAAGATATGGATTAGTAGAATAATCATTGATTACAAACATATTGGTTGTACCTTAATGGAATGGAAAGGAATGTGCATGAATGAACTGTACTAACAGGTATACTCTCATCAAGTTTTGCACCCCCGATGAGTTCGCCACTTTGAAAATTTTTTGGGTAGACATTGGAACCAAATTTTGTGTTTTTTTCACCTGGCCAGGCGATGCCCCTTTTGTTGATTTCTAGAGTGCTATTCTTTCTCAAAAACACATATGTGTCATTAAATAGACTCCAAGCAATAAGTCCACAGGGAACAATGGGCTTATTATCTTCAGTTATACCCTCTGGTGCGCAAGGCTTTGTATCATCTTCAAATTTGGGATCATGTATCTGACGATCACTCCTACTTTTTACATACCTGAAACATGAATTCACAGAAGAGAAAGCAAATTTTGCAGGTGAAATCACTTAGATATATAAACTGAATGTTGAGAAATCCAGCTTCTGAAAGTAAACATTATACCAACCGGCGATGGTTTTGATAGAAGTTGTCTAGCTGATAATATACATAAATTGGACTCTTCATCCTCTTGGGAATCTATCAATGTCAACCAAAAAAGGTTGAAATCAAAGAGTGGTTAATATAAAGACAAACAAAACCATGTCATAAAGAGGCTTGTTGAAAGCAATGCAAAAAACTTGACTAACAGTAATAGTTCTGATACAGGTTTTATTAGCTGCATCATCACGGATAAATCTAGTCTTGTCTTCAATTGAATTAAGATAGTTTGAAGGAACACAAGCTTCATCGTAAGTGTCTACAAGCTCAACCACCTGCACATTAAATGCAACACAATGATAATGTCTTCAACCATTCATATCTATGTATATATTCTTGGAAGTACAAAAATCATAGGATTTCCCATTTCTGCAAGGGATTAATACTGATTGTTTCCAACTTTTGAACATGGTTCAAAGCACAACTCCCGTTTATCTCTGTTTCATGTACTCAAAAATGAATACAGTAATGGATGATTAGCAGAAATAATATTTCAGGGATGGAGCATATAATGAGGATGAGGCATATAGAATATTACACTTTCAGATGCCGACAACGAAGAAAGACCAACTGGAATAAAGACTAGGGCAAGAACAACGAGAATTCCTATGACCTGCAATCAAAAAGAAAAAGAAAATGTATCACCTTAGCTGTTACTTAACCAACAACTCTTAGAAATCAAACACAACAGAATCAACCCTCAAAGCAAAATCAAAGCCTTACCATTCCAGGCGTTAAAATTGGCCTACAGGCCGGAAGTTCTTGCTGAGCAAACCTAGAATCTATCAAAGTAAACCCCCCCAAAAAATAAAACACTAAATTAAATAGAGAATTTCCAAAGGCAAACCAACAATGCAATGCAATCAATAAATAATTACAAAGGAATACAGGGATTAAAGAATACATACAGGGAGGCCTTTTTGAATTCTTGGCAGGCAAACGTGAGGTGTCATCTGAAGTGCCCATTTTGATGCCTTTCTACGAACAAATACTTAAAGAATGTCCCTGTTCATAAATTGGAAAAATACAAATTCAGGCAGAGGAAATTAGAAATTGGAAATTGGAAACCGGAAAACGGAAATTATTCAGATCACAGAAGAAGCAGATAGAAATTCCACCTTAAACTGCAGAATTGCGGAGGGACGAAGAAAATGGAATGTCGATGAAATGGCGATTGCATGGATTGGGCTTACAAAATTTCTACTTTCCTTTTCTTCACCTTGTTGGTGATCGACAATCGTGAAGTCTTGGTGGCAAAAACATGGAGATTGAAATTCAAAATTGGGAAAAAAGGGGAAAAAGATTATTGTTGGAGGAAGAAATTGGTGGGTGCTGGCGAATCAAGCGCAGGAGTCATGAATGCAAATGAAGCTCTGAATAACATTTCTCATCAGCAATTTTCTAATCCCATGAAATTAAAATGGTGTTTAAATGTGGTAAATCCTAATTCAGCACCTTTTTATTTATATTCATATAATATTTACTACAAACCTACCTAGTAATACAATATATATTTTTAATTATTAATAATTCAAATTCAATATAAATAAAATTTTTAAAAGTTATAATATTTACGTAAAAATTATAGACGAATATAACAAAAAAAAATTAATTATATTTTATTTAAATAACCGTTTAAATCAAAATATGGGTGACAATAACAATGCATATGGATGTTAGTTATATTTTAATTTAAATAACCATAATAAAAATTTAAATTAAATTATAGAGCAATAACTATAACAATGCATATGGAGCAAGGGAAAAAAAAGGGAGTATTTAATTTATTTATTTTATTTTTTTTGCATTGTGGGACATGGTAAATGTGGTCAAGTAAAAAAATAATTACCGCTAACTACAACCTAGACTCTAGAGTATAATTTCTTTTTATTCTTTTAACCGTTAATTACAAAAGCCACCCATAAACAAGAGTGATTTATTTTTCACCTGATCCATTCGTAGCGTTGGCCGTTGGGTTTCGGAATCTCCATTCCCCAATCCCAACCGCCCGATCAATAATCTAACATCTTGGTGGAAGTACGAGCTAGTATGGCGTCCTTCTCTGTTGTTACCTCTTCAATGCCCGTATACAAACGCCATCTTTCACGCACTTTCAGCTGCGGACCCCCAATTTTCACTTCTCTGCATTCGCGCCCTCCGCGTTCTCGATTTATATGCAATTTTGGTAGTCTTGTCGCATTTTCAGCACCGAATGGCAATTGGATAGAGGTGGAAGCAGCTGCTCCCAAGGATTACAAGGATGATGAATTCGTAGTCGTCAATTTTTATCGCTTTGTGTTTATTCAGCATCCTCAAGAAGAGGTTTCTAAACACCTCTCTTTCGTTGAGGTGCTTAAGAGACCTTTTTGAATTTTTGGTTATACTGCATTTGTTTTGTTATTACTGGATAGTATTCTGTTTGATTGATTGTAGTTTTAAGAAAGCCTAGTTAATTAGGATAAAGGGAGAGGAGATTCGTGGGATTATGTTACTGAGAAGTGAGAAGTAATCACCAGCTGATTTTGTATAGAGTAAGTAAATAATTGATTTATGACACTAACATTACCTATTATCGCTTTCTGGAAACTGTATATCCAAATTGTGACACCAATCCAACTCTTAGGATTTCCAGGTGGATTTCAGACACACATATTCAAATTTTATCCTAAGTCAGAATATACCTGAAAATTTAGCGTCCTAATCCATAACACATTCAGAAATGGGTGTCTTAAAAGACGGGCATGTGCTGCACAAATTGGTGTGGGGATATTGATATATTTAGGGTCTAAAAAGCAAAAGTAGGTGTTATTAATGTCTTAAATTGGTTATTAACTCTTTGCCACACAATCCTGTCTGATGACATAATTGTTAGACTCCCTCAAAATCCCACCTGTTAATGTTCCTGCTATATTCAAGTTGAACTGTAGCTTTCTTTCTGGACTTATTCATGTCTCTCGAAGTCCTTTGTTGACACAAATAAGGAATGATAAGAGAAAATATTTTTAATAGTGTTGATTTTTCATTGTAAAGTCTGCATATTTTTTCACTCTTAATGACTTTAGATGGATTGTCAGCATCGGTTTTTAACAATAAGTCTTTTGATACACTCGGTTTAGGGTCTCGATATACATGGACGCATATACTTGAATGAACAAGGAATTAATGCTCAGGTATTTTTTTTCTATTTTTTTATTTCATTTTTTTTTTTTTTAACTTCCCAGACTTCCACAATGATGCCAGTACTCTGCTTCCATGGGTGTGCACATATCTCTGACACTAACTTCAAACTATGCACAAGGGTCATTGGTCACAGAATATGACATTAGTTAACATGATCCCTGGAGCAGTAAGCAATTCATATATTTTCACCTATGCTTTTTTGATTCTCCTCCATCTTGTGCAGTACAGTGGACCATCTAGAGATGCCTTCGCATATGTCGAATGGATCAAAGAAGATGACAGGTTTTCTGACATATTGGTTCAGATCTCTCCAGCTGTAAATGGTCATGCTTTCCCGAAATTGAAGTTACGATATAAGCCATCACTTGTACAGGTAAGGTACACTTTATAGAGACTAGAACCTTCTTGTCGCTCTCGTGATTCTGGATTTTGATACTATTTGGTAGAATGACCGACATTCTTGAACACAAAGTAATTTGACACAGCCATTCCTCTACAACCTGTTAGTTTAATTGGAGAGATTCTTGAACAAGTTATTGTTTTTCTTTTCCATTGACGAAAGACACCCTTTTTAATGCATTGCCTGTGCTACAGCATGGGTAATAACTTTATTACTGTTCTATAGTTTCTAGCAGCTAGCTAAACAGAAGTTTAAACATTTCCGTTTAAATTTTGGTTGTACCGTTTCAATCACTGTAAACTTTTTATGCAGTTAGAAGAAGGCATTTCACACCTCCCTTTGCTTGATCCTTCAATGAGAGCCACACCTCTTACACCATCTGAGTGGAGAAACAAACTGGAAGCAGTAAATAAGACCAAAGATTCGTTAAATACAAACGAAAACAATTGCATTCTACTGGATGTGAGAAATGGTATGACAGTTAATCTTGCAGCTTGTATCTATCTGCTTAAGTTAGTGTTTGGTTTAGTTTCCTGAACCACACCATCCATGGATTTGTATACATTGGTTGATTCCGGATTAACCTCTGTTCTTAAGGTGTTTTTCTTTGTTATAACTTCAAATATACCTAGTCTAGAGTACATTTTCCTCACATGCTATCTGTCACTGCATTATGTAGACAATTTTCAATAGGAATCTAGGATAAACGAAACTGCAAAAAAGAAAAATGACACAGATTTTATTAGGTTTGGCCAATGAAGCCTACATCATCTGATGGTTTTCTCTAATATTTTTTCTCACGCGGTTGAAAAGAACAGTCCCCCCACCCCCCCATTACACATATTGTATGGTGAATAAAAAATAATACGGATCCAGGCCAATTCAATCTGGGCCATACTACAGGGGCTCCACCTCCGCACCCCTGGATCTGTCAAGCTTTAGCCCAGCCTAATTCCCACCCCATATTACATCAGGCAGTGACTATCTCTCTGCTATACTCAATTTGCTCAAAACACTTCCCTTAGATGATATTGAGCCATTTAAATAGCACATTATAATCAAATCATAGTTAATTTCTCTGGATGTGCCCTAAAAGCTAAAGCTTACTTTCCCCCAGTAGCATTGATGTTTCATTGATCCAGTATTGTGAGTCATCAAGAAGTTAATGCATTCTTATTGCTTGTGTTTTTCAGTCATACTTAACACTAATTATGTAGGTATTGAAATTATGTTATATGTGTGGTTAGGTTATGAATGGGATATTGGTCACTTCCAGGGGGCTCAACGTCCCAATGTAGATTGCTTTCGGAGCACTTCATTTGGAATGTCAGAATCAGAGGCAATTCGGACATCTAACATGCTAAAAATTCCATTGCTTTATTGATCTGTTCGGGTCAAATTTTTTTCGTCTATATAACTAATATAAATTGAATTTGCATTATTTATTTCCAGGTTGAAGCTTCAGATCCTTTAGCTACTGTTGATAGAGAGAGAACTGAAATACTGATGTATTGTACTGGGGGAATCCGCTGTGATGTATACTCTACAATTCTCAGGTTTTTCGTCATGTTATTGTTTCATGTCTCCTGTTCATTGTACTTTCTGCATGCATCATTCTGCTTGATCCTTAGCAACAGTGGATCTGCAGGTTTGAATTCGACCACAGTGTTTGCCAACCTTTCTTTCTCGATATTTAGTAAGATTTATTTTTAAAGTGAACTTTCCTGGCAAAGACATCTTGAGATCTTAACATATTAGTGCTAGGTCTATAGTTTTTTTTTAATGCACTTTGGTTTGTAATTTATAATTGTGAACTGGAACACACACTTATTAATGCACGGCATCCAAACCCAACTATGAAAAACAATATTATATTGTGTCCGGCCTGTGGCCATTTGTCTTTGCTGTTAGTTCTTCTGTGTTCCACTTTTTCCCGCTACAAAAGGCATTACTTTCATCATGCATAACTTGCTTGTGGCAGGCAACAGGGGTTCAAAAGATTGTATACTCTGAAGGGGGGTGTTTCCCATTATCTCGAGAATGAAGGCTCCATTGGATGGGTTGGGAATCTTTTTGTCTTTGATTCTCGTCTTTCTCTTCCACCTTCGACCTACAAGACAGAAAAATTTTCCGAAGCAAGTGGCAAGCAAAAAGTGCTCCATTCCTTTGCAAAATGTTATGTATGTGGATCCCAAGTTTCTGAGCTGAGGCATCGCAATTGTGCAAATCTTGATTGCAACCTGCTCTTCTTGTAAGTTCTCATGCTCCTTGAAAAAATTAACAGACCATTCATGCATTAAATGCATATGTGGGTTGTATTTGATTTTGTTGCTTCGTATGCCACTGCACTGGTGGCTGCTGTGCCCTAATCAATCACAACTCGTGCATCTTGGTGCAGGTGCTGTTGGCAATGCATGGATGCCTTGAGAGGATGCTGCTGCGTTACATGTACAACTGCTGCAAGGCTTAGGCCCGTCCTTCCAGGGAACCAGAGATACAAAAAGTGGCATACCTATCGAGATCTTGAGCTGCAGGGTGGACAAAAACTTATTAGTCCCCAACCATAGTATGTTAATGGCCAGTGTTTGGTTCCCCATCGATGAAATGTGAAGGAAAGTGAAACTGAAATCCAGTGGAAATCATCAAGTGACTATGTGTACCTTCAGCGCCTCAACCCCTTCCGTTGCTAGGGATTTACACGACATTAACAATGCTTGTCATGATGGCTGAAAAAAAACTGAAAATCATTCAAAGTGGAAAAGCACCAGGAGGCATGAACATTAGGGAGTTATGATCAAAGTTCATATGGTCGATGAATGGACATCAGAATCTGTAAGAGTTCCTATATGTATTTATATTCCCTGACAGACAGTTAATTGATCTGCAGATTGTAGGTGTATGACATTATGAGGTTATTAAAATTTTGTGTCACGTTAGTGGATTTTAAGTTGCAGCTTTATATTTTGAAGAAAACTTGAAGTTGTATTGTGAGATGACAGATGAAAGGTGTTCAATTGCAGGGAACATACTTGGTGAAAATTAAATGAATAAATATATTAGTGCACATCTAGTTCATAAGGTTGATGAATGAAAAATAGTTATATCACTCGCAATGATGCAGCTGTTTGTTGCTCATCAGATTTAGTTGATGTGATGCCCCTCCGTTTGTTGCCACCGTCGTTTGTCCCTTGTTCCGCCACTGCTGATCGCCCCTCCGCTTGCTGTCACCACAGTCAGGTACCCATTTTCCTAGATCTAATGCAGTTTCTTCTTCCTAATGGTTGGGTAAGGCTTGCTATGGGTCTAGATCTGCTTGGATGGTTGTGGTTTATGGGTTAGATCTGCTTTTAGTGTGCTGCTAGTTTGAATAATTTTTTGTGTTCTTGACACCCTATTTGGAGTTGGAGTATGTGGAGTTTGGTTGTCTCCTTCGTGAAGGTTTGTGAGGGATAGGGGCCGGGTGAGAATCGAACCCCTAACCATAAGGTTGGAAGTCAGGACATGACCACTTCCATATTCCCTGTCTTCACCTAGGTTGTGCATGCTTTTCAGCATTTGTGGTATAGTCGTTTTGTCTTTTTTCTGGCATGATATCCCATGTAGGGCAGTGTTTAATTTTGCCCCTCGCAATGGAACAGTTGACCTAAGTTTGCCAGAATTGTTTTGCTGTTATTTGTTTTGACTTGTTGGCTGTTGCCCATGATCCTTCGGCTGTCATATTTTGCTCAGATTAATAAAAAATTAACAGTGTTTATAATTTATAAGGGCGTTTTAATGATAATTCTTTCTCTAGAACATAGTGACGTGTCAATGTATTCAACATATATCGAATTCATTAATTTTGTTTAATTCATTAATTAATGAAATTAGAAGATGTTAGTGATAGGCTAAACTTAGGGATCGTCAAATGGCATGATGAAATTCATTTAAGGCTCGTTTAGAGGAATGTTGTTGTAAATTTATAATATGCGAATAATTTGAATTTGACATTATTTGTAATCTTTTGATATTTGTAAGCTGTGTTTGAGAAATAATTAAAGTTTGGAGTTTGGATTAGTGGTGAAAATAGTTTTTGAATGATGATATTTGGTGATAGAGTTAAAAATTAAAGTTTACCAATTGAAATTTGAAAAGCTAAAGGTTGCGAGAGAGGAGCTTTGAGCGTTTAGAGTTTAGATGTAAAATTTGGCGGTTATTGAAAATAATTTTTACCGTATATCGTAAGATTTCAAATATTTTTAGTATATAGGAGTATTTTAAAAGCTAAACGCTTGTTTACTCCAACACCCCAAATGGCCTTTAAAAAGAGAAGGTTTTATAATCAATTCAAAATAGTTGGACTTTATCAAAAGGAATCTTTTTGGAGTTGAGATTTACCTTAGTGGTCAAATCCCCGTTTTCCAATCATATGTTGAGGGTTCGATTCCCACCGGTCCCTTGTTCTTTCTCTTTCCTCTTTGTAATTTGTGTTATTTGGACTTCCACATACCTTTATCTATACATGATTGTCACTGTTTAAAAAAAAAAAAGAAAAAAAAAAAAAAAAAGAAAAGAAAAAAGATCTTGTAACCTTAGAAAGGGCTAATCAGGGGATTAGGGTTTAGCCCAAGTGGTTAAGTCCCTTGACTTCCAACAGAAGCTTTGATTCCCCATTGGCCCCCATCCCTCCCTTTAATTCCACTTCATAATTGCGTGGGATGAGCTCCCACCACCCATTTCCACACCTTCAATGGCTTCTCCAAAAAAAGAAAGGGTTAATCATTTTTCATTATAAAATTTAAGTTACAACCAAATATTTAGTGATCCCTCTCTTTTATTTTCCTTTATAATTTGTGTGGAATAACCCCACTATCCATTTACAGGTCTTCAATGACTACTCCCAAAAAAAATATTGTAGTGAAGTAAACTTGGGAATATTTTTCTTTTATTTTTTGCAAGGTGGAAAATTCGTGACGACGTCGTAAGCAAATAATGATTTAAAAACTAGATCCACGTATATAGTAGTGTTTCCATTAAGAGCCCCAATAATTTGGAAATCTCAAATCCGTGGGAAAAAATCAAGGGTGGAGCAGAAGCAGGAGGCAGGAGCATTCACATCGGGGAAATCGGGATCGACATGGGGTCAAGTTGCGCAATTATATGTGAGATTCTACTCGCAATCCTCCTCCCTCCCCTCGGCGTTTGTCTCCGCCATGGCTGCTGCACGGTAACCTCTTCTTTTTCTTCTATTTCACGGTTTCTTCTTTTTCCTTGCTCTTTTGATGGAGTGTTTTTTTTTGGCTAACTGTTTGGGGCTGGGGATAATTGGTTTTGAATTTTGAAGGTGGAGTTCTTCATCTGCTTGGTTCTGACGATCTTAGGATATATTCCTGGGATAATATACGCCATCTACGCCATCGGCTGCCTGGATCCGGATCAGACACGCGGGGAGTATTACCAGCTTGCTTAGCCAACAAACACTCTTGTAATTCCATGCTGATTCTATTTGCGAATTGCGATGTATTGGATTATCTGATTTTGGTATTTCTGATTGCTTACGGATCATATGTGGTTATAATTCTCTCTTTTGTTTGTGTTTATCAATTGTTTGAGAAAATAACGGAGTGTGATGCTGAAATGGTAGTATCATTTTAGTAAAATACTGACTTGATGCTTAAAATAAAGGTTTTTTTACATGTATATGTTTAATAAATCTTAAATATCTTTATTCTCCATTATTTTGACCAATTTGTATTTATAATTTACGTATTTAGATTTTGAATTACGATTTTATTCTTATAAACCAATAAGTAGGGAATTTCGAGTTTTTGATGATTTTCTGTCTATTGAATGATAAAATTTATACTGAAAGTTCCTCCAAAAGCTAAACTTTCACTGAAATTATGAAATTTGGTGTGGTAGTTATTGGGAAGATCTTACGATCCTCCTACGAGGCTGTTTCGATATAGAGTAGAATATAAATTTGACTAACAGACCTGAGTGCATATGTTTAGTAGATAGCAGATATCGATTAACATATAACACATTTTAATATATAAAATCTAGCATATTGAAAAGTAGCATAAATATGCTCCCCAATATGTACTTACCAAATAAGTATATAAGTCAGTCAAATATGTTACATGCTATATGCATGCTCCTTCTTTAGCAAAAGATTTTGAGTCTCGTGTCTACTATTTCACCACCAAGGCAGATGAAAGTGGTCCTATTCCTTTAAATGTTTTACTACATTTAATGAAAATATTTTTGAATTTTGGTATAATATTATATGGTGTATGGTAGGGTGCGGACGTTTCGTCCGTGCGGACGTCGTCCGCAACTTTTGATCATTTTCATCATCCAACAGTTGAGATCATTTGTAGGGTTACTATATTAAGTTGCTTAATTGTGTTGGCTATGTCATTGAATAGCATAGGCCATGTCGTTGAATTGTGTAGGGACCGTCGCTGATATGCGTTCAAATGCATAGAACCATGTCGTTGAAATATAAAATTGTATCGCTGAAATGAATACAATAATGTCGCTGAATCGCATAGGCCACGTCGCTGAATTGTGAATGCTCCGTCACTGAGATGCATTTAAAATCCCAATTATCTTCAAATGGCTCTAACTTCAAACGTCGTTGAGATTAATATAATAATGTCGCTGAATTGCATAGGCGCGTCGCTGAATTAGGTTGGCAATATCGCTGATTTGTGTATGTCATGTCGCTGAGTTGCAAATTCAATGGTTGCGAACGTTGTCCGCATGTTCGCACGGACATTGTCCGCACCGTAACCGCTCCTATATTATATTATGAGTGGAGTTAAATTATTATGCGAACTTATATTTTTTAAATTTCTATTATACTCCCTCGTTTTTTTTAATAAGTGTAACGTTTTGATTTTTTTATTGTTCGTTGTATCACTTTGATTTCTATTTTTGTTATAGTTATACAATAAAAATATAGCCAAGTGAAATCTTATTGGATTTGTCTCATCTTATAGTTTCTAAATATAAACTTTTTAGAAATTTTACTTGTACCGAATTTGAGTTATTAATAATTTAAAATATGTATGGACATACGTGTAAATGAGAAACGTCACACTTATAAAATAATAAAGGGAGTATTTATCTATTAATAGACTTTTTCTAGAATTAATTTTTTTTTATTTTTATACTTCCTCCGTTTTTTATTAATTGCTACATTGCAATTATTGTTTCCAACTAGCTGATTCTGGATGGTTTTATATGGTTCGTTACAAGTCTAAATAAAAAATGGTAAACTGATAATGAAAGTAGAGATTACAAACTACAAAGCTCATGTTGGGCTTAGCTTCAAAATCATTCTCTAATCTAATAAAATAAGATTCCAAAAGTAGCTAGTTGAAAACATAAACGGAGTATAAAATAAGATTGAAAAGAATATGCAAATTTTATTTGCATGTATTTGGATGAATGGATTTGATTTGGAAGTATAACAAATTCATGGCTCAAATCATATATATCATATCATCTATCAAAAGCCCAAGGTTAAGTTTTGTTTCTTCGCATAACAGCCTATACAGACTAGGAAAGTAGTGACAGTCTATGCCACACGAATTAGAAATGGGAGGGATAGTGAGCCAAGTGGGGGATTAAACCTCCACCCTGAAGATTGAGAGTCATGGAACTTGACCACTATTTCCAATCATCCCTTAAATCTATCTATTTATTTCCAAATACTATATTTTTTTATATTCCCCACTATTTTTTTAAAAAAAAAAAAAATCAATATCAAAATTTGAAATACGTTCAAAAGTTCCATAAAAAAGTTTCGTAAATTTACGTGTTCGAAACCGATACCAAAATTTAATATGTTGCCCGTAACTTTCAAGAAAACAAAATACTAAGGGGGCGATTGGTTTGGGGGCATCCAAGATTCCTAGAGAGAATTTTGGTAGGGAATGTTATATGCCCGCGTTTGGTTCGCCGGCATCTTTGACGTAGGAATATCACATTCCCACCGAGGTGGGAGTGTTGAGGGTTTTGGGTGGGAATGTGATTCCCACCCAAGAGGTAGGTATTCTTAGATTACCACCTCAATTTCTCCTATTTTTATATTTTTTTTTTGAAGAGCCGAAGCCAGGTAATTCTCCTATTTTTATATTAATTTATCATTTATACCCTTACATTTTATACTTCTTTTATTTTATAAATTTAGATATTTGTATTCTAAAAAATGATAAATATGTGGAATTTGATTTTAAAATCAATTGAAAATTGTTAAATTATTTAATCATATTTTTACATAAATATTATGATATTTGCTTAAAATTTATTTATCTTCTATATAAAAAAAAATAAGCATTTATCATATAATAAATTATATATAACGATTTTTTATATTTATAAAAAAATAAATCGGTTTAAATATTATCACTATTTTGTAGGAAAATGACATATTTATAAATTTGTTCAATTAAAATTCAAGGACATTATAGTAAATTGATTAGAAATGGAAATTTGAGATTCCCAATCTAACCAAACGCAATAATCTTAAAATACCAAAAATTAAGATTCCCGGCAATCTTATATTCCCAGTAATCTTACATTCCCAGCAATCACATTCCCATTGGTAATCTAAGATCCCTCCAACCAAACGGACCTGTTGAGCGTAAAATATGTAGAGGTTTAGAGACCTCTTTTGATTTATAACTTTGAAGAGATTACAGGAAGGATTACAGGAACGTAAACAAAGCGGTAAAATTGCAGAATGAAAACAACAGAATAAAACTTGCAGAAAGAAAATAAACTGCAGAAAATGAATTTTTCTCTGTGGAGTCGAAGGGGCTTTCCAAATGAACATCCATTTGGCTTTTATAGGCAGAAACCCTCAACCGTCAGATACCCACAACCTCTCCTAGGACACCTGTCGTCACGCCGTCTCTCCTGCTGGCAGAGATCTTCAACCGTCAGACACCTGTCTCCACGCTGGTTCTCCACATAAACCTCCCTTCCATTCTCTTCGTAACTCCTGGGCCTACATAATACGAGAAACGGGGCGCCGCCACTTTTGATGGCCTCCCAGGTTTGTGTCTTGCTCACTTTTGATGGCCTCCATTCGTCGTGCATTGGCCTCCACCAAAGGTTTCTCGGCCGCCACCAGGAGCTCCCCGGCCGCCGTACGGCACCCCTTGGCCGCCACTTGGTTTATGATTGTGTCGCACACTTGAATCTTGACTTAGATAATCCTATGCTCACTTAAATAGGTTCACTTCAATAGCCTCACTTCAATAATAGGCTCACTTTAATAGGCTCACTTTAATAGGCTCACCTCAAAAGGCTCACTCTGATAACTCACGTTGAGGCTCACTTTAATAGGCTCACTTTAATACTTTTATTCAGTGGGACTCACTTTTATTGGGTCAACAGATGCCCCCCTCGCGTAATTCGTCTGATTAGGACTTTCTAAGGCGAATTTACGCGTTCAATATAGGCTTGACCCATATCCTCCAGCCGCCATTAAGGAAGTCCTACCCAGCCGCCATCCGAGCCTTGCCAGCCGCCCTTGGAAGAGCCCAGACCGCCATACCTTGAGCCTTTCGTTATGCCGCCACTACTCAGCCACCAACTACTCGGCCTCCAAGGCCGCTGTCAATCACGCTCTAGGGTCACTATCCAGGGTTGTTTCTACCAAGGATCAATGTAGAAGCCACCACTATTGGGACGTCTTCCTCTTTACCCGATTTCACTTTATTGAAATGAGTCCCTTGTAAAGGAAGACACTTCTCTTCCTGTTCCTCCAGGAATTTTTCCAAACGGGCCGCTCTCTCGGCCAGTTGGGCAAGATTACTTGCATCATGCACAATTAAATGTTCTTTTAGTCTAGGCAACATATTGGATACTGCTATGTTGGCTATTTCCCTCTCAGGGATTGCCATAGTACATCGGCCCTTAAGTCGTTGTAACCTATTAATGAAGGCACTTGCCGTCTCATCGGCATATTGCCTTGCATTATTTAAATCTGCGAGACTAACCTGGGACAGGGGTGTATAGAATCTTTCATGAAAGGCTTGCTCCAAATCAATCCAATTCTGGACAGAATTAGGCCGCAAAGACGCATACCATGCGAAAGCAGGACCGGTGAGGGATGAGCTAAAGAGCCTCAACTTCAACCAGTCGTTCGATGCTGCCTCCCCACACTGTGCAGTGAACCTGCCCACATGCTCCACGGTGGACTTACCTTCATCCCCTGAGAATGTGGAGAATTCAGGCATCTTAAAGCCTCGTGGGTATGGTTGCACGCTATCAACCCAATCAGGGTACGGCTTGCGGTATGTTGGCCGCTCCATCGGCCTCAGTTGAATCCCGAAGTGCTGCTGCATCATGTCTGCCAGCAACTCGGGCGACACTACTGGCGCCTGCGCAGGTGGCATCGCCACTGGGGGTGTAAGAGGAGCCACAGCGGCTGGTTGCGGCGTCTGCCCCCCTTGCGGTGGCGTCTGCCCCCAAGGTTGGGGCGCCTGTCCCCAAGGCTGCGTCGCCATGTAGGGTACACCAGGAACATTCGGCACATTAGGTGCCGCTTGTCGTGGTGGCATACCAGTGGCCCCAGAGACCGCTGTACAGCCTGGCGATACACTGGTGGCCATTAAACACCCTGGTGCTGCATAAATCGGCATTGGAGGCGCTGTATATCCAAGATTCGGCGCCATAGGAGCCGCTGGGGTATAGGCGTAGGCTGTCTGGTATGGATTCACGAACGGACTAGGCAAACCTCCTACATCAGGTAGTGGTGGCTGACTGGGTGCTGTTCCCCAAGCCCGTAGTTGGCCGCCTGACGGCCCTGAACATATCGGCGTGTTAACGCCGTTTACAAGGGCGGTTGCAGGAGCAGTTGCTTCATGTTGAGTCCGCAGAGCATTGAAGCCTCGGTCAATCTGATCGGCCATAGCAGGCCGCAAAACGTCCATAAGATGCCTCGTGAGTATAGGCATGAACTCGGCCATCGATTCTGTCATCGAGAGCCGCATTTGTTCCGTCAATGTGGGGGTCTGCATTATCCCCTGTTGTGGCTGGGCAGTACTCGTCGTCTCAATTGCATCCTCAGACGACGTTCTAATAGGTGTCTTTTCTTGCAGAGACATTTCTTCGAATTTCTGCGTTAAATCACTTACCAAACGTCCAGACCTTAGACGCATACACTTCTTTGAAGCGGATATGGCTTTAACTTCGGTCCCACTGGGCGTGCCAATTTGTTGAGCGTAAAATATGTAGAGGTTTAGAGACCTCTTTTGATTTATAACTTTGAAGAGATTACAGGAAGGATTACAGGAACGTAAACAAAGCGGTAAAATTGCAGAATGAAAACAACAGAATAAAACTTGCAGAAAGAAAATAAACTGCAGAAAATGAATTTTTCTCTGTGGAGTCGAAGGGGCTTTCCAAATGAACATCCATTTGGCTTTTATAGGCAGAAACCCTCAACCGTCAGATACCCACAACCTCTCCTAGGACACCTGTCGTCACGCCGTCTCTCCTGCTGGCAGAGATCTTCAACCGTCAGACACCTGTCTCCACGCTGGTTCTCCACATAAACCTCCCTTCCATTCTCTTCGTAACTCCTGGGCCTACATAATACGAGAAACGGGGCGCCGCCACTTTTGATGGCCTCCCAGGTTTGTGTCTTGCTCACTTTTGATGGCCTCCATTCGTCGTGCATTGGCCTCCACCAAAGGTTTCTCGGCCGCCACCAGGAGCTCCCCGGCCGCCGTACGGCACCCCTTGGCCGCCACTTGGTTTATGATTGTGTCGCACACTTGAATCTTGACTTAGATAATCCTATGCTCACTTAAATAGGTTCACTTCAATAGCCTCACTTCAATAATAGGCTCACTTTAATAGGCTCACTTTAATAGGCTCACCTCAAAAGGCTCACTCTGATAACTCACGTTGAGGCTCACTTTAATAGGCTCACTTTAATACTTTTATTCAGTGGGACTCACTTTTATTGGGTCAACAGGACCGTAAGTGTAATCAATGATGTAAAAACAATGGGAACCTTAAGGCTGACATACATGGTTTGTGGCGCGGGAATAGGAAACTAAAGCTCATAACTTTAATTGTTCCTTAGCTTCAGGAAGAGTTTACGCTGGTGAACCATGGAGTGGATGAGGAGCGTTTGCGCTGCGCCATTATTCATCTTGGAGAGCACTGCAGGCAAGGTTTTTAAAATCGGGATCTTATAGCTAGGGTTATTTTTATCGATATTATAGGATCGAATTAGTATTTTAAGAACCTATCAAATTGCAATAATAAATTAAAATCAATTATGCACACTTAACTATTAAAATCATTATTTTGTGTGTTTAAGAATCTTGTAAGATGATTAGGACAACACCGTACAAAAACATCACAGTTTAACATCAAACATGTATATTGTGTTTTTCTACACTTTATACATCAGGATTAGGGATGGCAAAAAAAACCGTACCCGATGGTGAAAACCGAAAACCGAATCTTCGGTACGGTTTTGGGGAGAGGATTATTGGGGATGGGCCGGGGATCGGGGATTTTCATGGGGATTTTTTTGGGGATGGGGACGGGGGAAGTAGTCCCCGCCCCGGCCCATCCCCGATATATTTTATATGTTATATTTTATAAATTATATATAAATATTATATTTAATATTTTTATATATTATATTTTATTGATTAGTCCATTACTTAAAAAATAGAAAATAAAACCCTAAATTCTAATATAACCTACATTGGTAATAAATCAAATTATGGATTTATAATTTGCTTTATTTTTCATTTTTTTTAAGGAAAACATGAAAGTAAATGTTGTGGATTTATTTTTTATTATTTTATCGAACTTTATTATGTGAAATTAAGTATTTAGAATTCAAAATTTAGTTTGATAGGTTAATTATACATTGGAAATAATTATGAACTTTTGATGTGGATTATAGTTTATTATTAAACAATTTGTATGTGTTTTAATATTAAAATTTTAAAAAAAATAGTTTGTAAAATGAATCCCCGATGGGTCCCCAATGAGGATCGGGGAAATTCTAATACCCGATGGGGATCCCCGATAAAATCCCCGACGGGGATTGGGCCGGTTTTGGGGATTAAAGATGCTATTGGGGATGGGGATGGGGATACTACTCCCCGTCCCGAAACCGGCCCATTGCCATTCCTAATCAGGATGTACCAATTCTTAAGTTCAAAATGAAAATACAATGGCCACACTGATGCCAAAATATAAAATTGGAATAAAAATTGGGAACAAAATTGATATGAAAAATATATAAATAAAGTATTACGATATTATAGATGATCTTACCGACCTAATCCTGATTCCACTAACTTTAATTAAAATCCTACAATAATTTTATACTTTCTTCGCATATATAGGATTGTAAAGTCATTCGATCCGCAAATAGGACCGCGATTTTAACAAACTTTCACTCTAGGCCTTTATTTCACATTCTAATGGAATACTATAGAATATTGCTGCAGACATATTGCCACGACTTCCGATGTGGGATTGTTTGAACTGTTTCGGGTTTGTTATTGAAATACTTCATCTTCTTATATTCATGGCACCCCACTTTCCCAAATCCCAATAAGAACTACTGACCCATAAATGCATCATGTAACCAGTAACCACCACAAATAATCACAACGTGAATTCCACTCCCCTCCATAATACTAATCCTCTTCTTTTTGCCACACACTATATATACACATAACTTGATCATGGACATGAGACCACCTTACAAACAAAACCTAACCAACATCATACATACCATAATAGTCTACCAAAATGAAACTAGTCAAGCTTCCCTTCAAATCCAAGTTCCTCTCCAAACCATCCAAGAAGAAACTCACACACTTCCTTAAATTCAACAAACTCCGCCGCAAGCCTCTCTTCATCACAAGACTCGTCCGATTCTTCAAAAAACCCCTCAAAAAACCCTCACCCAATAATAAGTTCCTCTCCCTTCTTCGACGACGACCACGACGATCGGCTCGCAATAAAGAGATGGACGACGATCGAGTGGAAGGGAACAATAAGAGCTTCTCGGACTATGCAGCAAGCCAGCATCATCACCACCACCAGAGGGCGCCGTTCCCTTCGCCCCTCACCCCGGCGTACATCAGGCTGAGCCGGCCGCACTCCGGCCGGAAGGGCGAAGAAGATGGTTGTAGTGATGACGACGTGGAGGATGCGTGTAGAAGCTTCGAGAACTATCTGGTGGAGATGATTGTGGAGGAGGGGAAGATGAGGGACTTGGTGGACGTGGAAGATGTGCTCCATTGTTGGAATGATCTTACCTCTCCTGTGTTTGTGGATTTGGTGTGCCGATTCTACAGGGAGCTCTGCACCGATTTGTTCTCCTCTGACAATGTTCGTCCATGATTGAAGCTCTTGAGTTCATAAAAGCTTCACATTTTTATTTATTTTACGAATTTTTATAAAATAATGAAATACTTCCGTGTTTTTTATTTGTTACGACTCATATGCAGGCAGTTCAATGTATATTTTAAATCATTAATAACTCAAGTTTAGTACAAATAAAAATTCTAAAAGCTCCATATTCAAAAACTAGAAGCTTTTCTGGAAATGACGGTAGTACTCCATGAGTCTCCATCCGTTTCTTTTTAAATGAAGGTAGTACTCTCACTTACTTTTTTTTTTATTATTTATTTTAGTATTTCGATTTTTATTTTTGTTATAGTTATAAAAGACAAAATATAGCAAGTGATCTTGTTGGATTCGTTTAATCTCTAGTTTTTAAATATCAAATTTTAAGAATTTTTACTTTTACCGAATTTGAGTTATTAATCATTGAAAATTGAAATAAATGCAAATAAACAAGTCCATCCTTAAAAAAAAAAAGGGAGTAAGTATTTCATTGGTTTAGATGTATGTTTGACTGATGAATCATTCTTCCATTGTACAAGATACAAATGCTACTCTACAATTTTTAGGGGATTCAAAGTTAAAACCTTTGATATCTCAAAATGCTTTTTTTCATTCATAGTCATAATTTGAATGAACAACCCTTTTGTCCACCAAATTGAATTTTCTAACAATTTGGATGATTTGACATCCAGTATCAAATCGAAAGTGGGAAATTTTGGGAATTGAATGCTATGCGATATTATTCGTATACTTCTTGCAAGAATCACTATCACACGCTGTTCAGAATTTGGAAATGCTATTACAATGGCAGAAGATCTGGGGCAGACAGCAATCCCTAGTAGTACATGCTAATCGAATGTGCTCAACTTTCACAAATTCCTTCTCCAACGCCCATCCAGAGTTGCGTTCCTCTAACAAGAACATCACGAAATTAATCCGAGGCGGGCATCTTGAAGATGCCAGAGCATGCTTCGATAAAATGCCCCACAAGAATACCGTCACTTGGAATTCAATGCTCAGCGGTTACGTACGGCGCGGCCAGATTGCCAAGGCACGGAACCTGTTCGACGAAATGCCTGAAAGGGATGTTGTGTCTTGGAATTTGATGATTTCTGGTTATGCGTCCCTTCGCGGATTGAGGTATTTGGAGGAAGGCAGATACCTGTTTGATAAAATGCCTGAGAGGGACTTTGTGTCTTGGAACACTTTGATTAGTGGTTATGCTAAGAACGACAGAATGGAGGATGCTTTGAGGCTGTTTGATCGCATGCCGGAGAAGAATGTGGTTACTTGGAATGCTATGATCACAGGTTTCTTGACTAATGGTGATGTGAGGAGAGCCACTGATTTTTTCCACAGAATGCCTGTCCGCGACGCAGGATCTCTTACTGCTCTTGTGTCGGGGTTGATTCGGAATGGTGAGTTGGATGAAGCAGAGAAGATGTTATTTAAATATGGGAAGTTGGTTGGGAGGGAGGATTATTTGGTTTATGCTTATAATACTTTGGTTGCTGGCTATGGCCAGAGGGGAAGGGTTAAGGATGCCCGCCGTATATTTGATCAGATACCTGTGTGCAGGAAAATGTCGAGTGATGAAGGGATGAGCTTCGAAAGAAACATTGTATCATGGAATTCGATGATTATGTCTTATGTGAAGGAAGGAGATATGGCATCCGCGAGGGATTTGTTTGATCAGATGGAGAGTAGAGACGTAGTCACCTGGAACACAATGATTAATGGGTATGCTCAAGCATCGGATATGGACGAGGCTACAAAGCTTTTCTTGGAAATGGAAACCCCGGATGTGGTAACGTGGAATTCATTCATCTCTGGGTATGCACAGGTAGGGAATATGGAGCTCGCGTTTGATTTTTTCAGGAGAATGCCTCAGAAGACACTGATTTCTTGGAATACCATAATCGCTGGTTTTGAAAAGACTTCTGATTTCAGAAAAGCGATCAAACTTTTTATCGATATGCAGACAGAAGGGGAGAAGCCAGACCGTCACACTCTGTCTTCACTTCTTAGCATCTGTGCTAAATCTGCAGATCAACATATGGGAAATCAAATTCATCAGTTGGTCGAAAAGTTATTTATGCCGGATGTACCATTAAATAACTCTCTCATTACAATGTACGCAAGATGTGGGGCGATATTTGAGGCCAAGACTATATTCAATGAGATAAAATTTCAGAAAAATGTAATCTCATGGAATGCAATGATTGGAGGATATGCATCTCATGGCTTTGCAAAGGAGGCTGTGGAACTCTTCGAATCGATGAAATTGTTCAAAGTGACGCCCACTTATATCACATTTATATCTGTTCTGAGTGCGTGTGCCCACGGAGGTTTAGTCGAAGAAGGACGGTCGTATTTCAATTCCATGTTGTGTGATTTCGGAATTGAACCAAGAGTGGAGCATTATGCCTCACTTGTGGACATTGTTGGTAGGTACGGAGAAGTCACTGAGGCGATGAATATTATTAGTTCCATGCCAATTGAGCCGGACAAGTCTGTTTGGGGAGCGTTAATGGGCGCTTCCAGGGTGCATAACAATGTGGATCTGGCGAGAGTTGCAGCCCAAGCATTGATGAGGCTGGAGCCAGAAAGTTCGGGCCCTTATGTGTTGCTGTGTAATATGTATGCTGATGCTGGAAGATGGAATGATGTTGATGAAATCAGGACATCCATGGAGAAGAACAATGTCAGAAAGACAAAAGCTTACAGTAGGGTGGATTCCAGTTGCTTGTAAGCTGTTACTACAAATGGGGACTTTGTATTGGTGAACACTCAGGCGAGGCGATAGCAGTGGATTGCTCTCAAGAAGCGATGACCTAAAGACTAAAGTACATCGATGACAGGTCAGTTTCAGCATAGGTTATTAACTGTAATCTGAGTCGATACCTGTGCTTATGAGTTTTGTATGTTTATAGGTACCAGAAACACGAAAAAGAACAATGGAAGAGCTGGGGGAAAAAAGCTGTGATGTGCAATTGGAAACCAGAACGATCCAATCTGACACACGGAGCCAGCAGCGGCTTCATTGAAAATTCGAAGCCTTCTGATGGAAAGTTTGATTTGAATGCTGCTAGTAGTATATAGCATTTGGTTGAAAACTTCAGGTGGATTTCTCTGTGATCAATGCAGATCGACTAACTGAAATTGCATTGGACTGCACAAGAGTGGATGATTACTGAGCTGGATGAGCCAAGTAGGTGATTGTGAAGTTGTACATGCCTTCAAATGCCATGCCTGTAGTCTGTAGAGAAAATCTTGTCCTCATGAGATCAATTACATGACATGACATGTAATGAGAGGAACATAAGTGGTGTGTGGATGGACTGTCGGTAAGTTGGATTGTTACTGTACTGTAGTTTAAAAGAAGACACAGTTGAGGTTGGACCGTTGGAGGAGGGTTGGGAGGCATATTTATGGTGTGTTTGGAATTTGCATTAAAAATGAATGGTAAATTTTATTTTACCGTGCAGTGAAAATGTCATCCCTTGACCCTTGACATTACAATTAACATGCCCTAAATTGAAAAAGTATTTCTAAAGCATACTTTAAAAAACCAATGAGGAGTAGTTTATTTGTTCTGTTTCTGTGTTTTGCATCTCAACCTCCTTCTCCAGCCAATTCGCGGTTCCGTTGGGGAGATTCCATCGCTGACAACCGCCGAATTGCTACCTCAGTGACTGAGACGCAGCACAAACCCTAACCCTTCCCTAATTGCGAAATGGATCACAAGAAGAGGAAGAAGAAGCCGAAGAGTAGCAACGAACCGCCACAATTTGATTTCTGTGAGGTTTGCAGATTGAACCACAACCAAGGACGCCGCCACAATTTCTTCCCCAGCCATAAAACTTCGCTCGCTGCAGTCCTCTCTCGCTTCCAATCCAAGCTCTCTGATGTTAAATTCTTCCTGAAAACGCCGATGCCTCTTCGGCCTGAGCACGCGGATCAAAATCGCCTGTGGTGTGTGTTCTGCAATTCTGATATTGTGGAGCGCGATAGCGCCGTTGCTTGGTTGGTAACCTGAGTAGTTTTTGTCTGCTTCGTTCATTGTTTCGTGCTTCGTAAATTGCATACATTTATTACGTTGCTGTTACTTTTTGTTTTTGTTTGTGTGGATGTTTTTGAGGTTTTCAGTGGTGAAGCAATCAAGCATTTAGCAAGCGAAGAGCATTGGAAGAGAGTGAAGGAGTTCATGTGGAAACATGGAGGCGGAATGGACCGTGTTGATTTGTTTCGCATAACAGAGGTGGATTATGCCAAGGTATATTGAAGAATTACTAATAATAATTGTTTGCAGATGTTATTGATTACTTTTAATACTATTGTTGGCTCTAATTTGTATACGAATAATAGGGATTTTAGATTTCAGGCCATACAGATGAAGAAAGCTGCATCATCATTTAGAAGCTATCGAAAACTAAAAGAAGTTTGATATTTTTTAAGCACATGGAATGAAACATATCTACTGTCTTTCTTGCCAACTTTTAAAGAGTCTTTGTTTTTCCAGTTTATAGTGTTCCTTTGAGAAATTTGATTAGAATTAGAACATCAAGCTTCCACCACTAGCCATATTGTTTACCTCTGAAGAACAGCGGTCTAGAAACATTTTATTTTTTTATTTTCTATTACTACTTGCTTTCCAAAAAAAAGAAGGGGTAGCCTGGTTTCTCTACTATGCTATCAGCTTCTTCAGTTGCCAAAAGCTTCTCATTGTTTAACGGGTTACGAAAAAGGCCCTGAGTTTTAAGTCTATATGATTATGGAGGTTGTAGGATGATATGGTATTAGGATCAGCCTCTTTCTGCAAGCTGTTATCTCTTGGATGATTCAAGCTGTTACATCTTGTGGCACACATATCTTTAAACCATGTAATGATGCTGACCTCTGTCCGTTTCTTTTTGTTGTAGTGGGAGAAAAAGTGCAATTCACTGAAGACACAAACTGCTAAAGCAAATTCCATTGGGCCCGTTGGACCATCAAAAGATATCCACAATGAACTGAATGCTGAAAATGATATTAGTTTCAACAAAAATAGCGTTGATTCTTTTAATTTATGTGTTGTAAATGATGTTGTACCTTTACATAGCTCTACGCATGAGAGAATTCAGGTGCCTGCACCTTCTGTGTCAATGGCTGGTTCATGCTCCCGCAATATGTCTGCAGCCATACAAGCAGGACATGCACCATGCTTGAATTCCAAAGGTCAGTACTTTCCCACAGACCTGTAAATATTTCTTTGTCATTTCTGTATTCTGGTGAACTTGCTAATCTATTTGTCTATTCTCCTTGCAGGTTACATGGATAATCATCATTGCTCCAGTTCTCTTGCTACTGAATCTTCAACTTATGGTTATCTTAATGGACCTGTAAGTTCCTTCTTTAGCCTTATCTGTTGAATTGTGTTTTTGTCCTTTACCTTGCTTATGGATTTCAGACATTTATTCAGTCGCTTCATGTTGCAACCTTGTTATTCTTTGTTTCAAAAATGTTTCTTAAGCAGGCCCTCTTAGGAGAAAGAATCACGAGTGTAGAGAGCCAGTGCCCTGGTAATATGTTAACTTGCATGGGGTTTACTTATTTTGTTGTCTACTTTCATCGTCAAATTAGCTGTTTGTATTTGAGTGTCAATGTTGATATTTCCTTGCAAGTGGTTTTGATTTGGCATCTTGTTTAAATACTGATAGTCTGATGGAGAATGTGGTAGTTTGGTATCTTGTACAGTGTTTCATCCTTTTTCTTTTGTACAGGGTTGCTAAACTTGACACAAATCGCTTCTCAAAAACCAATTGAAGGAAATGTTCACACTGGAGCGCCTCCACCCTGGTTTGACACAACAAAAGAAAATCTGCTTGATCTATCAGGGAAACTAGAATCCGTCTCTTCTAAAGCAAGGAAGTCTTCAAAATTGAATCCAAACCGTGTTGGAGCTGCATGGGCAGAGAGAAGAAAACTTGAAATGGAGTTAGAAAGGAGAGGAGAGCTTGTCGGTAACAATTTCGATGCTAATTGGCTCCCAAATTTTGGTAGGGTTTGGCAGTCTGGCACAAGAAAAGAATCTAGAAAAGAATTCCGCATGGAGAATAAATCCTCCACTGAGGCTGATAATCAATCGGAGACTCCCATGCCGTTACAGCCTTATGTCAGCAAACGAATGGTAATTTTACTGTTTCTTGCTTTCTTCCCTGATTATTGTGCATCTGATGAGGATATGTAGTGTTGTTATTCTCAAGTAAAGATGCTACTTCATCTGCGGACTGCATGCTTGTGTGCCACGTTTCTATTGTTGTGTATATGCGACGAGGCTGTGAACTGATTTCTTATTTCTCTCCACTATCCGATCAACCTCTGCTCCATGTCCTTGTGCATCAGTAGTTGACTGAATTCTGCTACGTTACAAAATTGATTGCCCTTTCTGGCTCTTTTTTTACAGCGTAGAGAGACCAACGAATGATTTGTTGACCAAGTCCACTATTGAAGCACTTAATGGAGATTGACAGATGATACCCGCTTTATCTGTAGTATTAAGTTAATAGTTCCTGATACAATTTTGGACAGCCTTGATAAAGTTAAGAGCTGCACTACATGGTGCTTTTCTGAAGTCGAAAATGCAGCTTTGCCGTTATTGCTAATCTCAACTGTCATTCCCATGCCTTCCATGCCTCTACTCAAAGATGGTGAATGGGAATTTAGTAAGGCCTCATCTCATCTCTTCGTTTAGTACTAGAGACAGTGATATAATGCGTATAGAAATCAAGAGGTAATCTAGTAGCATCTAGTGTAAGTGTGCAACACAACACAAGCTTGAAGGATGCATGTTCATATTCTCTCATTGCATAGCTTTTACTATTGTTGTTCGACTACATTAACATTGATTGGAGATGAGTAAATATTACAAATCTTACTTGAGGTATTTTTTATAGTCGATTTTGGTTTTGTACTATTAGCATCAGGTAAATCGGTCAAGATGCCTAAGCTGTGGCATCTCCCATATTTTAGATGGTAAACCTATGGGATTAGATGGAAAAATGAGATTTGCAGGTTCCAGAGTACATGCAGGGATGGCAAGGACAAGTTTTATATCAGCAACAGCTTGACGAAACATACGAAAATAAGTATTACCACAGCTTGACAAGTTTTGTACTAATACCACAGGCCAGAAGGCTGAAGTTCTTCAGGAAAGTATTCGCCAACACTATCAATTACCTCGACCAATTTTAGTCACTAGATGTGAAAATAAGTCACTTTACAGGCATCACAGATGAAAGGATTGGCACACCAAATTGAATGCAAGAAAATGTCAGGTATCAATGAGGATAAACTCTTATGTAGGATGTAATTGCATTGCCACAAAGAGAACACTTTATCCTCCATTCTGAATGAATGCGCTGAAATTTTGGCAATCGAAGAAACTGTTTATTGCTAGACTTTCTCAAGCATAGATCTTGTAGAAGGTTAGGGACATCACACATTGTTGCTCTCCTCCTACTTGTCCATTTACAAATAAAACAAGCTCATGTAAGCACTCTTCTACGATACCTTCTGAACATAGTGTCTTGATTGTGTTATTAATTCCTTGGCAACCCAAAATCCGGTTAAGTTTGAGGCATTATATTTTGGTCTTCTGGGAACACTCTCATATAAAGGAAACCTGGCTTGGAATGAATAGGGAAATTGTTGTAACTTAAAGACAATATCTGCAAGCAATGCTCCTCATCTCCTGCATTAGCAAATGATATCAAATTTTCTGCAAGAAACTTCCAATATTCCACAATCAAGGTTACCCTTGTTCAGAATTAGAGGAAATTGGAAAGAATATTGCAAAAGGTTGCGAAGTATCCCCCTTACCAATTGTTGTTATTGGTAGCCTCCCTGCAAAGTCTAATGTGATGATGGAATATTCTGACAAAGCAACTTCCAGACTTTCATCCTTCGTTAGTAAAGTCACCAAATAAGGCTTATGAGAGCTTAAAAAATTGACTACATTTGAATCCTACTACTCATCATGATCCGCTTCCATTAACGTTATGTGGAAACTGGAAAGTATATCTTTAAATCATCCCAAGGTTCAGTGGTCCATACATCATCCACAACAATCAAATACATTTGACAAGTTCCCCATAGGTTTTGTCCGTTTCTTTGTTTTCGCCATCATTTAAAGCCCCATAAAGATTTCCCAAAACGATATATATTCCTGAGATACAGTAAGCCAAATGCATATAAAGAAGTGATTGACAACAACCAAAGAGTCAGAGATACTTCTAGCCAGAGTTGACTTACCAATATCTCCCAATCCAATGTTTGAAATGACCTGAAGATTGGATTTATCATTGGTGAGCTCATCCATGATCTTGATTACACGTTCATCAGAACCCACCATGGTATTCTTGGTTGCATGTACAGGTGCTGATAAACTAACAGGCAACAAGGCTCTGGGATGTTTTTTGGCTTGAGCATCTTCTCCTTCCTCTTTAGCCATCACAATGCTTTCTTCATGTAAACAAACATAAGGATCACTCTGTCTCTTTCTTTACCAAAAGATAAAAGACCATCCATTTTTCCCTCTCGAGAATCCTGAAAAAGTTGATCAACAACATGGGAGTTACTAATAGCTTTGGTTTTGTTAGCAACCTCCACTGCTTGCTTCCACATAATGGGCATTCTCCTGGAGAGTTTCAATTTGTTCCCAGTCAGATGAAGGCGTGACTCGGTGCAGGACACTGGATATTGTTCAGGACACTAAGAGAAACCAGATATGCATATGCAGCCACTTTAATCTTCCATGCCCCCCTAAGATTTGAATCTTATGGGCAGTTTGAACTATTAACAATTAACTGAAACTATTAGAAGTTGTATATATTTTAGAAGTTAGATTATCGTCAGTCTGGATAGACATCGTATACCCTTCAGTAAGTCAAACCGCACAAACTAAACTCAATTGAAAGAAGTTTGTGTCATAAGGAAGTATGCTGTATGCTATCTCCTGAAAGCTCTTACATTTCATTCTGTTGTTTCATAATGCTATATTACATTTATCCAATTAGCTATATTACAGTACAATAGAAAGTAAATGCAAATGCAGCATTCCTTCTTGTCTTGGCATAATCACAAATGACACAGATCCAAGAAAGTGAACCAGTAATAATACATTTAGCAAAGAATCGTCCTTCTTTTTTTCTTTTCCAGAGAATCAACATGTGCTTGCACACTTCCGCCACCCAAGAACTGAATCTACATACCTATAACATTGGTCCAGCTTTATCTGACCACCTGCTTTTCCTAATCTCAGCTCTAGATTTCGCTACCTCGACGAAAATAACCCGGCCATCCAGAAACTGCAAATGATGAAAGCAGTCAAGCATCAATAAACTTTAAAGTACAGAAAACGGTAAGAGGGCGGTGATTGGTGTGGTCAAACAGAACCAATGATTCTCACAATTCACAAAATTTATTTCTCTGAATGGTTCAAACATCATAAAAGAGATGGAAAATATTTCAAAGCATGCTATTGATGAGGGAATATACTTATCGTACTCAAATAGTATCACCAGCTAATGTCATACTGTTAACTATGATTTGATTTCATTTTAAAAAGTTAACCACCAAGATTGAGTTCATGACCACACAACACATGTACACAACCATGATAAACAATTTATTGAAGGAAAATAAATATATTGCACTAACATGACCTTTGGTAGAATCACCAACAAACTCAGAACAATAACATTCTTCCATGTATAGTTTGTAAATTTGTACTTTCTCAAGATTCATAACAAAAACATATCGTAAAGCATGAATTCAGTTGAGAGGGAGGAAGGGAGGAAATAATAACCTTCCCGTGCATCCCCTCAATTGCTTTCTTAGCCTCCTCCACTGATGCATATCTTATGAATGCAAAGCCCCTTGGCCTTTTCGCCATGTTATCCATCACCAAGTTTACTACAATAATCAAAATAACTATGCTCATTTTCAAGAACAATTGAAAGTGCAAGGTTCAATGAACAAGCTCAACTAGACTCTAAATGAATTCATCCACTGCCTTGCTAAAATATTTCTTACCTTCTACAAGTTCACCAAAGTCTTTAAATCCATTTCTTAGACTCTCCTCTGTCGTCCGAAATGAAAGCCCTGAAAAAGAACGAGATTCTATCATATCTATATGGACTTACAAAATCTAATATTATAAAATTTCATTTTTCATCCTTGATAATGCATAAAGTGTATACAGTAGTTCAAGTAGAATAACTGCATCGTTGCATCTCACTACTTGCATGATGAAACAGAAATTCACAGAGGCATTTTTCACCAACAATTATAATAACAAAAAACAGAGTAATACAATAATTGACATGACCCCAAAACTTGGAAAAACACAGCCAATGGATACATTGGACCGTATTTGGCACACTAAAGGCTGAATTTTGCACTTATTTCCTAACCACATAATCCTTAGCCAGCAACTAACTTGTTTCCATTCCACTGCTTTAAGTTGTCTGGGATGGAAAAGAGAAATTACAATGTTGATCAATAGTGTTATTTCTCTTTAAAGAGCAAATGTGGGTGTTTCCGGTGTCTATATTAAGGAGTACAAGATAAGCAGAAGCATGAAAGAGAATTTATTCTATTCTTTTTGGATATTTCAAACACCAAGACATGCCTAACTTTCAGACGAACTCATCCTAGTTTCAGTGCCCTATAACACTAGTAGAATTACAAATTGAATTTCTAGCAAGAAATAAATAAACAAATAAAAGAGTGAATGAGAAAGGTCTAACCGCTGACGAAGAGCCTGGTGGATGGATCGAACCGCGTCGTCGGTGAAGAAGATGAAGGAAGACATGACGATACGCGAAAATTACATTTTCTGGCGCCGCAGTGAAGGTGGTTCTGGAGCCCTCTTTTCGACTGAAAAAGTGTTAAGGTAACTGGATTGGGCGGCGGCCGAAGCGCCGCCGTGAAAAAGCGGTGTGGAAAGATATGGTTGGAGACCACGGCGGCGGACATTTTGGTCCGGCGAGATGTGGTGGTTACAGGTGTTTGCCCCCCAGAGAAGCAGGCGATAGAGAGCACTAGAAGTTTTGTGCACTTCTTCTAAACATTTTCCAGAAATTAATTTCCTTTTGGTAAATTTTCCAGAAACTAATTGATACTCCCTCCATTTTTTAAATATTGAAACGTTTGGAAATTGGGTACTGTTCACATACGTACTTTGATTTAAAATTTTATCATAGTTATACAAGTTAAAACATAGTTAAGTGAGATCTTGTTAGATTTGTCTCGTCGAGTAGTTTTTAAATATCGAATTTTTAGAATTTTTACTTATACCGAACTTGAGTTATTAATAATTTAAAATGTGCATTGGACTGCATTGGACTGCGTGCACTATGGGTCCGTTTCAATTTTTAAAAGACGGAGGAAGTACATGTTGGGGGTGAAAGCGGGACGGATAATTCCCGCCCGATCCGATAACGTATTCGATTCGAATTTTTATATTCGGCGGATACGGGACAGGACATGGGATTGTAAATATCCGCCCGTATCCAAAAAATCCGAATATCATGCGGATATTATCCATATTTTCTATCCGAATATCCAAAAATTTATATATTTATATATATATATTATAATATATTATATTAACTATAAAATAAATGGGTCCAGTTATGGTGCGATCAAAGCATCCCACAGCACATCAAAAGCGTCCATTTAAAATCCAAGGGTTGTAAATGAAAAAGGGTATAATTGTCATAACACAATAATAGTTCATTTTAAAAACAATGCATTTCAGCGATACCACAAGTATTTTAGACATGTTATCATATCTAATATTTGGTAACTCTATATTTAGTATGTTATCATATTTATTATTTGGTAAATCATATCAAATATTTGGTAATCCATATCTAATATTTCAAATAATATCTTTTTATGATCAAAGATACGTATCAAATTTATTAATAGATCATTTCAGCGATCTTACCAAAAACAATTAAGTGATGCTATAAAATATATTTCAGGGACCACACGTAGAGGAATTCAGCGACCGTATCTAGCATAATTCAGCGATGGTACCAAGAATAATTCAGCGATGGTACCAAGAATAATTCAGCGACGCAACCTAGAATGATTCAGCGATGCTACAAAAAACAATTATGTGATGCTACCAAAAATAATGAAGGGATGCTATCAAATATATTTCAGCGACCGTATCTAGCATAATTCAGCGATGTACCAAGAATAATTCAGCGACGCAACCTAGAATAATTCAGCGATGCTACCAAAAACAATTCTGTGATGCTATCAAAAATAATGAAGGGATGCTATCAAATATATTTCAGCGAGATCAAGTAGAGGAATTCAGCGATGGTACCAAGCAGAATTCAGCGACGCTACCAAGAATGATTCAGCGATGCTACCAAAAACAATTATGTTATCCTATCTAATATTTGGTAAATAATATCATATCTAATATTTGGTAAACCTATATTTAGTATGTTATCATATCTAATATTTGGTAAATAATATCATATCTAATCTAATATTTTCAAATAATCATCAACGAATGGTAACAAATATATTAATAGATAATTTCAATCATGCTACAAAAAAATAATTTAGTGATGCTATAAAAAATATTTAAGCGACACTCAGCATTCAGCCACATTACACAGAAAGAATTCAGCGAGGCTACAAAGAAGAATTCAGCGAGGCCATCAAGAAGAATTCAGCGATGCTATGAAGAATAATTCAGCGATGCTATGAAGAATAATTCAGCGACTCAACTAGAATATTTCGGGTACGTTTTCATGAACAATTCAATAACTTTATTTAAAAATATTTCAGCAATGTATATCTATGTATAGCACCATAATTAAGCAAATTGAAGGGTAATATGAGATCAATCCTTGAAATGCAAAGAAGAAGAGAAGAAGAACGGAAGAATAAGAAGAACGGAAGAAGAATGGAAGAATCACCAATTGTCTGTTCACAAACTAAATGTAGCAAATTTACTATTTTAACCTTTAAGTTAATCTCAACCATCAATTTATAAAGTGATTGAATGGCTGCGATTGACCGCAGCACATCAAGTCAAAAGCATCAATCGCACCCTAACGGAATTGAAAATAAATAAGTAATACTATATGTATAAATATAATCAAAAGCTTGAAAGCCATATGTAATTAAATCAAATCACATTAATCAACTTGACTATATCAATTATACAATACGTATTGAGATATTGTATGGAGCATATGCCTTTGAGGCAAATTGCAGGTATTGATTATATTCGGCATGTCTATCGTGATGATGATATGTTTATGCTTTCGAGAACTTAGTTCTAGGCATTTAAGCTTTCGAGAGTGAGAAGCTTTGGGCTCTTCCCGTTGTCTGTGGTTCGATCCTCAGGCATGCCACTTCGTAAGTCGACTTACCCCTTTATGCATGTAGTGCCCGCGGGGCACTGTAGGCATCTCTTCCGACCGTTAAGGAGAGGTGAATCCTTAATGGGGAAGAATGTGGGAATCGAATCTCCAACCTTCCGTTGAAAGTTAAGGGACTTAACCACTTGACTAAATCCTCATCCCATAAAATATGAAATTATGATAAACCATTAAAACAATTGAGTGCCCGGAAAAAAAAATAATGAGAAGACGACCATTTAAGATTGAGAAATATATTGTATGAGTGAAAGTGAAAATTAGAATTACGGGACGTTTGGTTCGGGGTATCTGAGATTCCCACTGGGAATCTTGGGTAGGGAATAAAACATGCCCATGTTTGGTTCGGGGCATATTTCATGTGGGAATGTCACATTCCCACCGAGGTGGGAATGTTGGGTGTTTTAGGTGGGAATCACATTCCCACCTGGAGGGCAGGTAATCTTAGATTACCACCTCCATTTTACCTACTTTTATATCAATTTGACTTTTATACCCTCACTTTTTTTACTTATTTTATTTTATAAATTTAGATATTTGTATTCTAAAATGATAAATATATGAAATTTAATTTTAAAACATGAATTGAAAAATTTTAAAAATTATTTAAACATATTTTTTAAATATATATATTCTCATATTTTAATATATATTTTTATATTTTCTTAAAATTTATTTTTCTTCTATATATGAAATAAAAATAATAAGAATTTAGAGACATTAAATAAGTAATTATCATACAATAAATTACATATAAAGAATTTTTAATATTTTAAAAAATAAATCGGCTTAAATATTTCTATTGTGTAGCAAAATGACATAATTATAACATTCTTCAATTGAAATTCAGGGACATTATGGTAAATTAATTAGAACTGGAAATCTGAGATTCTCAATCTAACCAAAAGCAAAAATTTTAAAACATCAAAAAATAAGATTCCCAGCAATCTCATATTCCCAGTAATCTTACATTCCCAGCAATCACATTCCCACTGATAATCTAAGATCCCTCCAACCAAACGCACCGTTAGGGTTTTTTGGCCTGTTTGGTTAACAAGAGAATTACTCATTTTGACCTATTTAGCACATACTTCATTAATAATAGTCTAAATATTGCGATTTATGGAAAACAATATAATAATAATTCACTTACATTGATTCCACGAAATCTGAACATTCTATAAACATATGCAAAATTACGTATTGAGTTACTATGCTGACATTTATTTGTCCTCATATGCAGATGTGTTCTGAAGTAAGCAATATAGTGTTATGGGTAGTGGGCTGACACTTCTTGCCAAATAAAGTCAATTAATGAGATATGGAAGGTGGCGATTTGATATCCTAAATTGGTGGGAGTAACGTCAATTTGGGGTAGGGTTTCCATTCCATATATCATCCTTCTTTTTTGGTAGTGCAGAAGAAAATAGAAAACAGCATCTCGGCGGATTTCAATTCCACATCAAGCGAAATCCAAAAAACAGGCGTGTTTCTCCTCCATGCAAAATACAACATCTTGCCCCTGGAAATCCATTGAATATGCAGACGTGTTATGAATCCAAGAACAGTAGCCAGTAGCAACGTGGATAAATATGGGGAGGAAGTAATTTAAATCCTGGACAGCACCAATAACTTAGGGACAGAATATAAAACAGTAGTATATGAAACAGCAGTATGGACAGAACATAATGCATGGACAACACCAATTACATATGAACAGAACATAAATCAGGGGTATGGACAGCACCATTTAAATAGGGACAGAACATAAATCAGGGGTATGGACAGCACCAATTAAGTAGGGACAGAACATAAAACAGTAGTATATAAAACACGCATATCTCAAGTTGGTTATTATTCAGTACCTTGTTTGTGTCCATGTTAGAATTTTAGAAAATTCTCCGAATTCCAAAAGATTTGGACACTACACGTGGTCCATTACACGTGTGTGACAGTTACATCTCTCCACAATCAGTGGCCACGAAATCCGGTTATTAAATTAGCCAAAAATAAAAAATCAATTGCAGCCATGTTAATAAGGAAACTAAATAATTGATTACACTACCATATGTAGGGCTTGAAAAAAATAGCACTAACATAACATTGAGAAAACACGTCAGTATATGCAGAGTCTGCATACAAACGCGTTCCCAAAATTAAATAGTTATACTAATGGTAACATGCATTTAAAAAGTAACACCACATCTCAAATATAGGAAGTAGCATACATATATTTACAAAATTCATCAGACAGAGTTGAGGAAATCCTGAATTAGGACCTAAACTTAATCCAATTCAAATATTTAACCCAACATATATTTCCAAAATGGCAAAATCTAGTAATCCAGTAAATTATGATTCATGATGTAAACCCAATCCAAATTATTAATCCTCTAAAATCGAAATTTGGCCACATGTATTATGAAAATTATGGATAATGAAAGTGAGCCTCTTTAATAATTGCAAAGGAAAAAAGATCCAAAAAAAAGGAAAAAAGGAATTGCAAGTCCTGGCTTTATCCAAAAACATGTTTTTACCCTCGCCCTACATTCAAGCCCTAACCCTAGCAATTACTTTGTGGGTCCCATCGCTCGCAGTAAGCGGATATTTGAGCTCCGGGACCCCAACAAAACAGATCTAGACAGAAACTCAGGGCCCGTTTGGATTGACTTTTAAAAAAAAGCAGAAGCCAAAAGCAGAAGCAGAAGTGAAAGCCAAAAGCAGAAGCAACTAATTTTGTGTTTGGATGGAATGTTTGAAAAGCAGTTTTTTTTCAAAAGTATGTTTGGATGTGTAAAAGTGAAAAGTGCTTTTGAAATGTGTAAATTACCAAAAAGGATATGCTATTTATATATGATAGTATATATTTATAGTGTAATTTAAATAAATTAATAGGGGCATTTATGACTCTGCACGCATTACTAGGTGCTTTTGGCTTCTGCTTTTCGGAGAAGCACCCCATGGGCTGCTTCTCCCAAAAGCACTTTTGCAGCTTTTCGAGGTGCTTTTGCTTTTTCTAAAAAGCCAAACCAAACACTCTTTTTCCTTCAAAAGTGCTTTTGGCAGAAGCAAAAGCCAAAAGCACTTGGAAAAAAGCCAATCCAAACATGCTCTCAGAATGCTGAATGCCTTCGGTCTACTACGGACATGAACTGCACTTGCGGCATTCATCAGGCATTTCGGGTCCCGGACTTCGTTAACGTCAACATAAAATCCACCCACCCACCAAAATCCACAAACCAAAAAGCCATCCCAATAATAAGAGCAGCAGCAATCACTATAAATCAGTGTTTTAAAATTTCATTCAGTGTTTTATGGGTACTCTCCTAAAGAAAAATTTCATTCAGATTTAGCTCCATGAGGCGATGTACATGGATGGATTGAAGAACAATCACAGGCATTTATTTTCCACTCAAATATATTGCAACATCTCAGGACCGCTGAAGGGTCTCTGAATATTCCTTATAGTATTTTGTTTTTCTGGCTTTTGCATCGTGCGGGTTATGGCTTCAGTCGCCTTCTTCGATATCCACAAGCCGACAAAATAGGTCACATCCGACGCGTATACTCATACTATCAAGAAATTGGTTGCTCTGATTTACTCGCAGGGTTCGGCTGCCTATGAGGTTATTTCCGATTCTGTTTTTTGTTTATATTTGTGGGAGATGGGTCTGTTGTGTGGGAGGCTGATGTAATTGGGGATCTGGGTTTGGGGCAGAAGTTGAGATCTGTTTTGATTTATTTCGGGGTTCGGATTTGTTTCCAGGTTTATGAGTTTGTTTATTTTGGTAATAGTGTTATGGTATGGGGCATTTTGTAGTGTAAATGCAGACCAGGTATATGGATAGAACTAACTCAATGAAAGGGAGAGGGAAAAGGAGTTTGGAAGGTGGCTCTAATGAAGAGCAGGAGCCTGAGAGAAAAAGGCCTGCTTTAGCTAGGTAACGCGTTATTTTTATTTTGGTTTGTTTGATTTACTGCAAAGTTGTTTTTGCATTTTTTTTTTGTGATATATGAGATACCTAGTGATTACTTTTTCTTACTAATTTACTGCTGTAGTTGCACTGCCGTAGTTGTCTTACCGAACGGTAGGCCAACCAGATTTTAATTCAGTATGTTCTCCTGGCAGCAGGCAGAGTTTAGCTACATGTGTTATCACAGCTGTTTCCTCTGAATTTCATCCTTTACTTGATTTTACGCTGTTCTGCGAGTCACTTTTAGTTATCAATGAATTTGTTATCAAGAAGACAAGAAGTGATCCTATACCAACTTTCCATTTATGCTATACTGGACAAACTCCATCAATGACCCTACGATAATACTTCCTCCGTTTTCCAATATTTGCAACATTGCAAATAATGACACTATTCATTGGATTGCTTTAATTTCAATTTTTATCATAGTTATAATATTTATTTGTATCGAACTTGAGTTATTGATGGTTTAAAATGTGCATTGAACTGCACGTTGTGTGGGTCCGTAGCAAATATTGGAAAACGAAGGAAGTTTATAATAGAAGTATAATATGAGTAGAAGTCGAAGATATCAAGTCAGAGTTGAGGAAAAACCCGCTTCAGACTGATTTGAAGTGAATTGAATACCTATCTTGTTGACTTGGGGATTGGCATCCCATCTCTTTGAAAAATTAATTCCTAAAGTGAGCTCAGAAATGTCAGAGGTTGTTACATGGAGTTCTTTTTCTTTCATGGTTAACCAAGGTTATCAGAAGTCATTGTCTCTTTTCTTGTAGCTTTCTTTAGCTGTTGTGAATTCTAGTGTTCTTTTTTCAGTGTTCCAGATGTTGCTTGTTAAAAATAGATTGCTAGGCATGACAAAATCCGAGAACCTACTTTAATAATTGATTGCATAAGGTATGTTTTGTATCATAGTTTCAGTGTATTGTAATAATCTTATTTTAGGTGTGTTTGGTTGCGAAGGATTTAAGAGGAATGGATTTTAAATCCATAAGTTAAATCCTTTGCTCTTGATTGGATCCAAAAGAATTTCAAATATTGAATTTGAAGCCAAAATGAAGGGATTTGAAATCCTTTATATCGCCATGTCATTTTGAATTCCGATTGAAGTTGTGTTGGCTACATGAGTCATTATTTATTTACTTTAATTATTTTAGACATTTATCATCTTCAACATATATTTCATTTATTTTTTGGTTTTCTAGATTGCATTAGTATTCAACATATAGATATATCTTTAGACCAAACAAGTGATTTTATGTCTGTAGCATTCCAAAGTCATAATATTTCAAATCCATCAATTTCTAATCCCTCGTCAAATCCAAATTCCCCCATCCAGCCACACCCTTAGTGTTTTTAGAGTTGATGATTGATTTGACTTGGAGGGATTTCATAGTGATAGTTTAATAATTTTTCTTTTTGTTTTTCTTGTTAAGTTTATTGTGCTAATTCACTAATAGTGAAATACTCTATTTTTCAGAAGAAAAAAAAGAAGAAATAAATAGAGTTTTTCAGTCAGGAAATTCTCTACTTGTTTATCTGCAAGTTAAATTGCTCTTTTCTTTATCTGGATATTCTAAGGATGGCTTATTTCATCTCCGTTCCTTTTTGCTTTCTAATTATATGGATTAAAGTGAATGAAGATTAGTGATTGTTGAATAAAAAGGTGGGTTCATGCAGTGTTATTGTGGAAGCTCTAAAGGTGGATAGTCTTCAGAAGCTTTGCTCATCCTTAGAACCAATTCTTCGGAGAGTGGTATGGACGGATGAATCTGATTCTGATTTGATATGTTTGCGCTTCTGAGTTTTGTTCTGTATTATTACATGGTTGAGTACAATCATTGGGATATGCAAGTAACTCTGCCTTGTCATATTATTGTGAAAATCTTTTATTTTTGCAATTTATTTTTCTTCTCCTGTGATCATTATTATCCTCTTTTTTTTTCATATTATTTTATTTTTCTGGATGTGTAATTGGTCATACTCTCTCCATTCTTTTTTATGCTCCACTTCTGTATTTTACACAATCCAAGACACATTTTTAATTATTAATAACTCAAATTGTATACAAATAAAAATTATAAACATTTGATATTATATAACTACGTGATTAGACGAATCAACAGCATCTCACTTGACTATGTTTTATCTTATGTAACTGCACTAAAAAGTTAAGTCAAAGTTAGTCAATGAATAGTATCAACTATGCAAATGGAACACATAGAAAAGAATGGAGGAGTATATCAGACCTCTTTTGTGCTTTTCCTTTCTTTTTGTTAATGTTCTTTAATTGAGGAATTTTTACCAAAAAGTTAGCATCCAAGATTACATGATAATGCATAATATTATTCGATTAAACTTCTGTTTATACTGCCCTTGGGTATAAAGGGCTGAAGAACTTGAAGATGCTGCATTTGGGGTTCCTAGTTTTTTCAAAATTGAAAGCATTTCTTTTCCTCTGAATGTAATGTATATTGAGATATGTACTCACACTCATCTATCATCGTAGCGGCATATGAATATTATGAACTTGTGAGCAAGCATTGCATTATAAATACTTATATTCAACTTTCTTCTCAACAGGTTAGTGAAGAAGTTGAACGAGCCTTGGCTAAGTTGGGCCCTACTACACTAAATGGGAGGTGAGATTACTTGTTTCTTTAATAGTAAAATGAAGCACATAGGTAGTTAGGCCGTGATTGGTTGATAAATCTGAAATATGCATGCAGTTGAACATCTAAATATCTGATATTTATAAGCTAAACCATTAACTCTTTACAAAGGATGTACTTGGAAACCCCGACATTTGTGTGCATTTTTCATTCAATGTTAAGTGCTAGCAACTAAGAACATCATCTGATTTTGAACTCTATTTTAAGATGGTGTAGGCTTTTGTTTGTTTGTTTGTTTTGTTTTTGTTTTTTTGTTTTTTTTTTGTTTTAATTAGTATTATAAAAAGTTTGTGTCCTATTTGTGCTTATCAAATTAGGCCTTAATGCAATTGCACAATGGTATAGTGCAAGTTTCCAAAAGGAATCTTCTGTCGTTTGGTATGCCTATGAAATACTGAAAGATGCTGATAATATTGTCATCACATTTTTCTTTAATCATCATTCATCATGCATTGTGAGATCCTTTTAGTTTTGTGACTTATGTCTCCTTGTCATGTGGCATATATTAGGAAATGCTAGCCATTTGAAAGAGAACAAAATCCAAACAGTAAATAAGGATATGCTGAGATAGATTCAACATGAATCCCCCTTATACTATTTAATCTGTCTTTCTTCATGGTAGTTCATCTTAAGACTCGAGTTTTTACAGGGCATCTCCAAGACGAATTGAGGGTCCAGATGGGAGAAACATGCAGCTTCATTTTAAGTCCAGGCTTTCTCTTCCATTGTTCACCGGGGGGAAAGTTGAGGGCGAGCAGGGAGCCGCAATTCATGTTGTACTAAGTGATGCCAACACAGGTCGTGTTGTGACATCTGGACCTGAATCTTCTGTTAAGCTGGACATTGTTGTGCTGGAAGGTGACTTCAATAATGAAAATGAGGAAGGCTGGACTGAAGAAGAGTTTGAAAGCCATGTTGTGAAAGAGCGAGAGGGAAAGCGACCTCTTTTGACTGGAGATTTGCAAGTCACTCTCAAGGAAGGTGTTGGAACTCTTGGAGATCTAACATTTACAGATAATTCAAGTTGGATTAGAAGCCGGAAGTTCCGGCTTGGTCTCAAGGTTGCATCGGGATATTGTGAGGGGATACGTATTCAGGAAGCCAAAACAGAAGCTTTTACTGTTAAAGATCATCGAGGGGAATGTATGCCTATTTATTACATTAAGTTATTGCATGAAAGTACTTTGGTGATTTAAATTAGTTAGGATTTTAATATATATACACATATGTATATGTACATATATGTATGAGGAAAGAGAGAAAGGTATATATTTGTGTTTTTGGGAGGCTGGGGGATGGTTAAGCATGTTAGTGTACATGGTTCGATTTAACACTTTCAATTATATGATTACTGGGCTGCAAGTTCTGGTCAATGTCTTGAATTTTTTTTGAAAGATGTAAGAGTCAACATACCAGAATTCGATAGTTATGTATAAGAGATGCGGAGGAAGATGTCATGTATTTATGAAGTCTGAAACTTTTATACAACCTAACTTTACCACAAGAGAAAATATGTATGACATTAGCCAACAAAGAGGCCTCTCTTTTTTCTTCCAGTTTAATGCTCCTTGAACCCAGTTGAGTGTCTTTAGCGAGTAGTTTGCTAGAATCTACATTTTTTTTGATCTAGAGACTTGTGTGAATTCTTTATACATTTTGATTTTATTTTTTTGTCATAAAATGTTTACAACTGCCTTTCCATGGACAGTGTACAAGAAACATTATCCTCCAGCTTTGAATGATGAAGTATGGAGATTGGAAAAGATTGGAAAGGATGGATCATTCCACAGGAGGTTAAATAACGCTGGGATATTCATTGTTGAGGACTTCCTTCGCCTTGTTGTCAGGGACTCCCAAAACTTGAGGAGTGTGAGTACTGTTTGTCGTTTGTCTTTAATATTCTGTTCTTTTTTGATAGTTAAATTGTTGATCTGATCTTGGCAGATACTTGGGAGTGGTATGTCAAATAAGATGTGGGAAGCCCTCTTGGAACATGCGAAGACGTGTGTCCTTAGTGGGAAGCTTTATGTATACTACCCTAATGAAACAAGAAATGTAGGTGTTGTCTTCAACAATATATATGAGCTAAGTGGGCTCATATCCAATGATCAATATTATCCAGCAGACTCACTCACTGACAGCCAGAAGGTTTGTTTGTTTTTCTTCTAATTCATGGTTGGTTGAATAAGGTTACCGTAGACACTAATTTCAATTTGTTTGATGCATTGGTGGTTTAAGCTGGGGAAAATTGGTGCGAAAAGTATTAAAGCTTTTGCTTGTTTACGAGTACTATTTTATTTCTGATGTAAAGATGAGCCACTAAGTACTAATATATGAAATCAATTATATTGTGGTTTAGGTAAAATATATGGAACTGGTGTTGCCTATTGAGATCTTAATATAAACTCATAAGCAAAAAATCTCAGTATCTGTGAATGACGGGCCATACTAGTTGAATTTTTGGTAGTTGTTTGGAATTTATGTTGTTCCCAATTAGTTTTATGTAGCAATTTTCCAGTTATTTATCTGTCCCTGGCGGGTGACGTCTTTCTGTTCTTGCTTCTTGTTAATTTGGTTGGTTGTGTTAGTTCAATTCTTTCTCCAGATTGAATGCTTGGTCATCTCAAGCAATCCATCATATTTAATGAGATTGCTTTGGGAAACGCTCTGCATTCGTTAGGTCAATTATAATGTGATTCCTATTTCCTTAAGATGGATTTTTAATTTTCATGTTTATCATTTTGGTCGCCTTTCTTGGATCCTGCTTCCCACAAGCAGTTCTCTTTTTTAATTATCAATTGAAGGGCAATATGTCTAAATCTCGAGTAATTGTAGGTATATGTGGATGCCTGGGTGAAGAAAGCATATGATAATTGGACTCAAGTTGTGGAATATGATGGGAAATCACTGGTAAATTTCAAGCAAAGTAATGACCTTCCTTCCGGCCCTGTCAGTTATCCTACTTCTTTAGATAATCAGCCTCCACCTCAGAGATTGCCTATTTCAATCCCCCCCGAGCTGTCAGTGGACCAAAACATGTTAATGGCAGGTATATTATTTTGCTCAGACCACAATACTTCTTTACTTTTGCAGTGAATGACTCCAGAAATTACAATTTGTTCCTCTGGCAAAAAGATGGTTATATGAACAAATTATGGAAAGAATCTGCAGTGTACACTAAATAAAATTCCGACTTATTGTTCGTTATAATTGTGCTAACCTGAAATGGGTTCTTGATATCAACATATTGTTTGTCAAATAATTCAATTGCTCGATTCTTGAAGCGGGAATTCAATTCTCAATCCACTTTCTTGTAGATATTCAACCAGCTTGCAGTCCCTTCTTAATTTCTGATTCCCTGACCTTTTCTTTGATTTACATGTTTTTTGTAATGATTCCTCTGTTTCTTTGTCAAATTCAGGTTCAACCTATAATGACAACATGTTGTCGACAAGATATCCTACCGAGTCTCATCACCTTCAGAATTCTAGTTCACGGCCCCAGTTGGACGTTTCCTTATTTACTCATCAGCAGGACAATTATCCCAACCAATTCGAAACTGATGCATACAACAATCGTAGTGTTGGGCTTGCACTTGGCCCTCCCCAGCCATCTCCGACATTCCAAGAGGGGAACTCCCTTCAGCAACAACCGAACAATCTCAATCCTTTCGAAGACTTGTTGTCAGAGGAGGAAATACGTATGCGAAGCCATGAGATACTTGAGAATGATGATATACAGCACTTGCTTCGAATTTACAGCATGGGAGTAGGACATTCAACGGTTAATGCACCGGAAGATGCATATAACTTTTCATCTTACATGCCTTCCCCTTCTCCTGGTTTCGTTTACCACACTGAAGATCAGTACCGAAACCAGTCAGGTTCAGGTTCAGCCTCAGCCTCAGGCTCGGGTTCGGTCTCAACCCCTGGCAAGGCTGTTGTGGGTTGGCTCAAGATTAAAGCTGCAATGAGATGGGGCATATTCATCAGGAAGAAAGCGGCTGAAAGGAGGGCTCAGCTTGTGGAATTGGACGACGATGAAGATGAATAGATATGAAAAATTAGATGGTGGCGCTGCTGCTTTTGTATGTATGTACGTCTCACTGATTCTTCTACAGTCGATTTGTACAGAACGATATCTGGTTTGCTTGCTTGCTTGCTTGATTATAAATACTCATTGTTATTAAGTTTGATGTTACTTATTTGTATATGGCTTATGGCTGCCTGCCGGTGGTGCTCATGCCATTTTGGGTTTACCATATTTGTATATTTATGGCTTACACTTTCTAATTAAGTAGAGTGTTGAATTTGAGAATCATGATGAGATTATGGTTTTATGGTGGTGGTGTTTCCTCTTATATGTCTTAATGTAATGAATGGCTTGCACCTTTGTAAACTCCTTGCCTTGGAAGTAGGGGTGGAGGTGCTTATCCTACAATTAGAGAGTATCAATATATATATATGTGGATTTAATGAGTGAGACTCTAAGGTTAACTTATAACTGGACTGAGTTTGGATTGAATGATCACAGCCATAAATCCCATTTTATATTAAATTGATTTTAGTTTAATATGGCTTTAAAGTTGTATGAACTTCATGACAATTTTTTCTTTTTCCTGAGGGAACAACCAAACTCAATCTTTCTCTCGCGTCTGCAACTGTCGCCTTAACTCTGTTCTCACAGCAATTAAAACATCATTCAAGATCCAAGAACCCTCTCGGCAGAAACTCACCCGGCACAAGCTGCCGATGCAACTCATACTCTCATCCGCCTCCTCGGCCCTCACGGTTCTTGTGCCTTTTCTGACATGATGAAAATGCCGCGGCCCTCATAGTTCTTGTGCATCACCATGGCAAGGCCGAGGACAGCATGGAGCAGCAGGGGTTATGTATCCTTGAAGAGGTGGAAGTGTGGAACCAGCAAACGTTACCAAAACTCTGGGGGACCGGCGAGAAAAGGCTAATTTTCGCTACTAGTGACCATAGAAGTTAACTCTTTTGAGCAGACAGAAATTGCTGTGCTGCTATTTTGAGCAGACAGAGAAATTGCTAAGCTGGTGTGCAATTGCCACTATCCGTATTACAGTTTCACTTTTTTGAGCAGACAGAGAAATTGCTATGACAATTGCATATTTGCATCATAGCAATTTAATTTTAGGTCTCAATCAATATCTTTGTAATCTTCCTACCCCAGTAAGCTTAGGATTAGGTCGAATTCATCACCTACACCAATTTAATTTTAGGTCTCAGATTCAAGGGTATGGTGACAACATGCATGGCCATCGATTGAATGACCCATTGCTTTTTCTTAAACCAAAGAAGACTACCTGAATCTGTACAAGTTTAGTGGACGAATACTGTCAAAAGCTTAGTCCCATAGCAAGTGAAGGCACAACCATTATAAAACTAGTGAAGATCATATATCCATTTCTGTTAACCTCGTCCTAAACAAATATACAACTGACATTTGTTACCGAGCCATAAAAGTTACAACCTTAAAATTCTGCACTCGGCCATTCAAACTTCAACATTCACCTATGCATTAATAAATCTGCGGTGTATAAATCTAGGGGGTTAGAATGTTTCGAGGGGGAATTTTACATGATGGCCAAGAAATTTACTCATGAATGTTTTTCCTATGTCTGTACTACAGTTACGCACGTGCGTACCAGAAAATACCAATGCTGGACATGCGACTAATTGTGTGGTGGTGGGTTTGAGGAATCAGCACGGCCAATTCGTTTCTTCCTGTACCTCCATGCCACTTGGATTCGTTTAGCTGCAAGTGCGCGCCAGTAATGTGACTTGTATCTGCAACGCATGGTTAAAAGGGGAGACTGTGTGAAAGAATGCCAAATATTTGAAGCAATCCCAACTTAAAATTATATTCCATTTCAAATGGGGATTATAATGGCAATATCAGTAATCAGTTCATTAAGGTGAATCAAGAAATCAATATGTTACCGTATGGCACCCTGTACACGAGGGCTTTTCAAGAATCTCGCAAAAAGGCTGGTCACTTCTTGGAGATCCGCGATTCGTAGCACAAAAGCTTCAACATTTGATGTGCATCTTACCGTTCTGCTGCTCTGTAATCTGTGTCCTGGAATTCTTTGTTTTCCATCTGGGAAAGGAAAAGATGACAAAGACGAAAAAGATATCAATGAAGGTACAAGTTAGAACCTGATGAGGAAAACAAAGGGGAATGAGTTTCTATCCTACCTTTATTTACAGAAGAATGTTCCAAGCACCATGTGAGAAGTTCTTCACCACAAACATCTCCTTCACACAACTCGGTGCCATTCTGGTCTTCCCCAATGCTTTCCATCTTTCCCCGGATTATGAACACCATTTTATCAACAAGATCACCACGGAATAAGATTGTACTGCCGTTGATATATGTTTTGGTCCGTAGGCGTTCGCATATAGCATCTATGACAATTTCATCCAATACTTGAAAAATTAGGACCTGTGATTGGCAGTTGGCAGATGGACATGATTCATCATAAAGGATTCAATTGTTGAAAATGTAACTGGAAAAACTTCAGCATATCGTATTCAATACTGGTAACATAACTTACTTTATTGATGAACTTAAAGAGATGCCGCCTAATTGCTCTTTGAAGGTCTTCTGGTAAGTTCTCCATTAGCATATCTTCGTTTACTCCCCTAGTGGCAGCCCAATTAAAGCGTTCTGCCTCTCGGACTTGTCTACAAGAAACAAAGCATCATATAAACTAAAAGAATCATTTCAGACAGCCAAAAGGAATCACTTAGCAAAGGAAACTTGAATTGAAACCTTCTTAGATTGTCAGGCAAGCGACGGTGGCGCATCCACAATTCAACATCTCGGCGTCGTAATGACATCTGTAACCTCCTGAGAGAGAAAAGAGCAAATATCCTTTTACTCACGGCTAGTGACTCAACCGAGGTTTTCACAACTTATTGTTAAGTATTAATCCCCCAGCTGATTTCTACATGGAAAAGGTGCATTGTGAAAGTTTTTCCATGGAAAAAAGAAGGCAAATACCTTATTTAAGAACAAAATATAAAATATGGAACAGGTAATGTGAATCATACAAAAGATAACCAGATCACAAGCGATACCTGCGTCCAAGGGCCTGGAGAAAATTCTGCATATTTCCAATCAATAGAGCAAAAAGCAATAGACCGATCCCAATAATGGCCATTGTAAAAAGAACTTCCCACTCAAAATAGCTTGGAACTTGATTCCCAGCCAGGGTGCTAATTTGCTTCATAAACAATCCCAAATTGATCATCATCAGTACAAGACTTGACTATTGGTTCTCAATAAAAGGAATTTAGTATTTTCTTTTCATTTAGCAGGTTAGAATGATCATATTGTCTTCCAAATTTATTTGACTGAATTTTCATGGAGCTAAAAATTGAAAATAATCTTCAACCTATTGCTTTTTCATCCTGCATTAGACTTATTCTAAATGAAATAGCAAATTAAGGTTATGTTCAATTTAGTGGATAGAAACCATAAACTTAAACTGTCTATTCTATATATACAAGACAAAATTTAAACTAAATTATGAGTGATGTCGCAAAAGAATCCCTAAAAGCATACAAACTTGGGTGTGTGCTTTGAGGTTTGTGATGCAGCATGCAGTCTGTGACAAGTTCAATGACACAAATATGTAGGCTTTTCAATGCCAGTCATCACTTATGGGGTTTTCATGCCCTCCTTCCAAAACTACACTGCAAATCTTGCACTTGTTTATCTCCAAATGTTTTACGTTCTTAAAGAGCATGTTCATTTTAAGTGAACAACATTAATCAATCCAAACGGATATCACATATCCAGGATTTAACTTATGTTGAACCTCATTTAGTTAAGGGCCTAAATTACTCAAAGTTAATAAGGTTTATAATTGACGAAATATTTAATGTTATTCTTCTGCAGGACGTCTAATCATTTTTAGTGGCCCTGTTCTAATCAAAATTTAAGCCCCATCTATTTAATTGATTACAAATTTTTAAAATTATTTCTAGAAATAACACTATAATAAAAAAATTTAAAACATCAAAGAAATTTAACCTGAAAGGTTGCCTATCAACGACCGTAGTTCTTTACAGATGAATAAAAATAAAAGAAAGTACAGAGAAAAAAAACAAATTTCTGCTTAAAAGAGTAATCCTTCTAACATTTTAAAAGTAAATTCATCAACTAAGTTCTCATATTTTATTATTTTCTCTAAAAGATCATTCTCAGTTGCTATCCCCATTAAATCTCTCCTGCAAGAATTCCACTTTATTATATCATTTACCAAATTTAGTTAATGAGCCACCAATTGTCATGTTCAAAAAACTATACTAAGTTTATTTTTAATTTATTATATTAATTTATTTTTTAAAAAATGGGCCCCAAGGTAGGCCATGTTGCACGGCCTCATAGCCGTCTGTAGTGATTAGTGTCTAGTGAACATTCCCAGAGAGCTTGTCCATGAAAAGGATTTGTCTGCTTGACATCACTTGTTGAACCTGCTAATAATCGTACCCTAGACACTTCTTCTTTTTACTTTTCTTACTTTTCTTTTTTAATTTTAATTTTATTTTTTTTAATAAAGCCAAGTTAAATGCCACCTTAGATTTTTTTTTTTTTTTTTTGTTTTTGTTTTTGTTTTTTCTTTTTTTTTTGGGGGTGAATGGAGGGCCGCAGCCTTTTATTTGCCACCTCAGTTTTAGTTTGAAAGGAAGGTGGAATATTGTGCTATGAGAAATATGTTTTCTAATTCTGATATTTCATGTTTGTTGTACTCCTATTATGCTAGTATCTTACATATATACCCCACGTTTACATTTTAACCTCACTCTCTGCAGTACTGATGTAGAAGGGGTAAACATGTGATTTTATTTTTGACAATGCAGGATAGTTGTTTCAACATCATGCATCTGCATTTATCTCGTCTTTATACATATGTTCGTTAACTCACATGATTCATCAAACTTATTCTATCATATGCAAGTGTAAGATATTGTGTTCAAGAGAATGCTATTGCATCACCATACATTAGACAACTACTGTAAAAGCGTGCTCGGCTAGATAAAGCATGGGGGTCGGGGTGCGAATCTATCATCTAGAAGAAGTGCATGAAAAAGAAATCATTGTTCATTATTCATTTATCACGTAAGATAAAAATTGTGTTAAATCAAGAACACACCTGGAATCCCCAAAACAACGAGTAGATATATCTTTTCAGTAGACTTCTGCGAGTGGTTAGATCGACAGCATATTTATAAATGCCAAAGTCAAAACCACCATCCCCGAAACATGCAGTTGCATTTTCATTATTTTTCCAGAGCTCCCAATTCGTGATATTTACATGTTCCCAACCTTCCATGGCTCTATGTCCACAGTCAATGAATGACTTACACTCTTTAATGTCGCTATTGTGGCAAGCATCTCGAAAGCATTGATTAACCCTCTGATAGAATACAATCAAGGGAAAGTAAGAATTCGTTGTCATAGAAACATAACTCCCCAAAATTTCTTCTGGATTAAAGCACTATATTTTTATATGTAATTCTTTCTTTCACAGTGTTACTCGGAATGTCCTTTCCATAAAGGTGACCATATGAATTTGAAATCAAGAAATGATTAAACCACCAAAAGCTTAATGTGTTATGAGAAGACATGAACATGATTTCTATATTTATTCAAATTTACTTTTTTCAACAACCTTGAACTTTATGAATAATGATTTTGAACTCAAAAACTAACCTGTAGACCAAAGAGATACCAGCAAGAGCCAACCACATGGCTGGCCAACACAAAGGTAAGAAAGTTTATGACAAAATTTGCCCATGCTGACTCAAAAGTGAAGCCCGTTGCAGATTGGCCAGCTGCCAAAGGTAAGAATCTGAATAACCTTGGAATATATTGGACAAGAATGGCTGTCCGTAAAAGATTCTTCGCATAGTTGGCACCACCCATTGACCTTGGTAAAATTACTAAGATAATAATCTATAGAAAGAACAAACCAAATTCAGTTCATCTCGCCATTTTAATACCTGTCTAAGAATTCATTGATTACAATAAGATAATACAACTTGATCTTGATGAGGCAATTTAAAAAAAATATGCTGTAATAATATTGCTTATAGTCAATTTCCTATGTTAATCATCATGAATAAACAAAGGATACTCATGGAATAGTCTTTATTACAACAAACGTCTACAATGTATTTGCTTTTTACTACTAAAAAATTGTGAAATAGAAATGGGCAAGACTCGAGAGTTGGAAAGATGATTACCTGTGGTAAGGGCAGCACAACGAAGAGATCAATGAAAAAATATTGGCGCAAATAGTTCCTTGCAATCTTTTTAGGGTCATCAACTAGTTCTCCAGCCCCCACAACTCTTGACTCGGGAGCGACATAAGCAAGCCTGAACTGTAAGATGCCAAATGACAATGCATCTTTATTTGTCAACATCGTGGACATTGAAAAGGAAAAGTTGATGATGCTACAGAACTAAGAATGAATTTGACATCCAATAGGATGAATATTTTTACAAAAGCAATTTGTCACTCGTGGTTTTGGTGTAATAGGAATGTCCAATTTTAATCTTCCGGTGTAATAAGAATGTCCAATTTTAATCTTCCGGAATATGTTCACTTAAGTGTAAATAAGTTTGCATAGTCAACATTTTTTATTTATTTATAAAACAATTCTCTTAATTGTCATATCAAAAATCACAGAAAAACAAGCATTGTGTCACCCAATTCACCCTATTTCGCATTGATAATGAGTTTCCTAGCAGGTAAAGCTAGGCTACCATCATTTAAAACAAATAAAAAATAACATGCAATTTTTTGAGTATCAAGCATGTAAACGTACCTGAAGAAGAATATGAAGCAAGTAAATAAAGTCAAACATGGTCCTCAAGGTGACAATTGTTGTCGTCATGGGCATATTTAGCGCTATGCACTTATTATCCTGTGCAGAGACAGTGAATTAGAAGAGATTCTTTCTCAAAATTATGTACTCATACTCAAACAACTGAGTACTAATTTGATTTCCTCATCACTATATCTCACGAATCCTATCTTCACAACTTAAATTGCATGTACAACATGAAACAATGATACTCAGCGATATATCAAGAGAAGAAAGTTCCATGATGCAGGTTACAGAAGGCTCATCTTGTCAGTCACTATTATTTGTCTAGCATTATTTTGCATATATTATTCTATTAATGGACTTTCTCCAAGAACAATTTATGAGTTGATAATATAGGCATTGTCTTCACGTCGAAAAAAGAAAAACACAATCTAATGGTATATTCTACATTATTTGATGAAATTAGCAGAGAAAAAAATGAAACCAAACAGATACTGTGAAATGTGAAGCTTACCTTATGCACATATAGCAGAAAGAAGAACAGTGGGTCTAAAAACACAGCTAACAAACAAGAAATCACAAAGAACTTGTTCCACTGCTGAACAAATTTCGAGTGAGGATTCATAACTTTCGGAATATAAAGAGGCATAAAGGAGCACATTCTCTTTGCCCAGCCCTTTGCATCTCCATTGAGCATATTGTGTATCTGCAGAAAATGTAGTGAGTGAATTGTTTAATGCTGTCTCAGTTAAGAACCACTAAAATTATCAGATGCCACAAAAACCATCAGTGTATTGGCTAAAGCTGGGAGGCTAGGAATATACGTACATATTTGAGAAGGACCATCCAAATGAGATAGTTGACTAACACTATTTGACAACAGCATCTTTCACTTAATCAGAATGAGTTAAGTAGTTAATTGAATTAAGTTTGTTTAATAACTGAAAACTGCATTAACTTAATCAATTAGGTTTTTTCTTTTTATTTATTTATTTATTTATTTTTGCGTAACAACCTGAAAAGGCTAGGGAAAAGACTTCGCCAAATAATAATAAATTAAAGGCTAGGGAAATAAATTAAGTATTTAATTCCTCTAGTACAAATTGAATCAAATAAAAAGTGATTTGAAAATCATTCAAGTAAGAAAATCAATTGAACAAAAATATATTTCATTTCTCATTTTCCATTTATTTAATAATAATATAAAAATAATATCAATAAAATTTAATAATATTAAATTAACTAATTATATAGAACTCCCTCCGTTCTCCAATAAATGGAACGTTTGGAAATCAGCACTATTCAAGACGTACTTTGATTTAAAGTTTTATCATAGTTATACAAGTTAAAATATAGCCAAGTGGGATCTTGTTAGATTCGTCTCGTCGAGTAGTTTTTAAATATCGAATTTTTAGAATTTATACTTATACCGAAATTGAGTTATTAATCGTTTAAAATGTGCATTGGACTGCGTGCACAGTGGTCCGTTTCAATTTTTAAAAAACAAAGGGAGTACTATACTAATGAATAAACTAAAAAAAATATAAATATCACGATAAATAAAATTAATATTATGAAATAAAAAAAAATACATTTCAATAATAATAATACTAATAATAATAATAATAATAATATTATTATTATTATTATTATTATAATTATTGTTGTTGTTGTTATAGCATTTTTACTTTTAAATAGCATACCGTACTTATAATTAATTATACACATTTATCAAACAATACCAACTTAATTCTTCAAACTTCAAACTTAAGATCTCAGACTGAGACTTTATTTCAGACTTAAGTTTTTTCAAATGCAGCCTAAGTCATTATGTTGAATGTCGTACCAAAAAACACAACAAATGCAAACATGCTCAGAAGGATAAATGGAATGAGATACCTTTGAATCGAGCAGCTCAGCAGTTTTTGATTTCTTTTGTCGCCCCTTGTCACTATAATATGTTGGACAAGTTGTGCAGTATGGATCATTGCACATTCCTAGTTGCCCAGACCTCAAAAGATGTTCATTTTTCGCCCCATAGCTGTCGAACACACAGTCATTACTTTCAACCTGATTAATTGAAGGATATCTCTCCACTTTGGGTTCAGAGTTTTTCTGCTGTAATGAATTTTGGGAAGGCTGAAACATGAATTCACTGTTGCGGTAGGCATATAAAGGGCCACTCGTTTGAATGATGGAATTCCGTCTCTCATTTCTCAAAGGACCAGTGAATCCCACAAGATTATGCTCATTTTCAGAAGAATCAACAGAGTTCATAGGTATTGCACTAGTGCTCCTTTGCAAAAAATTCCTGCTTCTGGAGTCATTTTGTTGATCTGATTGGGTGTATCCGGCCAATAGCATGGGCACGTGATCTCTTTCAGAACTATCCATCCCTTAAGTTCACCTTCAATGTTCAAAACAACAACTAAATCATAACAACCCACAACTGACCTATCTATAGTAAAGAACTAGGGCAAGACTCAAGAATGAATTAGCAACCAAGCTTATAGGATAGTGGGCATTTTAGCTACCAACTCTGAGGTTCCCATTGAAACTAGCTGGGATCGTGAGAAATCCTTAAAGTTCAATGCTTTATTTAACCATTGAGGTTCCCATTGAAGTTTTTCAAATTACTCGGTGTCAATCACACTTTTGCAGTTTTCTTGATAGTCAAACATCCCATATTTCACTAGTCTAAAAAGAAATTAGCAAAAGCAAATTAAAAATGGAACAGTAACAATCAATAGAGAAAATAATCCTAATCACAATTGAAAAACCAAAAAGGCAACAAGACAAAACAGACCTGTGCAAGAAAATCAGCAAAACTGGCGCATGCCCAGCATTCAAACTCGAAAATCCTGTATTTAAATTAAATACTAGTCCGGTGGAGACAAGTTGTGAAGTATTGTGGAAATTGGAGAAAGCAGTAGTGTAAGAAGCGAGACGGTAGACAAGATTGGGATTTTTGGGTGTGCAAATTCATAACATGTGCAGAATAGGAATCGAGAAATAGCAACTATAACTAGAATAGCATAAGGGAGTGCAAATTGGCATATAAAATAATGCGCGAACAAGGAAGACCAAAGAAGCGCTGACCCTTAAATTTAAATGCAGTAAGATGCCAGAAAGAGAAGGCGAAGACTTTCTCCATCTCATCAACGGGAAGTCGTCCCGACGACCGGCGCGCGCTCACACGGCACACACATACATGCGGGTGTGTGTGTGGCCTGCGGATGCGTGGACTGGGTTAAAACGACAAAACGAGGAAGGTGGTGGTGTGTGGCGCTGAAATGTTTTTCTGTCATATAGTCATAGTAGTATTTTTACACGACAGAGAAATGTAAATATTTCAAAATTTATACACAAAAAAAAAAATTAGGATGAAGATAGGATGTATAGGTTCTTGTAGTCTTGTACATACATTATACATACACCTTTTATGTGATGTAGGAGTATATCTTGTATGTTTTTTTTTGGTAGTCTGCAAATGTGGGAGTCTAAACCACAAAATGTGTGTGGGAGTCTAAACCAGACAAATTACAAAGGATAGAGGGGAGGGATTGTTTGATGGATAACAAAAAAGTTTTTTTTTTTTTTTTTTTTTCCCTTCTTCTTCTTTACTTTTTCCAAAATAAACCAAATTAACTAACGGCAAATGTGACTTTAATACCCAAATAATAAAATACTTTCACTTCAGTACCAGCATACCATAATACTTCAGGTTTGATACCTATCCCCGAATTTACCATTTCTTTATGAAAATAAAAAACGGAAATGACTAATATGCCCCCAATTGATATTTGTGCCAAGAAATAGAGCTAATGTTAGTTTGGGAAATTCTACTTTATGGCAGGTATGGCAGGGGGAAATGTCTTTCAAAAAATGTAATCACCCCATTAATGTTGAAAGGAATCAACCCCCCCCCCCATCACTCGAACTCACTCCACCTTCCCCACGACGATCGCCATTAGTTCGAACGGAGGGCGATTCCAACTCTCCCACTACGCGGCGGTTGCGGAGACGACGAAGCAGGGGTATTTGGTAGTTTTGTGGCTAATTTTTGCTTCCGTTATTACGTTTGAAGGCTGGGGTTCTCGGTTTTTGTTTGTGGTTCGAAGGGTTTTCTATTTCGGAGGTTGAAGAAGGGTGAAACCCGACGATCAACGGGAAATAGGTAAGGCAAATGGTTTATATGCCGACTCCATCGTTCAATGGGTTATATTATTGCTCTTTCGGTTCGTTGGTTGCTAATTTTTTAATGCGGAGGTTTTGGTAATTTTTCTCTCAAAATTTCTGTGGTTGTATGAGATTGAAGTTTGTAATGTTGCTCATTTATGTATGAGAATGAAGTTTGAAATGTTGCTCTTAGTTTCGTACTGATATACACTGGTTTTGGGGTTGTTTCCGAAAGAAATTATAAGTTAGGGGCTTAGGGTTTAATGAACTAGTCCATTATGCGGAATCGATTTTGCTATACCTGTGTAGAGGTTACGAACACTATTGATGAGGTGTTGAGTACATTTAAGTGGTGTGTCGTGTATACAACTTTGTCCCCATTAACAACACCATTGTATGTTTGAGAGTATACCAGTTGGGCCCGAAGTTGTTTGTTTCAAACCTGAGTTGAAATCTATGCAATGTTGGGCAGGTTTCTATAATAGTATTGTTTATAGACGAGTCTGGTATTTGGTGTCCTGAAGATTAGTGTGAAATAATGTGTTTTGTAGGAAAAGGAAATGCCGCCGAAGGGTAATAGGAAACAGAGTAAAATAGAGGAAAGTAAAAAGGGAAGGAAACCGAGTAAAAACGAGGGAAGTAAAGACGTTGCTGCTGCCATCGTCCTCGTTGCCGCTGCTGTCGAACCCCCTGTTGCTGCCGTCGACTCCCTTCCTGCTACCGTCGACCCTTCTCCGACTGCCGTCGACCCCACTGCTGCTGTCGTCGACTGCCCTGTGGCTGCGGTCGCCCCCTGCTGCTGTCGTCGACCCCCTATTTCTTCCATCGACCCCCTTGTGGAAAAGAATTTTCCCTACGAAGAGGCAAACGCTGTTGCTAAACCCTCTGCTGAAACTGATGTTGGACCGGCTACACATTGATGTTGGGTTTGTACTTTGAGGAGTGTTGGTGACTAACTGTATTGGATGAAACATAATTGATGTTGGGTATGTACTCTGACAAGTGTTGGTGTCAAACTATTTTGGATTTTCTGATGTTGGACATTTATATTCGGTTGGCATGTGCGTAGTACACGCCACATGCTGCTATTTTGCTGATCGAAGGACGTGTTATGTATGGATGGGTCTTATGTTTTATGTGAAAATGGCGCACGTACTTTTTCCTGTTTTAACACATACTATGGCGTACGATCACACGTAGGGACGGTTTGGAATATGTTCAGTACACACCAAGCCAGAGTGTGATGTTGTGAAGAGAAATGAATATAGGGATGGTTGAGAAGATGTTCAGTACAGACCAAGACATAGTATGGTGTTAGTGGTTAGGAGAACATGAGTATCATGCAGGTACAGAGAATAAGTTCTTCCTCATGGTGTAATCATATTGTACAACGTTTGTGGTGTTTGTGGAACAACATTGCCAGATCAATAGTAGAGAATTATGGCAATTGAAGGCATAGAATGAACCCCATAATGCATTCAATAGCCAAAGAACTAATACTGAGCATGATACTACATATAGGGATGGTTGAGAAGATGTTCAGTACACACCAATACATAGTATGGTGTTAGTGCTTAGGAGAACATGAGTATCATGCAGGTACAGAGAAGAAGTTCTTCTTCATGGTGTAATCATATTGTACAATATTTGTGGTGTTTATGGAACAATATTGCCAGATTAATAGTAGAAAATTATGGCAATTGAAGGCATAAATGAACCCCACAATGCATTCATTAGCCAAAGAACTAATACTAAGAATGATATTACATATAGGGATGGTTGGGAAGATGTTCAGTACACACCAAGACATAGTATGGTGTTAGTGGTTATGAGAAATGAGTATCATGCAAGTACATAGAAGAAGTTCTTCCTCATGGTTTAAACATATTGTACAACGTTTATGGTATTTATGGAACAACATTGCCAGATCAATAGTAGAAAAATATGGTAATTGAAGGCATAAAATGAACGCACAACCATCACGGCTTGCTGAATGCCGAAAGTTATTTTGCCTACGAGACCAGTATTGCTGTTCAGCCTGTATGATGTTTTTGGAACAAATTCTATCGTATACGCATGGGGAAATAATGGTGCTGGCATAGCGAATAATTGGTATTTCGGTCTGGCCAGTGTGGTAAGTGATTTCCGCTTAAACAAAGCAGCGGGGACCACAAACATCAATTCATGAAATGACATTGACAAAAATCTGTCATAGTACACTTAAGAATCTCTGACATCTGTGAAAAGGCACTTTTGTGTGCTTTTTCCTCCTTTTCCACTTTTCCCACTTCCCAATTTTGACCCATTATGACACCTATCATACCTCCCAACTCTACATTACATGTACAATCCCAAACCCATACGAGTAGCGGTCTACTAGAAATATAGTCCTTTTTTTTTTACAAAAAAGCCAAATCAGTCTTTTTTAATTTATTTTTTGGCCCAATTGGTCCGCTACTTATACTAATTACGTCCCAATCGGTCCCCCATCCACTAATTATGCCCAAATTATATATTTTTGGCCATCAATCCTTTTTTTTTTTCAAAAATCTAAATTAGTCTGTTATTAATTTTTGCCCCCTTTCATGCAGTCCAATGCACATTTCAAACCATTAATAACTCAAATTCAATATAAGTAAAAATTCTAAAATTTTGATATTTATAAAACTACACGACGAGACAAATCTAACAAGATCCAACTTGCCACATTTTAACTTGTATATCTATGTTTAAACTTTAAGTCAAAACAAGTGTGTGAATAGTAGCAAATTAGACAATGTAGTTATTAAAAAAAATGGAGGGAGTATACCGCAATTGGTCTTCATTTTATGGAGAAACACCAAAAACGACCGAACACTAAAAGGTGATCCATTTTTTTAATAACTACATTTTATGGAGAAATACCATTTTATGCGATATACTCCCTCCATTTTTTTAATAACTACATTATCCATTTTGCTATTATTGACACGCTTATTTTGAAAAGTTTAAACATAGATATACAAGTTAAAATGAGCCAAGTAGGATCTTGTTAGATTCGTCTCGTCGTGTAGTTTATAAATATTAAAATTTTAGAATTTTTACTTATATCGAATTTGAGTTTCTAATGGTTTGAAATGTGCATTGGTCTGCATGAAAGGGGCAAAAATTCATAACGGACCAATTTAGATTTTTTAAAAAAAGGACTGATTTGGATAAAAATATGTAATTATGCATAATTAGTGAATGGAGGACCGATTGGGACGTAATTAGTATATATAGCGTACCAATTGAGCCAAAAAATATAAAAAATGACTGATTTGATTTTTTTGTAAAAAAATGGACTATATTGGCCTTTTTTCCCATGTTTGGAGTTCCTTCCCCTCTTCCACATTTTTCAGCTAACTTTCTGTCAAATCACCTGCAAAAAGTGGGGGTAGTTATGTCATTTCGCAATTATATTATGTTTTCCCTTTAGTTTAAATGGTGGGGTACTGAAACTGAATGTATTTGACATATAGGTACTAATACATAACATAAATGGTATACGGGTACTGAACATACATATCTTTTTTGTGTGGGTATTTAACTCTCAAAACCCCATTAACTAAAATGTATGATTTAATTATGTTTTATATTTTTTTCTCTAAATATCTCAAATTTGCATTCAATAATTGAGTCTCACAAGTCACAGTAACCAATATTCACCTAGAGAAGGAAACTCACTAAAGGTGAAGAATCAAGTTAATGAGAGAGGGAAAATGTGAATAAAAATTGATTATGAGAAAAATAATTCATTATCACATATTTGTAAGTTTTATAAGAATGAAAAAGAAATCTTAAATTAAATGGGTGGAAAAATTTCATTAAAATTTAGCTATAACAAAAGTCTTTATTTTTTTCCCTTTTCTTTTATTTTCTTCACTGAATTGTCAAACAAACTTGAAAAGAAAAAGAAAAAGGTAGGCATTTAGGGAACGGTTACGCTACTACCAATGTGAATGGTAGTACATCAAGACAAATGATCTCAACCATACAAAAATATCTAATGGCTATAAAATAAAAAGGGTAGAATTGTCAAACATAAATAATCATATCTTTAGTAATAAAATCATTCACAAAATCAATTTAGTGATTTCTATCCTTAAATAAAGATTATATAAAAAAGTTGCATAAGTTAGCTCTATTTCGACATAATTCATGGCATAATAATAGAGAAATATCTTTATTTATTTTTCACTCGTCAGTCTTTATTCCCATAATTTTCTATTTGGCTGTTTTGAATTTCTAAAATATGATAGGATATTTAGATTCCTTGCATCGAGTAGATAGATTTTCATATAAAGAACGTCCAAATCCGAGCTCATTTGAAAAAGTTAGAGTCATTTGAAGTTTGTCATATAAATATTGTTGTATAGACTACATCGTTGAAATGCATATGCTATATGCGCTGAATTGTAAAGTTTCCGTCGCTGAATTATAAAGGCAATGTCGCTGAATTACATAGCCACCGTCGCTGAAATGTAAAGACTGTGTTTCTAAAAATCGTATTGAACTTCAAATGGCACTAACTTTCTCAAAAGAACTCGGATTTTGGCGTTCTTTATATGAAAATCTACCTACTCGATGCAAGGAATCTAAATTTCCCATCAGATTTTTAAAATTCCAAATTGATAAATACCAGATTTTCAAAATAAAAGATATCTTATGCTCGTTGTTTTGAAAATATGATATTTATATGTTTTGAATTTCTAAAATATGATAGGATATTTAGATTCCTTGCTTCGAGTAGATAGATTTTAATATAAAGAACGTCGAAATCCGTGCTCATTTGAGAAAGTTAGAGCCATTTGAAGTTTGTAATATAAATATTATTGTATAGACTACATCGCGAAATGCATATGCTATGTCGCTGAATTGTAAAGTCTTCATCGCTGAATTGTAAAGGCTCCGTCGCTGAATTACATAGTCACCGTCGCTGAAATGTAAATGTTATGTTTCTAAAAATCGTATTGAACTTCAAATGGCTCTAACTTTCTCAAAAGAACTCGGATTTTGACGTTCTTCATATGAAAATCTACCTACTCGATGCAAGGAATCTCAATTTCCCATCAAATTTTGAAAAATCCAAATAGATAAATACCAGATTTTCAAAATAAAAGATATCTTATGCTCGTTGTTTTGAAAATATGATATTTATATGTTTATACTTTCTAAAATATGATAAGATATTTTAATTCCTTGCATCGAGTAGATAGATTTTCATATAAAGAACGTCCAAATCCGAGCTCATTTGAGAAACTTAGAGTCATTTGCAGTTTATCATATAAATATTGTTGTATAGACTAAATCGCTGAAATGCATATGCTATGTCGCTGAATTATAAAGTCTCCGACGCTGAATTGTAAAGGCTCCGTCGCTTATTTACATAGCCACCGTCGCTGAAATATAAAGGCTGTGTTTCTGAAAATCGCAATGAACTTCAAATGGCTCTAACTTTCTCAAACGAACTCAGATTTTGACAATCTTTATATGAAAATCTACCTACTCGATGCAAGAAATCTAAATTTCCTATCAAATTTTAGAAATTATAAATAGATAAATACCAGATTTTTAAAGGAAAATGGTATCTTATTCTCGTTAGTTTGAAAATATTATATTTATTTGTTTAGGTTTTATAAAATCTGATAAGATATTTGAATTCCTTGCATTGAGTAGATATATTTTCATATAAAGAACATCCAAATCCGAGCTCATTTGAAAAAGTTAGAGCCATTTGAAGTTTGTCACAAAAAATTATGTTGTATAGGCTATGTCGCCGAAATGCATACTCTATGTTGCTGAATTGTAAAGTTCCCGTCGCTGAATTGCAAAGCCACTGTCGCTGAAATGTAAATGCTACGTTTTTTAAAATCGTAGTGAATTTCAAATAACTCTAACTTTCTCAAACGAACTCGGATTTCGACGTTCTTTATATGAAAATCTACGTACTCGATACAAGTAATTCAAATAACCTATCAAATTTTAGAAATTCCAAAAAGAAAAAATAGATTATGAGGGGGAGAGAAGTACGAGCATTAAAATTGAGAAAAATGAAAAGAGATCATTTGGGTCTTATTGAAATTACAATAATACCCTTTGTATTAATCTTAGCCATTGATTTCAACATTTCATCAATGGCTTGGATGTGCCGCAATACATCAAGAGACATTAGTCTCTGCACCCTAACCAAAGCCAGGCATTTAACGGAAAAAAAAAGAAGTAAATAAAGGATATACATAGTTAAGGAAATCCATAATATATATGAATAATATATATTTTAACTATATATATATAATATTTTATAGAAAATTAGGAATATAAATACACTAATACTTCCTCCGTTTCTAATTATTTGCTATATTGGGCAAATGACAACTATTCATTTACATACTTGTACTTGATTTACTATCATATTTATACAAGTTAAAATATAGTCAAGTGAGATCTTGTTAGATTTTCGTCTCTTCTTGTAGTTTTTAGTAGTTTTTAAATATCGAACTTTTAGAATTTTTACTTGTACCAAACTTGAGTTATTAATCGTTTAAAATGTACATTGAACTGTGTGTTGAGTGAGTCCGTAGAAAAAAATTAAAACCAGAGGAAGTATATATACTGTATATAATATTATTTTTTTTTTAAGGGGCCATGCCCCCAACATAATGCCTAACCTCCGCCGCTGCGGCGGTCGTACCGCATATAGTCTATTTTAAAATTATGTAATTAGATATTAAATTTGATTATATTGTTAAAAGTATTATATAATTATTATAATAAAATTGAATCAAAATTAAATAATAAATGTATCGAAAGTCAAATATAACATAAATAAATGGAACCAAAGTAATAGTACTATTTTATCTTCAAAATTAGCTGATTAATTTTTTTGATAGAAGTGTGAAAATAAATGAATCAGCTTGGGCTCAATAAGTATTTAATTTAGGATATGTTCCACTTTGGTTAGTTCATTTAATAAACGAGCTAAGAAAATAATTTTTTTAAATACTCAAAATATACACTCGTTAAACTCGATAAAATTATGATAATTTTTAATTATATATGCTTTTATTAAGTATTTGGTGAATTTTTTTTTATAAGTACATATTAAATTAAACGACGAGTTCATATAATGAGCTCGACTCAATGTCAAACTAAAATAATTGATTATAACTAGTTAGTTTCGAACTTAAATCCAACTTAGCTTATTAAGAATTCGAATTTGACTCATTTTTTTAAGCTTAACCAAGCCAAGATTAGTTTATACTCATATAGTAATAAACAAACTAAGCTTATATATCACATATTTACAAATTAATGAACGGTGATGTGCCACAGCATATGAAGTCGCGGCACCTTAACGAATTCATAAAATGAGACCAATAAACATGAAATTTAAAAAAGCATGAAAAAGAACCATAAAATAGAATAAAGTAAAGCATATTGTTAAAGGCCCCAGACATAGACATTTGTGTGTTATAATGAACTCCCCCACATGGCCACACCCAGGCAATGAATGAGTCTTAACTCTTACGTTAAAAACAATAAGTATTAATTTAAAGGCTGAGCTAAGCTAATTCAAGTTGCTTACGTTCACAGATCTGATATACTAACACTCCCTCCGTCCCGCGAAGATTGAACCCTTTCTTTTGGGCACAGTAATTTAGGTAGTGGAGTTTAGTAGTTAAAGTGGTGTGGGTATTTGTGTTTAAGATTATAATGAATTTTGATACTGTTTATTGTTTAACTTTTACTTAATATTATTGTAGTGATGTAATTTGAGAAAAATATTCAAGTGTGGTCTTGTTAGAATCGTCTAATCGTGTAGTTTTAGAATATATATTTTATACAATTTTTATTTGTATCAATTTTGTAATATTAAGAGTTAAAGAAATATAAGGGACTTTATGTAGGAAAGTAATAATGCCTTAGAATTTGTGCAGAATAGTAAAAGTAAGTATTTTTAATGAGATTTCACAACAATTATGATTCTTTATCAAACTTATATTAATTTAATTTTTCTAAAAATAAAAAGGGTTCAAACTTCGTGGGACACTCCAAAAAGGAATATGGGTCAAACTTCGTGGCACGGAGGGAGTAGTATTCATTTGATAATAACTCCAACAGGTGACAGATAACCATTTCAATTAAAAAATGAAAAATATTACTGTATATGGATAGTACGGTAGTAGATTCATTTAATTAATCATTTAATATGCCCTATCATATCAGACATACTATATAAGTACATGAAAGTGAAAGACTGTACAACATTTGCGTGTATGCAAGTACAATAGTAACCACTAACTAACATCAGTACAACATTATAGTCGTCGAACACTCTATAGTTCTCTATGTGTACGTACTTCATTTGTAATATTTAATTGATCTTCCACAGACTTAATTCAATTTTTTAATTATAATGATATATAAAAAACATAATGGCATGAGATATGATTGGATTGGTCTAATTACATAAATTTTACAATATTTTATATTATTTTAATTTTTTTTTAATGATAATTATATAGAAAATTGTCAAAAGCCCAACGGTGCATATTCAGTATCTAGTGACATAGTAAACCAAGGGACATCCATGATGAAATAGATTATTTGATTATTGCGTTTTCAAAACGCAAATAATCAGTTTTGCATCACATTTTTTTAGCAGTTAAACTGATTATTTACGTTTTGAAAACGCAATAAGCAGATAATCCATTTTCTTGCTACTTATCCAAACACCCTCTAGTGGGCAGCAGAACAACACATCACATATCGACTTCTGCTCAACCTCTTCCAAAACAAAATATGGCAGCAGCCTCGTATATCAAACCCCACGTACATTTGTCACAAACCATTACAACCTTGAGAAAAAATTTCACTCGGGCATTCATACATTCAACATTTACCTATACATAAAACATCAATGTGTATAAATCTAGGGGTAGAATGTTTTGAGGGGGGATCTTACATGATGACCAAGACACGTCTTACGGATGTCGTGGCTATAAACGTATTGCATATTATCCACACGCGCATACCAGAAAACACCGATGATGGTGGACACATTACGACTAATCCTGTGGTGGGCTTGAGGAATCAGCACGGCCTATTCGCTTCTTCCTGTACCTCCATGCTACTTGGATTCGTTTAGCTGCAAGTCCACGCCAGTAAGGAGATTCGTATCTGCAAGGCACACAAAAAAATGGCGTCGTGTGATAGAAATCCCAAACGTTTGAAGCAAGTTCAACTTTAAATTTTTATCCCTTTGTCCCATTTACTTTGCCTGCAATTCTTTTCTTACTTCGACTGTCTACTTCCCATTTTCGGTAAAAGTTTAAGAACTAAATACACAATTAAATTTTCTAATCAACAATTATTAACTTCTATTACCTATTAATTCTCGTGTCCAAACAATTATTATTAAATACCTAGCTAACCCCACTACCGAACTTTCCATGTCCAAACCAATGTACCTAGCCAACCATCACTCCAAATCAAAGAAGCCATTGTTAATGTAGAGAGTGTTACATTTTAAAAAATGGGGATTATAATGATAAATTGCAATATGTTAAAGAAATCAAGAAATTACCGTATAGCACCCTGTACACGCGGGCTTTTCAAGAATCTCGCAAAAAGGCTGGTCACTTCTTCGAGATCCACGCTTCGTAGCACAAAAGCTTCAACATTTGATGTGCATCTTACCGTCCTGCTGCTCCGTAATCTGTGTCCGGGAATTCTTCGTTTTTCATCTGGAAAACGAAAAGACGAGACAAAGACGAACAAGATATCAATAGAAGTACAAATTAAAACCTGATGAGAAAAACATGCAAGGGGAATGAGTTTCTGACATGCCTTTATTCACAGAAGAATGTTCCAAGCACCATGTGAGAAGTTCTTCACCACAAACATGTCCTTCGGACAACATAGTGACAGTTTGGTCTTCCCCAATGCTTTCCATCTTTCCCCGGATAATAAATACCATTTTATCAACAAGACCATCACGGAATAAGATTTTACTGCCGTTGATATATGTTTTAGTCCGTAAGCGCTCGCATATAGCATCAATGACAAGTTCATCCAATACTTGAAAAATTAGGACCTGTGGTTGGCAGTTGGCAAATGGACATGATTCATCATAAAGATTCAATTGTTGTAGAAAATGTAACTGGAAAAACTTCAGCATATCGTATTCAATACTTGTAACATAACTTACTTTATTGATGAATTTAAAGAGATGCCGCCTAATTGCTCTTTGAAGGTCTTCCGGTAAGTTCTCCATTAGCATTTCTTCATTTACTCCTCTAGTGGCAGCCCAATTAAAGCGTTCTGCCTCTCGGACTTGTCTACACGGAGAAAGGCATCAGACAAACCAAATAATTAGCTTCAGCCAATCCAAAAACAATCACTTGGTAAAGAAAAAAATGAAACCTTCTTAGCCCTTCAGGCAAGCGACGATGGCTCATCCATAGTTCAACATCTCGTCGTCGTAAGGACATTTGTAACCTCCTAAGAGAAAATAATAATAGTAATAATAAATTCTGTTAGTCATCACTCAACCAAGGTTTCCCAAACTTTTCCTTAAGTAATTCCCAATCTGAATTTTACATGGAAAATGTTTATTCTGAAAGTCTTTGCAAGTACAAAAAGCCGGATACCTTATCTAAAGAACAAAATATAAAATATGGAACAGGTAATGTGAATTGCGGTAATGTGAATTGAGCAAACAAAAGATGACCAGATCACAAGCAATACCTGCGTCCAAGGGCCTGGAGAAAATTCTGCATATTTCCAATCAATAGAGCGAAAAGCAATAGACCGATACCAATAATGGCCATTGTAAAAAGAACTTCCCACTCAAAATAGCTTGGAACTTGATTCCCAGCCAGGGTGCTAATTTGCTTGGTAAACAATCATGAAATGATCATCGTCAGTGAAAAACTCTGCTATTGGCTGTCATAAAAAAGAACTAATCTGCCGTTTTCAATTTATTATGTTTGAATGATCTTAAGAAAGTCTTACAAATCTGTTTCACTGAATATTCCTGCAGCTAAAAATAACATCACTGAGTATTTTGGGTTGAAAACCAAATCATTTTATTTTTGACACAGGGTTAGTTTCTCTTCTCAATGTCACACATCTGCATTTCCCTTGTCTTTATAGATACATTTTCTAACTCAAATGATTCATCAAACATACTATATCAAGTGCAAAGTGAAAGAAGTTGTGTTCGTTGAATGCTATTGTGTCACGCACATTAATCAACTACTATAAACGTGTACTCTACTAGATAAAGCGTTTCAAGGAACACATTTATAATTTATCAATGCATGAAAAAGAACTCTCAGTTCATTACTCATTCATTACGTAATATAAAAATAGTGCTAAAGCTTGAGCATACCTGGAATCCCCAAAACAACGAGTAGATGTATCTTTTTGTTAGACTTCTGTGGGTGGTTAGATTGACAGCATATTTATAAATGCCAAAGTCAAAATCACCATCCCCAAAACACGCGGTTGCATTTTCATTAATTTTCCAGAACTCCCAATTCGTTTTATTTACTTTGAGATCATCTATGGTTCCATGTCCACAGTCAATGAATGTCTTGCACTTATCAATTTGACTATTGCGGCAAGCATCTCTGAAGCATTGATTGACCCTCTGGGTAGAAGTAAATTAAGGAAAGTCATTATTCACCATGCTTAACTCATGGAATGTCCTTTCCAAATGAGACCATATGGATTTGAAAACGAGAAATGCTTAAACCACCAAAAGCTTGATTTGTTCAAGAAATTACATGACTTATATATTTATTTATATTTGCTTATTCCAACAACCGTGAAGCAACATTATGAATAATTATTTTGAACTCGAAGACTAACCTGTAGACCAAGAAGATACCAGCATGAGCCAACCACATGGCTTGCCAAAACAAAGGTAAGAAGATTTATGACAAAATTTGCCCAGGCTGACTCAAAAGTGTAGCTAGTTGCGGATGTACCAGCTGCCAAAGGTAAGACTCTGTATAACCTTGGAAGATACTGGATGAGAATGGCTGCCCGTAAAAGATTCTTAGCATGGTTGGCACCACCCATGGAACTCGGTAAAATTACTAATATAATAATCTACAGAAAGAATAAGGCAAGTTTAGTGCGTCTTGACTGTGTGATATATGTCTACAGTCTACACAGTACACAGTCATTAAGTACAAAAGGAGAATATATCCTGCCCTTGATAAGACGATGAGATAAACAAGTTGTAATAATGTTATGACAAAATTCTTAAAGCACTATTGAAAATATCTCAGGCCAATTGACTATATATGTAATTTCATAAAACCCATACATTTAAGAGTGACGTTAGAGTCCAATTATAAAATGACCCAATAGAAGAGGGAACTCTAATACAGAAAGTTGAACTAGAGGATCAATATAAATCCTAATTAATCAAATCAAACGCAAAACAATTAATATTGATTCTTCAGCTTTTGAAGGTACTTCAACTTACATAACTCCATTTGTATCAAACAAGTATTATGCTTATAATAGGCTTCTGATTTTAATAATGAATCAACAAAGTATATTCATGGGATAATCCTTATTTCATCATCATGGACAATATGAATTGACCTTTTACTATGAAAAAAAAAAATTGTGGAAGAAACGGCCCTATGAAACTGATGTCACATGCAACTATACAAAATAAGTGCATAGTGGGAAGGATCATTACCTGCGGCAGAGGAAGCACAACAAATAAGTCAAGGAAAAAATACCCACGAAGATAGTTCGTTGCAATCTTTTTAGGATCATCAACTAATTCTCCAGCCCCCATAACTCTTGACTCCGGGGCAACGTAAGCCAGCCTGAACTGCAAAAAAATATCGATGTATCTTCAATCGCCAGTGTAGGACATTGGAAAGAAGAATGGACTGTTGTTACAGAATATTCCAAATGCATTTGTCAGCCCAACTGACAAACATTTGTAAAAACACTCTGGTATTAACGTTATGCTCTGCTAAGTCAGCACAATCTTTTTAATCTTCTGGTAATTATTAAAATAGTTTATATGTTTCACATATATATAAATAAGTTTGCACAAGTCAACAATTCGATAAAACAATCTCTTAAATATCATAACAGGTAAACATCCGCTGTGTACCATTTAAAAGTAGAAGAATAAAATTCAAAATCAAAAACAAAAAATAATACTTCCTCCGTTTAATTGTAACATTCACGTATTTTACGTAATCCAATGCACATATTTAACGCATAATATCTCAAATTGTGTAAAAGTAAAAATTATAAAAAATTGATATTTCTAAAACTACATGATTGGACGAATCCAACGAGATCCCACTTGACTATGTTTTATCTTATATACATGTGTTAGAAAGATTGAATCAAAATTACTCAATGGATATTGATAACTATTCACATGTTTCAATTTTAACAAAACGCAGGGACTAGGGAGTAATAAATAATAAAATCAAATAACATGCGCTTTTGCAATAACAAGCAAATAAATGTACCTGAAGAAGAATATGAAGCAAGTAAATGAAATCGAAAATGGTCCTCAGGATGATCAATGTTGTCGTCATGGGCATATTCAACACGATGCACTTGTTATCCTATGCAAAGAAAATGATTTAGAAGAGATTCACCATGTTTGGAAGCTCGTTTGGGCAACGTTTATTTTCAATTTCAACACAATTTTAATTTCAATTTCTCCAACTTCTAAATAACTCATAACAAAAAATACAAGATAATTTAAAGCAAAATGAATACCATATCTCTTATACCCTATTAGTCTAATAAACAATTACAGCATCCCATCATTACATGATATCCTATATAAAAAATAACTATAACATCAAATCAAGTATTTACCTTCACTATTTATTTTTTCCATGCGCACACTACTTTTAAAACATGTTGGGAAAGAAAAAAAAGGATCTCAAGAATACATCCAAACACCCCCATTGTTTGTCAAAACTATTTATTCGCCCTAATACATCTGAGTACTAATTTGCTCTGCTGCTCATCACTGTTTCTCCCATGACTCAGTGCCGTCACTAAAATTGCATATTAAAACATGAAACTGATAGTTGGTGACATTTCAAGAGCATAAATTTGTGTTTCCGTAGCCGGCGTTCTCATCTTGTTAATTATATTTCTCATATAATAATTCTACTAGTGGAATTTCTTCAAGAACAAATTATAGGTTAAAATTATTCGCAATCTGGCTTTAAGCGAAAAATGAAAAAGACAAGCTAAAGAGTATACTTTACATGATTTGATGACAATTGACAGAAACAATATCAAACGAAAACTTATGCTGTGGTTTACCTGATTGACATATAGAAGGAAAAAGAACAACGGGTCTAAGAACACAGCTAACAAACAAGAAATCACAAAGAACTTATTCCACTGCTGAACACGTTTATAGTGAGGATTCATAACTCGTGGAATATAAGGAAGCAAACAGGAGAACATTCTCTTTGCCCAACCCTTTGCATCTCCATGGAGCATATTCTGAAACTGCAGAAACCGTAATGAGTTAACTGATTAGTGATGTTTCAATTAAGATCCACTGTCAGATGTCACAAAAGCATCAGTGTATTGGCTAAAAAGCTATACTCAGGGGAAATATAGTCATTTGAGATGAGAAAGATGACTATGGTGATTCGTTATGTTTGATGCTGTTCCAAAAAAGCACAAAGAATGCAATGATCCTTAGAAGAAGTATAGCAAGAATGAGATACCTTTGCATCAAGCAACTCAGCAGTTTTTGATTGCTTCTGTCGCCCCTTATCGCTGTATGTCGGACAAGTTGTACAGTATGGATCATTGCACATTCCAAGCTGCCCAGACCTCAACAGATGTTCGTTTTTGCCACCGTAGTTTTCATATATCCAGTCATAACTTCCATCCTGATCGTCCACTTTAGGCTCGGTCTTTTTCTGTCGCAGTAAACTTTGGGAAGGCTGAAACACGAATTCACTGTTGCGGTTGGCATATAAAGGGCCACTCATTTGAATAATGGAATTCCGTCTTTCACTTCTCAAAGGACCAGTGAATCCCACAAGATTATGCTCGTTTCCAGACGAATCAGCAGAGTACATAGGTATTGCACTTGTTGCCCTTTTGAAAAAACTCTTGACTCTCGAGTTATTTCGCTCATCTGATTGGGGGTATCCAGCCGACAGCATTGGGGCATGATCTTTTTCAGAGCTATCCATACTTCAACTATAACTTCAAAGCTCGGAATAACTACATTACAAAAGCCAGAAACTTTGTGAATGTTAGCAGCCTATTCTAAAGGATAATTAACATATAGGATTGTTGAGACAAAGTAGCCGTGTCCTATAGGGTTTGTCAATGTCAGTATCGCACTCATGCAGTTTTATTGATAATCAAACATTCTAAATTTAACTAGTCTTGTAAACATTACTACAATAAAACATTTAGAACTCGAACACAAACAATCAACTGAAGAAACTAATCCTAATAATGGGGTGTACCACTTGCAATAATTTCTTGAATAAATATGCTTTGGCCATCCTTTTACCCAAAAAAAAAAAAAAAAAAAAAAAAACAAAACAAAACAAAGAAAATAATCCTAAATTGCATTTGATCAACCAAAAGGGCAACAAGAGAAAACAGACCTGTGTAAGGAAATCAGAGAGACCAATCCATGCCCAGCATTTAAACCGAAAACCCAGTAATAAAATTAAATATTCCTCCGGCGACGGCAGCCGGATAAAGAATTGGGGACGAAGCAGTGTGAAAGGAGAGACAGTAAACTGAGGGATTGGGTGCATAAAATTCAAAGCTTGTGCAGAATTGGACAACAACGTCGTCCGCGTGTGTAAATTGGCACACAATTATTATATTGCGAGAAAGGTAGACCAAAGGAGCGCTGACCCACACACGGTAGACGTAGTAAGATAGGAGTACATAACCAGTAGAAAAGTCGAAGACTTCATCCATCCCAGGCAAGGAAAGTCGTCCCTGGGCACAACCAGCTACAGCCATTCGGGATCGGGAGTGTGTGAGGTGCAGCGTGGGCGAGAGCAAAGGGGAAAATGGAAAGCGGACGTCACAGTCAACATTGATGGGTTTTGCACTTTTGCCTATTACGGATTTACGGCAGTGAAGCAGTAAGACATAGGTAAAAAGGGAAAAACTGTGTTTTACCAGAGCACGCAGCCAAAGTTAAAACTTAAAAACTTTAGAATGGAGTCGCATCGCACATTCGTGTGGGTTGAATGTGTTTATTTTTCCTTTTTTTTATGAACCAAATTAACTGTTGTTGATTATTTATTTTTGGGAATTGATTTGCGCACACTCCCATATGCGCCCCCCCCCCCCCCCCAATTTTTTCCCTTTTTACCCCAAAAAATGTGTGTGTTTTGTTTTTGTTTCTTTTTAATTTTCATTTCTCAATATTTTTAAAACTGTGATAACTTAACAAATATAAATCAAAATTTAAAACAAACTACATATTTAAAACCTACCCTTCGAGATCTTTGCAAAGAGTATAAATATGAATATGTAAAAATGTACGGTTTAAAAGCCGATTTTTTTAATACTTCATCCGTTCCTTTTTAATTGTCATGGACCCACATTTCACACAATCCAATATGCGTTTTTAATCCTTAATAACTCAAATTGCGTACGAGTAAAAATTATAAAAATTTGATATTCTAAATATATGAGATTAAACGAATCCAACAAGATCTCAATTGATTATATTTTATCTTATATAATTGTATGAAAAACTCGAATCAAAGTTACTCAATGAACAGTGACAAAACACCATTCGTGTCAATTAATTAGGAACGGAGGAAGTATTTTTTATCAAACAGTTGCGATAATTTGAAAAATATAAGTTGAAATTTCAAAAAAATACAAATTTAAACCTATGCGAAAAGAACTTCGCAATAGTACAAATATGGATATGTAAAAATGTACGGTTTAAAAGTCATTTTTTAATAATTCTTATAGAAAAACTACGATAAATAAAAAAATATAAGTAAAAATTTCAAAAAGACCTAGAAGAGAACTTTCAAATAGAATGTTTCAAATATATATATCTTTGAAATTTTTATTTATATTTTTTGATTTATCGTAGTTTTTCTATAAGAATTATTAAAAATTGACTTTTAAACCGTACATTTTTACATACCCATATTTGTACTATTGCGAATTTCTTTTCGCGTAGGTTTAAATTTGTATTTTTTTTTGAAATTTCAACTTATATTTTTCAAATTATCGCAACTGTTTGATAAAAAATATTTAAAAAATCGGCTTTTAAACCGTATATTTTTACATATTCATATTTATACTCTTTGCAAAGATCTCGAAGAGTAGGTTTAAATATGTAATTTGTTTTAAATTTTGATTTATATTTTTTAAGTTATCACAGTTTTAAAAATATTGAGAAATGAAAATTAAAAAAAAAAACAAAAACAAAAGACACACATTTTTAGGGGTAAAAAGGGAAAAAATTGGGGGGGGGGGCGCATATGGGAGTGTGCGCAAATCCCTAGCCTTTATTTTTGAGCATTTAATTAGATATTCTAAGTGGATTTAGTTTGGGAGTTCTAATGTACCGAAAGTTTGAAGCTTTGTATGTCCTCAATGAATGTTTTGTGCTTTGTGTATTTCGAGTGTTTTTAATATAATTTAAATATCATTAAATATTCAGTACACACTTCATTAGTACCAACACTTACACACTTCTAACACCTAGCACTGCACGTAGCTTTTGGTTTTATTTTAAAACAAAATCCTCGTTCTGTACACTTGCTTTTGAGAGCTTTTGGAAGCATTCCCTAAATAAATATAAAAAAAAACTGATTAAAGTTGTAATGTTGTCAAGAGGTGGAATTTAATCTCAAACTTTAGCTTTAACATCCGTTCTCTACACTTGATGTAATACAATTAATCAGAAATCTTCTAATTTATTAAGAAATACGTACCTCAAATGCGTTGGTAATACCTTTAAATAAAATGTAGGTGGCTTTTCAATTGAGGCTATCCACTTGAAATCCTCAATTATATATGGAAATCCTCAATTACATATGCTGCATACAACTCGCCGCCATCCTCACACTTGTTCTCTTGCAAATCTTTCTCTTTGTTTGATGAGAACTCAATATTCTTTCAACTTTCAGGATCACACACTGATTTAACTCGATGCCCTTGCACGACATAGAATATCAAAAAGTTATAACAATATTTAAAAAGTAGAAATAACATAAATATATTTAAATGAACTTAAAACAACATAATTTTCATAATAATTCCCCGGCAACGGCGCCAAAAACTTGATGAATATTTTTCACTACTCATATTTTACCACAAGCGAATGGTTGTCATCAAGTAATAAAAACCGGTGAATACTGGTCGATCCACGAGGAATTTAGAATAATATTTCATTCTGGAGAAAACTTAGTCATTTTAAGTTCATGAATAAAATATATTATATTTTGAAAAGAGTTTGTTTAATTCTAATGGTGATTAAATTAAAATGATAGCATTTAAAATAAATATAAGCAGATTAAAAATTTAGTATAATAAAAATAAAAATAAAATATGCTTGTAATATTTTAGAACTTGTCATCTTTATATAAAAGTGAAATTGTATAACGATTTAGCATTTTCCAATGTCTAAAAAGATCAATTTCAACAGAATTAATTATTTTATAAATATTAAAAATATGACAATTTCCTAATTTTCATAATTTGTAAAAACAGACTTCATGAAAGCAAATTATCGCATCTAACATTCCGCAATAATCAGTCTAGGCATAAATTTGAGTATTTCCCAAGCATACAAATTTTCCTATAGTGATCATATGATACATTTCATTTCCCAAATCAACGTGTACATGCCAGAATCCATTTTTAATGTAATTTATTCCCAAGACCGGTACTAAAATCTAGATTCTACTTTTTTTCTCCCGATTTAATAAAGCAAAAATCACAGAAATTAGATTCTAACATTCATGTTATGCAGAACAGTGTAAACAATGACAATTTATACATAGACCATATTAATACTTCCATAACAGCAATAATCCGCACTTCAAAGTAATTCCGAACTCCCATTCTAGAATACTTCTAACACGAACAACATAAAAATCCGTTTACAAGCATGAAAACAGTAGGAAATTACATTTAAAGGAAAATCCTAGACATTACAAAGCAAGAAAAAAAAGACAACACCTAGAATGCGAAGAACTCAATTGAATCAGCGTCCTGCTCAATCCTCCGGCATGATTTGGTGTTTTCTATCCTCTTCTCCAGAAAGCAGAGTGTTTCTCTGGCGTATATCGAGTCTGGAATTTTGAAGAATGACGAAGAACGACCCTAAAAACCGAGTTCGGGAGGTTAGAAAACTGCTCAACCATGACTCTGGCACGCCATGTGGCGCTCGGAAGGGTTTCCGGTGCCGCACAGAAGAGCTGGCCCATCCTGGCGAATTTCCAAACTGGGCGCCAATACGGCGCTCGGGGGTGATTTTCGGCGCCGCCGAGTGAGTGTGGCGCTTCCTGGGGGGTTTCTGCTTCCGAAAATTTTCCAAGTCTTGAACTGGCGCAAGAGTGGCGCTCCGATGCTCGATTGGGCGCCGCTATGTTGATCCGGCGCCTCCTGGGCACATTCCAGTATCACGTAATCCGGATTTGACAATATTTAACCTCCAGTCATCACTTTTATCATCTAAGTGCCTGAAACAACATTGCAATGTATTAGGTTTGCTAAAGTCATATTAAAATGCATAAAAACATGGTAAATTGAACCCAAATAAGCTCAATTTCACCATGGTAGCTAAGAAACACAGATAACATGACTCTAAAAAGCATTAAAATAGGGCAACATGCATTCAATTTGGATCTATTTTAGTACAATTCAAGCTCATTTAAATGTGGTTTCACAGGGTGCATCATTGGCCAACGCATCTGCAACCGCATTGCCTTCTCGGTAAATGTGTCCAAACTAGCAAAGATCAAAACCCCCTCTTAAGCTCATGAATCCGTAACCAGTAAGACAAAAGCTTATGAGACTTCTCTGGAGTAGACCGGAGGAATTGAATAGCATAGGTAGAATCGCACAAACAATAAATCTTTGACACTCCATGATTCCTAGCCAATTCCAAGCCATGCATAATGCCACAAAGCTCCGCTTGCGGGATAGAAACACATCCCAAAAAACCTGAAGCCCCTCCAATCCATCGCTCTGAATAATCACGAAGAGTCGAACCAACACCCACCCTACCTCGGCTAGCTAGCTGTATGAACAAAGAAACCAGTCCAAGATTCCATAATCCAACAGACAAGATTAGGATGAGCCGGCCTAGGGTTGTGTCCAACCATAGCTTTCTCCATCTCATCCCTAAAGAAAGTCACTTGGTGAAGAAGAGTCTGTAATGTTGATTTATGATCTCGAAAAATACGACAGTTACGTTCACGCCAAATAGTCCATATGCCGGCAATGAACTCCAATCCATAATACCGAAACATCCCACATAACCAAAGTCTGGTGTAAATTGATTGCTTTTTCTTATAAGTTGGAATATTTCATAAACATTTATTAATATAATACAATAGATTTTTAAAGTTGTGTACTTTAAAATTTTATATAGGTGTTGGGAATAGCGACTTGACAAATGTTAATGTTTATAATTTTTTTTTTTTTTTTTTTTTTTTTTTTTTTTTTATACAGGTGTTTATTAAGTAGTTCATCATTAATAGGAGTACTTATTATAAAAAAATAAATTATTACTACTAGGCAAAGTAACATTTTTCTGTTCTGATTGAAAACAATGTCAATTTTATATCATTAGGAAAGTTTATTGTAAATTTTAAATTGAGATTTTTCTCGTCAGGAACAACGGTGATCAGTTGTCTGTTGTCACGTGCAAGCTCGCATATTATGGCCGCACGTATACAGCATTACAAACCCCCATCAGAATACATGGATCAACAGCAGTCTCCACTGCATCATTCCCGCTGTTCTCAAATCACGCCAATCCACACATTGCTGTATTTCTACACTGATATCGCAGTTTTTGAATCTGTAATCGGATGTGGTTTTGTTGATTTGTGTGATTTTTGAGATATTTATTGAAAATGGTGGTGACAGAGACGACGCCGAACGCCGCTGAGCATTTGATACACTCCGCCTTTGCGTCCAGATATGCGCGGGATCCACTGCCGAGGCATGTTTCTGTATCCGACTTTATCGTGGTTCGATATTTTTGTTAATTTATTGAACCGTCGAATGATTTTGATTGGGAAATTTGTTTCTGCAGGTTTAGGATTCCGGAGGCATCGATGCCTAAAGACGCGGCGTACCAGATAGTGAATGATGAGCTGATGTTGGATGGGAATCCGCGGCTCAATTTGGCATCGTTTGTGACGACGTGGATGGAGCCGGAGTGCGATAAGCTAATAATGACCTCCATTAATAAGAATTACGTCGATATGGATGAGTATCCCGTCACAACCGAGCTTCAGGCAGGTTTTGTTCGTCACATCCTCTTTCATATTATGTCGCACTTAATTGTTCTCTGGTTGTTCATATAGATTCATCTGTCCATGGGAAGGGGAAATCGTGTTGTATTTAAGGAAATTTGTAATTTCGGAATTGACCAGTGATGAAGATGGGAAGTAAAAGATCTGAATCAAGCAGACAGTGTATTGAATTTGATCAAAAAATTGCACCACAGGCTTGTTGAGTTTTATCTGAGAACCATGTTGGCTCCTGCAGAATAGGTGTGTGAATATGATTGCTCATCTTTTCCATGCCCCAATCGGTGAGGAAGAATTGGCCATTGGTGTGGGTACAGTGGGATCATCAGAAGCCATCATGCTTGCAGGACTGGCTTTTAAAAGGAAGTGGCAAGCAAAGAGGAAGGCAGAGGGGAAACCAATTGATAAACCAAACATTGTTACTGGAGCTAATGTTCAGGTTTGTTGATCAGCTTGTTCCAAATTTGGCTTTAGTTTGCAATACCATTTTGTACACATCTGTGTTATGTATGACATGATCTGAATGTGTTCTATTGTAAAGTTTGCCCAAAATTCTAGATGTAAGCTCACCCGCGCAAGATTCAGTAGCAGGAAATCTTGCGCCTGTTTACAATGGTCGAGTCATGCTGATCTGGCTAGTGAGGAGTTTCTGTACCATGATAAGTAACGGATTTGATATTTAAATGTTGTTATTTTTTTATTTTTTAAGTAGTTCTTATTCCCTTGTTGTGCTGTTTGATTGTTGGTGCGACACTGATCAATGGATACATTTACATACATACAATTGAAAAGAATAAGTGCCAATGTTTAGCATTTAGCAATAAGCTTAATTGTTATCCAACTCCTATACTGGTTAGGTTTGCTGGGAAAAATTTTCGAGGTACTTTGATGTAGAACTGAAAGAGGTGAAGCTCAGGGAAGGATACTATATACTTGACCCAGTTCAAGCTGTTGAACTGGTGGATGAGAACACTATCTGCGTTGCAACAATCCTAGGTTCGACAATGACTGGGGAATTTGAGGATGTGAAGCTCATTAATGATCTCCTGATGGAAAAGAATAAGAAAACAGGATGGAACACCCCAATCCATGTTGATGCTGCCAGTGGAGGATTCATCGCCCCATTTCTTTATCCAGATCTCATATGGGATTTCCGGTTGCCTCTAGTGAAGAGTATCAATGTCAGTGGTCACAAGTACGGCCTTGTCTATGCTGGTGTTGGGTGGGTTATATGGAGGGCGCAGGAGGATTTGCCAGATGAGCTTGTGTTCCACATTAACTACCTTGGATCTGATCAACCTACATTTACATTGAACTTCTCAAAAGGTAATCTTTTACTCGGGTCATACAAATGCTCTGATCCAGTACCTTGGAAACGTTTTAGCAAAACTGCACCCCAGAATCTGGATTGAGCTAGCTTGTTGGCACAACATGCATTCAACAAAATAGCTGACTCAATTAATTCATCTTAATTTCGTTTCGCTTACTGTATTTAGAAGACCTGGAAATCACTATTTCACCACCATTTTTCTGCATACATGCATAAGGGATTTCGGTCATCAACTTTGTAGTTTGTTCTTACATGTTAAGATAAAATGATTGTTCTGGCATCAGGAAGTGTTTGCTTTAATAAATACTCCCTTTTACGACAGATGAATTATTCGATCTTAAATGCTGCTGCTCCAAACATTACGCTCTTGTTAAAAGTATGAAGGGAAGATTGACTTTATTTGTAATTTCAATTTTCAGGGTCCTTCCAGATAATTGCTCAATACTATCAGTTCATAAGGCTCGGATTTGAGGTAAATTTTCAGACTGAATCTAGAAGTAGTATTGATCAAAAAAAAGAAAAAGAATTAGTATTTGAGAGGGATAAGAATCAAGACAATGCATATCTCCCCTAGTGAAATTTGGAATCTAATTATCATTTAGCCATGGCAAAGCTCTCGAGTCAAGGAGTATGCCGGTATAGCTTATCTTCCCTTATTTTTTTGCACCCTCAAGGGTTACAAAAACATTATGGAGAATTGCGTGGAAAACACAAAGTTACTCAAAAGAGGAATCATTGAGATGGACCGGTTCGATATCATCTCCAAAGATGTTGGGGTGCCATTGTTGGCGTTCTCCCTCAAAGACAGCAGCAAGTACACGGTTTTCCAAATTGCCGAGTCTCTCAGAAGGTTTGGATGGATCATTCCAGCATACACCATGCCGCCTAATGCTGAGCACATTGCAGTTCTCCGGGTCGTCATTCGAGAAGACTTCAGCCACAGCCTAGCAGCCAGACTCTTATGTGACATGAAAACTGTTTTGGATGAGTTGGATGAACTGCCACCTCGCATTTCAGTTGGCCAGGATGTTAAAAAACAGACAGGGGCTGAAAGGGAAAAGAAGTACAGGGCCAACACTGAGAGGCCGCAGAGGAGCAAACCCCCGGCTGATGGAATGGAAGAAACGAGAAGCTACTGGAGCAAGATGTTGGACCAAAAAACAAGCAGCGTGTGCTAGATCCTGGACAAGCAACAAAGCAACATTCTAGGCCATCTGGCTGTTAGAAATTTTTTTAAATCGGGAGAACAACACTTTTGAGAATTTAGAGGTTGTGTATCTAAATCTCGTTCTCCATTCTCTGATACCAATTCTATTGTTCTGAATTGGGGAGAACTATTGAGTTTAGGAATTATGCTTCTCTAAAACTCGTCTCATTTTTTTTTCATTAACATTACATGGCTATTTATAGCCGGAAAGATTACACGCGTGATAATATAAAAACAACATTGTTGACAAACTACGGATCCCAATCTAATTGCAATGCTATTTTTGACAACGGCGGGAGCATGTGTTATCGGGTGAGTTTATGATTCAACACTGGCCTGGTGCAAAGTTTGCAAGACTGTGCATCCATACAGTGAAGATGAGATCTAGCATAGGCATTTTTGCTCACAAAATCATGGCTGCGCTATTTCCAATAAATGAGCAATAATATATATCATCTGTAAGGTGCGATAAAGCTTTCCACAGATATATCAAATGAGTTCCTAGGACATCAGATGTTAGAGGATTAAAGTATTTATATTAAGGCCAGGTAATAAAGTATTAAAGTATTTATATTAATACATCTTTTTATTCCAGGGCTCGGACCTGTCTTAGAATGCAGGTATTATTAGAAAGATAATGGATATGGGTTCTAACCCAAACCCAAAACCAATTGGTTATAGGTAGAGTGATCCATATTCATTATTTTCACATCCTTATAGTACAAACTGTCAATATTGCAAATTGCAAGTCATAATCAGTTACCTGTCTCTAAATCATTGCATGTTGAACATACACACACCTAGCCCTAGGGGTGTAAATGAGACTGATAGGCTCGTAAAATATTCGGGTTCGACTCGATCAAAGCTCGACCAAAACTCGACTCGAAAAGGCTCGGCTCGAATTCGAGATCGGCTCGAATATTAATGAGCTCAAGCCGACTAACTAATACTCGGCTCGAAAGCTCGATAATAGGCTCGAATATATTATATACTTCTATATATATATATATATTATTTCTTTCTTAAAAATATAATATAATTTTCTTTCTTAACAAATGTGAGGAAGAGGAAGTCCAACAGTAAATTCATTCCTCCTTTTCTTTAATAATATAGTACATTATATTTTATTATGGTTAACACTAAATCAAAAAAACTAAACCCCAATCTCCTTCCAAATTGGCACTATTATAAGGAATTATGATTAGTTTAATATATTTATTCAAAACTATGTCTTTCAAGTTTTTAAGATCATTATTGAATAATTTAAAATTTTTAAGTCTTGAGTCCAATGTGGTCTAGGGATACCCGGTAAAAAAAAAAAAAAAAAAAAAACTGAAATTTATGTCGAGCTTTTTTTGCCCTTCGAGCCGAGCTCGAGCTTCAATATATTGTGTCGAGCTCGAGCCCGAGCTCAATTTTTCAAGCTCATCGAGCGAGCTCAAGCTGAGCCGAACTTATACATAACCGAGCCGAGCTCGAGCTCGGCTCGGCTCGTTTACACCCCTACACACACCTAAGCAAAATGGTGGAATTGGTTGTAAAACACATATTTAGCCCATGACTTTTTCTTTTTGTGGGTTCGTCTTCATATAATTTTTTATATATATTTTAAAAAAGAATAAAAATATCTTAAATTAAATCTAAAGATGGGCAAAATCCTTGCTTCAAAAGATTAATATAAATCCATTTCAATTCAATCAAGAAATTACAAGCATAACAAATCAGTACAATCTTGAATTTCGCCACACAATCCGAAAACAATTTCACAACCTATACACTAATTTCTATGCAATATGCAACTAGACAAGAATATATGGTGAAAGAAAATGACAAACAACACGAAATCAAATCACTCCACACATTTACTTTCATCACTTGACGAGCTTCAACGGGCGAATCATTTCATTATCCTCATGATCCAATATCTGCAAATTCATCAACCAAGGCAACAAAATTACCATCTTTACAAGTACTATGAACCAACAATTAGAAAAAAAAAAAAAAAGGGTTATCTGGTGTGTACGTATGCAAATAACAGATATACTCACATGGCAATGATAAACATAACCAAGCCCAGCAGTCGCATCGAACGGATAAGGAGCATCGTTATCCACCAAATTGAACTTCACCACCACCGTCGTCACATACCCAGGTTCCAATTTCACCGCACTTTTCCACGTCCTCTCGTACTCCGGAATCGCAATCAACTTCCCCGTCGCCTGCTTCGTCACATCACAGGCAATCGCGTCCCCCTTTTTCTGCATACACTTCCTGAATCCCTCCACATCCACCAGCTTCCTCGCCTTGATCGCCTGAAACTTCGCCAGGTGAATGTGCAGGGGATGGTTATCTTCTGTCAGATTAATCACCTCCCACACCTCCGTTGACCCCGATCTTGGCGTCTCCGTCACAGGGTCCGTGAATCTCTTCCCGTTGATGTACAAATGAGTCGGCTCCCCTGTCGCGCTCAGGTATTCGAACAAGGCTATGTACCTCTTTTTCTCCGCAGATTCGGCAGCCTCGGGAGCGGTCTTCGTAGCGTATATTTTTAGGGTTGATGGGATTTTAGAATCATCTGCAGGTGTGTATCCACTCCTAGGGTTTATTATAAATTTCATAACCTTGCTGTTCAGATGATCCACGGGGTCTCCCGACGGGTACGGGTAAGGCGCGTCGTTTTTCAGCACGCATTCAGTGGTCGGGGACTTTGAAAAATCGATCACGACGTCGATTGATTCGGAAACCGATAGGAGAAACTTTGGAGTTGTTACGGGATGGGGCAAGTAGGAACCATCCGATCCGATGACGGTGAAGGGGAGTCCATTGGATAAAGATAAATGGAAGTATCTTGCATTGGCGGCATTGGTGATTCGGAATCTGTATTTACGGCGTTGGACTCGAAGATACGGCCAAGCTTTTCCATTCACGATGATGGCATCTCCGAAGTATTCCGGCTGCCATTGCGGGTGGATTGTAGGGTTATTCCCGGTGCGGTTCATGTAGATGGATCCGTCTACGTTGAAACTGCGGTCAAATATCATTAGGTAGCGATCGAATTCGGGGCCGGAAGGGAGGTTGAGCTTTGCATCCAATTTAGGGTTTTTGATCACATAAGGGGCGATGAGGCCAGCCAGGAGGTTTACTCTGGTAAGGCCGAGAGCATGGTCGTGGTACCATAGATTGCCAGCGTCTTGCACGTTGGGGTAGGTGTAGGTGGTCTGTTTCCAAGCTGGCCCCTTTTCCTTGAAATCGGCCGTGAACCAGGCGAAGGCATGACCATCGGTGTCGGGATCCTGGATGCCACCGTGGAGATGGACGACGGTGGGGACGCCGCCGGTTTTGGGGATGGCGACGGAGATAGTTGGATCCCATGGGAGAATGTGGGTTTTGGGGAGATGATTCTCCCAAGTGATGGATGTGGGGATGCCTTGGATCGCCTCGATTAGAGGGCCGGGCACCGTGGCGGTTGCGGCCGATGTGCCGTAGGCGAACACCGGCGTTGGCGGCAGATTCCGGTGGAATTTCTAGAGCAATGAATGAAGAAATTTAATTAGAATATGATGAGGCCTGCACAACACTTGCCTCCATATATAACGAAAATTCTACCATGCACAATTAAAAAATCCCAGGACTGAGTTAACAACGGTTAGCTCGACGAAATTTACAAGAACTTTCTAGTTAGCAAGTACTTAGTCACTTAATTCGATAATACAAGTAAAAAATTATTGTAGTAATTATTATTAAATAATTTAAAAATTCAAATAAAAATAACAAAAATATAAAGATTTTTGTGTGTAGTAATATACTAATATAAAAATAAAAATAACAAAAATAAAAATAATTTGCTAAACTGTATAGGATGTTCAACCAACAAATAATATACTAAGATTTTTAACAAAATTAAGCGATTTAATAACTACGTACCCAAAACACAGGATACATGCCGATGGTGAGACGCGGCCCCCGGCTAGCATTTGGGTAGCCAGCCGAGGGTGGCTTGTAACCAAGGACTTTCGGAATTTGAGGGAGTGGGTCGACAAACATTTTTAGAGATGCAGCCACTTGAGCAAGCTCCGTCTCTGAAGGATCAGACGACGAAAGCTGCCCAGCGGACATCCTCATCATCACCACTAACACCGCCCAAATCGCTGCCGGCCGAAGACTAGCCATCACGGCGGCCATCGTTGTTTTACCTGCAGGACTAAAACTCCGAATTAGTATGAAGTTAAAAAAACTCACCTATAAATAATGATGGAAGTAGTGGATGAATGAACAAAATAATCTAGTAACCTGGCCTTGTAATAATCCAAACTCTTAGGACACAATAAATGATCGACGAGAAATTCTAGAGGGAAGATGGGATGGTGAGATAGGCGACGTGTGGACTACACAATGGTTGAGATATAGTATGAAATGAAATGAAATAATTAAGCTCATGAAAAATGCACAAGCCAAACACCCTTTATATACACAACAAAAAAATCTCTTTCCAATGTTTTTCCACCAAGCTAGCTTCTCATTAATTTATTTGGAAGTTTTTGCAATTGGCATTCGTTAGGTGATATAATCCATAAATACACGTACTCTAAAAAGTTGACAGTCATATTAAATTATTATATTTTTTAAATTAAATTTAAAAAGTAAATCTTTACTAACAATTTTTTATTGGATGCACGGTCGTTGAAGGGGGGGTGGGTGGTTGTGATTGACCCTGCACAAAAAAGTCTAAGTGCTTCTTAAAGTTTTATCTTTTTTGGAAAGCTCTTAAAGTTTTATCTGATAGTTTAATATAGAAAAAAAAAAAAAAGAAAAGAAAACATGAGAAAGAAAAAGCCTCCGGTTTTTGTTTGGGAATTCTTGATAGAAAGGAAAAGAATTTTTTTCTCTCTCTTTAAAGAAAGAAAAAACTACAAGTAATTTTTTTTGATAAAGTGAACATTTACATATTTGTTCTTTATTAACAAAAGTGGTATAATTAATATATATATATATATATGTTTTTTAAGGATAAAACTGACATAAAGAAAATATATTTCATTCCAAAAATATTTTCCATCCTTTTTCTACTTGGTGGAAGGAAAAGTGTAATTAATTTTTTTGTTACACAATCTTAGAAGGCGAGAAAAATCTAATTAATTTTGATTAGGAACGTTTTAATTAATTTTGGTTAACTTTATATCGACCCATTTAGTTAATTACCTTGGCTTTAATTTCCCCGACCGTTAATTTAACTTACAAACGAAGGAAAAACGACTTTTATTTATTTATTTATTTATTTATTTATTATTAATAATCAAATTTCACTCTTTTCTTTCAATTTCTATCAACTCAAACAAACTGTAAACGCTACGCAGTACTAATTAGTATTTCGTATTGAAAATTAGAGATTTTATTACAAATATTGAGAATTCTATACGTTAAAGTACAAACTAAAGAGCATTTTAATTGGAGAGATGCATGTAATGATGTACAAAAATTGTGAGGTAAGATAATATAATCACATTTAATTTCATCATCCAGCCCTATATATGTACCAATAGTTAACCGGATTTGTCTAAATTTTATCATGTGTTTGGGCTGCTAGCATTCAACGTTTAACTTTTAAAATAGTTATATTAAACATAGTTTAAAAATCTACAAATAATAAACAATTATTTCAATAACCAGTAAATTTGGGAATGAAACTTGATCCAAGTGGTTAATTATGTTCCCTGCCTTCCAATCATATGTTGGGGGTTCGATTCTCATTCGGCCCCTTTATCTCCTTTGTAATTTATGTGGCTTGGGCTCCCACACACCTTTGCCGACACATAGGTATCAATGTTTACCAAAAATAACCAGTAAGTTCCATCCGTATTCAAAATTATTTACCAACTTCAAACTACAAAATCTGAAATTCTAATTATTTTCTAAATAGTCTTGAATGTAAATTTCAACCATTGTTCTCGGAATATTAACTGAAAGAAGACAAATAAATTGATAATAACAGGCTAACTTACATACTGGCCAATGCAAATTCCAATATTATTATTAATGTACTATATTATAAGGCTTAATTATTCCAAACAGCCACATAACTGATAGTTAGTTCCATTCCTTTGTACTATGTGCTACTGCTAAGAAACATAATTTATTGAATTCTTTAATAATGTTAAAAAAAAAAATTCAATAGCTATATCTCTATTTGGTGTGGTGTGTTGTAAGATATCTTAAATGTATTCAGTCACAATAATTAGATGATGATAATAAAACCTGCAATATTTATTATATTCCTACCAATATTTAGTCTGTCCTAAAGATATGTAGTCTACTGTCCTAATGTTTTCTCAAATAAAACCTGTAATATTTCTGTCCTATTAATTAATACTATGATTCTAATCATTTAGTTTGCCCTCAAGTTCTAAACTCTTCAATTTTTGTAATGTGCCCATACAATAAAACCCTAATTATTCATATTTATATTTTTTTTAATGAATTAATATATATAAAAGTGCATAAAATTAAAATTTCACTATCGTTCACAAAGTAGAGAAATACAAACCCATGATTAAAAATGTCATTACAAAAATGGATCATGGATGATTGGTTGATTTGTCTGTAGCTCGACATCCACATCATCAATTAATACATATTTGTGACATGAGATATTTCCCACGACTCATCATATCTCAGTTTGTGACTCATTCCAACCATGCAGCAACGAATACTAATTCCATTAATTTAATCAAATAATTGCTTATACATACTCCCTCCGTTTGGAAATACTTGTAACATTGGCACAGTTATTACTATTCATTGAGTAACTTTGATTCAAATTTTTAACACAGTTATATAAGATAAAACATAGTTAAGTGGGTCTTGTTAGATTTGTCTATATTCGGGTAGTTTTATAATATCAAATTTTTATAATTTTTACTTTTACACAATTTGAGATATGAAGCGTTAAAAATGTGCATTTAATAACGTGAAACACATGAATGTTACAATTTTTAAAAAAGATGAGGAAGTATATGAATACTTTATATATTTGGTAGCTAAGCTGGACAAAGTCACAACAAATAATAAAAATTCTCCAAAATCTAGTTCTTATATACTTCATATATATATATATACCCGAACACTAACATATATTATATACTCCATATAATTATGTAGTAAACGAGAGTAACGTTTGCGTGCTATTTTGATTTTCCTAGCCTGTACCTAAATTTTAAATTTATATATAATTTGACTGTGTATATATATCCCATGAATTAATTTGTTTATCTGTGTGGTACGTGTGACATTTGACACATAGATTTTATATATATCATCATTGTTTAATTCGTAAATATATTTATTATATTCAAGTGTGCACTAGCTAGTGTGGTTGCAATGTGGCCTCCCCTATATACTACTGTTTTCAAATCATATTAATAATTTCCCCTTGAATAAATCAGCTGCATCTTTTTATGTATAATATAAAATTATAATTTCATTCTGTATTTACTTTTATAGTCGAATTGAATGAATCTTCATCCACCCTCTTGTGTATGTATACAGGTATGTACTGTTTATATACACACTCGTTTAAAATATTCATATTCACCACGAGCTATGAATAATATGATAATTTAGATATTGAATTTGGTCGCTAAAATTTTGATAGCTAACGAGGTTAGAGATTGAAAATTTTGGTCTCTAGAATGAAAAAGTTCTTATAGTTTTTTTGGTGAACCAAAAAAAAAAAGTTCTTACAGTGATTAATTTTATATTAAAGTAATTAAAGTAATAAAAGAAATGATTAAGGAGCATAAGTCCCATAAGGGACATATTCTTTCTATTGATATTTAATTCAGTTTCATATCCAAGGTTCGAACCAGGACACTATACGACGTGGGCCTTCCCACCGGATGAGATTAAGGAGGTGCTGGCAAACGATGCTCGTGGAACTGTTTATTTGCGTGTTTAGTGCAGCTCTTGAGTTGCCTTGATTGTTTTTCATTTTCCTTTCATTTCTTTTCCTTTTTCTTTGCTCGCCTTCTCAGGCTGTGTCACCAAAAAAAAAAAAAAAAGGTTCGAACCAGGACATTGATTAAGATGAACTGACCCTTACCATTTCACCAGACTCAATGAATAATTGTGACATTAATATTGGATCCGCGTGAGTGTAAAAATGAGTTAAGTATTGAAAAACTATTGGTATATTATTTGTTATTTAATTACTGTTGTAGTCCTTTATAATTTAGGGTGGGTCGGTACGGTATACCAAAATTTTTTTGCCATACCGTATACCATACCGAAATTTACGGTATGAAAAATTCATTGATGCCGTATCAAAACCTTCGATATGTCGGCATACCGAAGATTTCAGTATGAAATATTTCCTTACCGTTACTATATCGATATTTCGGTAAGTTCGGTATATACCGATATATCAAACATTCGGTACATACCGACATACCGATATCGCAGTATATATCGACATACCAAACATTCGGTACTTTCACGGTATATACTGACACATTGATATATAGAGTTAAATATGTAAAATGATATATATTTTTCGGTAAGCTCAGTATATACCGATACATCGAATATTCGGTAGATACTGATATACCGATACTACGGATCAAAAAATCTATACCGTTACCGTACCAAAATCTTACGGTACAATATCATTTTTGGTATTCTCGTTATTTTCCGGTACAGTATGTGCGGTATGCGGTATATTCCATCTTTTTCCCAACCCTACTTTGTAGTACATAATAAAGAACTACATAAAGAGTTAAGCCTGCAGGATTTTTTTTTTAAAAAAAAATAAACAGTGACACTAATATGTCAGCAAATGTGTATGGGAGCTCAAACCACACAAATTAAATGCTTGTAGGATTTTAAAGTAACTATATAAGGAATAAAGTATGTTGATATTTATAATCAATTTTCAACTAATATAATTACTTCCAATTGTCGAGAGGGGGTGGGGTACTTAATAAAGCTCTGGAGGCAAATTGTGTGCAGGTGTCACCACATGCAAGGATTATGTACATGATTTTATGAGAGTTGTGTTGTGTGATGGATGAAATGATGTGTTTGGTGTGATAGAATAAATGTTTTGTATGATGAAAAAATATGTAATGGGAGAGATGTTTTCTACTGTTGCTACTTCATTGGCATGGTTGTCTGAATGACTGAATTCGCACACCGAATGTCATCAACGAAGACAAAATCCCACCTACTACAACAAAGTACATGTTGGCAGGGTTAAAATCGGGAGGGGAAGGGCCAGTAATCACTCACCTACAGTATGCTGACGATACCATTCTCTTTTGCGAAGGAACCATATCACAGGTAATTGTTATAAAGAGGCTTTTGAGGTGCTTAACTCTTGCTACGGGTTTACGTATTAACTATGGAAAAAGTAGCCTGCTTGGTTTAAACTGTTCTGTGGAATTGGAGAGGGAGGCAGCCTCCATCTTCGGATGTGGGGTTGGAACATGGCCACTTAAATACTTGGGCATTCCTATTGGTGGAAGGGTTAATAGTATGGGGATTTGGCAACCGGTAATTGATAGAGTCGAAAGACGGCTAGCTGGATGGAAGGGGCGTCTACTCTCTAATGCGGGAAGACTTTGTCTCATAAAATCAGTCATGCATTGTCTGCCGGTATACTTTATGTCGTTGTTCAAAGTTCCTAAAGGGGTTGCGGACAGACTAGAACTTCTAAAAAGGCGATTTTTTTGGAATGAATGGGAGGGGGTTAGGAGGATGCACACACTTAGCTGGGGGAAAGTTTGCAGTCATTTGGGAGATGGGGGCTTAGGCGTTTGGGATACTAATAAATTCAATAATTCATTATTATATAAATGGAGATGGAGATATGGGGTGGAGGACTCCCTGTGGAAAAAAGTCATTGAAGCAAAGTACTATGGAGGGGATGGAACTTTGGTGCCAATGGTGAAGAAAGACAGGTCTGTTTGGGGTAGAATTTGTAGCGCTTGGGAGGAGGGGAAGGCGGTGGAGGCAGGTGGTGGGCTAGTTATTCAAGTTGGAAATGGGTTGAAGGCAAAGTTTTGGCAAGATGTGTGGGTGTGTGAGGGGCGACCATTGAAAGACATGTTTCCTAGAATATATGCTCTAGCAAGGAATAAGGTGGGAAGGATTGCCGAATTTGGAACATGGAAGGGTTTTGAATGGGAATGGTGTATAAAATTGAGGAGGTCGTTATTCGATTGGGAAGTACAGGGATGGAACCGGATGTTAAATGTATTGAGCTGGACTAGAATGCATCGGTTGTTGGAGGATAGAGTGGTGTGGAAGAAAGAAAGTAATGGAAAATTTACTACAAAATCTTGTTGGGAGCGGCAGGATGGAGAAACTGTAGCTATTAGTAGGCACTTTTGGGATGTGGTCTGGAAAATTTGTGTTCCAATGAAGCATAAAATGTTGGTCTGGAAGATTGCAAATAACGCTTTACCAGTGAGGGAAATATTAGTTCACAGAGGATGTGTAATGGCTTCAAATGCAAGGTGTTCAATCTGTGAAAGGGAGGTGGAGTCATTGAGTCACCTGTTCTGCCGATGCCCATTTGCATCTCACCTATGGTATCAGATGGCGACTTGGTGTGGAGTGGTGTGGGCTACACCAGGGTACACAGAAAGCTTGCTTGCTTCGTGGATTGAGATGTACAGGAAATCAAGAAGGGGGGAGCTGTGGTTGATCATGGGAGTGGCTGTGTTTTCATTGATATGGCAGGCTCGGAACGAGCGTATTTTTAGAGGCAAGCTGGTTGATTTGAATGCAGCTATTGAGGAGGTGAAATGGAGGTGCTGTTCCTGGTGGAGGATCTTGAGAAAAGACGCAGAGGTTGGCTTTGAACAGTCTGGTTTGAGTTTCCCTGATGGACTCGTGCTGAGAAGGAAGGTGTCCACCAACAACATTCGACAAGGAATTTCTTGGGAGAAACCGGAGAGAGGATGGTGGAAAATTAATACGGATGGGTCTTCATTTGGTAATCCCGGACCGGCTGGTATTGGAGGAGTAATTCGAGACGAACAAGGGGAGGTTATTTTCATTCTTTCAGAACACATTGGGATGGCAGATGCAGCATTAGCTGAGATCACGGCAGTAAGTCGTTTGTGTAGGGCTTTGGTTCGGGATCAAGGTTTTCCACTGCCTAGGTTGTTGTTCGAATGCGACTCCAATAATGTCGTCACATGGTTGAAGGATCTGGAGTCTGCCCCATGGAGATTCAGGGACTTGCTCTGGCCGATCACGATGGTGTTGAGATTTGCAGGGGACGTCAAAGTTCAACACATTTATAGAGAAAGGAATTCCATGGCCGATCACTGGGCACGACTTGGTGCTTCCAAGGAGAGCAAGGTGGAGATGTGGAAATAGCAAGACGTTGAGTTGATTAGATTGGACGAACAATAGGGGAATGCTACTCATGAAGGAACTGGTGCACTTCAATCTGGGGTTCTGTATTTTTTTTTTTTCTTGTTTATGGTCTTGTTCAGATCAGTTGCTGGGTATATGGTGTTCGGTCTGATTGAATTTGTATTTGTCATTGCCAGCTTGTTGGGGGCTGAAAGTTGTACCCATGCTTGGTATAAATAAATTTATCAGTTCCTCTCAAAAAAAAAACAACAAAGTACATGTAAATTATTATTTTTACTATCTACTGTAAATTTGAATTAGATATAGTCAAGAAAAATTGGAATATAATAAAATATATCAAAGTCAGTAACAAATCAATCATTTTCCTCTTGATTAATGATTAATAATGCCCCATTAACATTTTTTTGAATTAGGATACGTGTTTACGTCATTTGCTTCATTGATCTCATTCGGCTTATATTAAAAAATGTTTTTTTTTTTTTTTTTTTTTTTTTTGTTTTTTTTAACATGACGCCAAATCGTCGGCAAAGAGAAAGACTAAAAAACCGCTACAGAATGAGGAAGAGGATTATATTAAAAAATGTTGAATGCATCAACTAATTTTCTTGAATTTACTACCTTAATTAACGGAAATCGTTTGGGTGCTGGCGGTCTGTAGGTGCTGACACATTCAAAAGTGATGAGTTTATGTATATGAAATGATGTGTGAGTATAAAAAAGTGATAGATGGAGGTTATGAACAAAAAACTAATAAAAAACAAACTAACGTCTAAACATCACTTTATAAGACTTATACATCACTTTACAAAGGGCTACACATCATTTTTATCGCTGCCTGCACCTGCTGGCAATTGTTATGCCATTACAAAAACCTGATTGTTAATTAACCTCCTCCTCGGTTCCTAGTAAACCCTGATCTTTCTGTGGGTGGACCCTTTTTTTTTTGGACAATAATGTATATCTTGATTCTACTCATTAAAAGGGTTTTCAATTGTCAATGATTTTCAACATTAACTATCCAATTTGTGTAATGGGCCGGTAATTATTAAACTATGTCGACCTCGATAAAACACACGATGCACTTTAGGCAGAATAATACTTACCGTTAGTCCTGTAAAAAATAATCTCATAAATTATGATCATTATCGGAGAGTTTAAAAAATTTTGCTAATTCGATCACAATTAATTTGAACCAATGCAGTTTATATTATCGTGCCCTTAATTGTCCTGGGTATATTATTTTGGGAGCTTAAGTTAAGAATCAGTTACTATTAAAATAAAAGTACTCTTCTACGCACAATTTTTTATGGGTGAAGTTTCAACATAAGCTCCGTAAATAAAGAAAAACTACAGCTGCTCCTAAAAATGCATTTTATATAAAATGAAAAGCTCCAGCCTATCAAAATGTACAGCTACAACTTCGACTAATTTGCCAAACACATCCTTATTAATTTGTTGCTACGTCGATAAATCTCAGTGTTAGTGAGTTTAATTAAATTGTTCTTTAAAACACTTTAACACACTTTGATAAAACCCCAGTTGAGGTTTAATAATAGAGACTTTGGCCATTGTAGATTAGTTGTAATTAAGTATTTGCCAAATTTCCTCATGATGATAAGCTCGAAATTAAGAGAGTTAGGAATGAAATATTATATGCAGTGGCGGACGCAGAGTGTTAGAATTGGGGGGCAAGCTATGAAGTTTTACGAGTCGATATTTTTTGAAAATGTTATAAAACCTTTTAATTTTCAATGTAAGATTTCTAATGAGTCACAAAAAAAAAATCATCTCCCATTTTATTACGCAAATCTCTCTTAATAAACATTAATACAGAAAAGATCTTTAACAATCTTTGAACCGTCCAGTCGTAATAGGTAGGACCAATCTTAATATCATAAGCCGGTAAAACATGCTCTCCATAGCTAATCTAGTTACAACTTTATATAGTGAGCCAAGTTTATTATTTATTTATTAAGATTGAAGAACATACGTGTTTATGTTAAAAAAAACTCACCAACAAAGAATAATATGCTACCCTTTTTTTTTCTTTTTTTTTTCTTTCCTCTTTCGTCTTCTCCATTGTGTAAATTTCAAAAATAAAAAAAATTACATTCTACTACAGCTAAAATTCACACAACTATATAAAAATTTAATAACAATGTTTGATCTCGGAGGGGTGAAATTATAAAAAAAAATATTTTCTACCAAAATAAAAATGCACATAGCTTTATAAAAAATTAATGGCAAACTTTGAGGCGGCCTCCCAGGCCCCTTTTTCTGTCCGCCACTGATGATATGTATATACTTCCTCCATTCTGTAATATTTTTGACGTTTGATAATATATTACTATTCATACACAGACTTTCATTTAAAGTTTTATCGTATTTATACAAGTTAAAATATAGCCAAGTGGAATCTTGTTAGATTCATCTCCTCGTGTAGTTTTCAAATATCAAACTTTTAGAATTTTTACTTGTACCGAACTTGAGTTATTAATGATTTAAAATGTGCATTGGACTGCGTGAAAAGTGGGTTCATAGAAAAGATATGAAAAAAGAGGAAGTATGTGGTGTGATCAACTCCAAAAAGCATGAGTATAAATTGGAGGTAGTATTTATTATACATTTGAAAATGAGGAAATAAGAAGCCACTATATATACATATAAATAGTACTTCGTATAATGTAAATAAATCCATGTTCTCAATGCCATACCAATACCAAACTCTAAATAAGAATATAAGCTGAGCAGTCAACAGAATCAAAACGCAAAATGTAGGTGGAACAACAACAACATCGTACATTATTCCCATCTTCTTTTAATAATTAAGAATCTGTATATACCTCAATAGAGAGATTCTTGAATTAAATTGAAATATATTTCCCTTGTACTATACATGAAATATTCTCATCACCCAATATTATTATATAACTAAACTACACTTAAATATGTGTACAAACTAGTTGAATTACACATTAACGTTTATTGAATACTTTGTGGTTAGAATGTTAGTATATTATTATGTATCATTTAATTATATAGTTATCTTTCAATAGCTGAACCGTATAGAACCTATATAAAGTTTTGGGTATAAAAACGAGAATAATTATTGGTTGCTTTGTCTCTAGCTAGTTTTGATAAATTAAACATCATTAGGAATGTAGTATATAGAATATAGGAGATGTTTTTGTCTTGAGAGACTAAACAAGGTAGCTAGCAAAAAAATTTGATAATAATAGTACTTTAAAAATTCAGTACTCCAATTTTTAAAGAATATTGTTGTGGATGGAATATGGTTTATTACTTTTTTTTGGGGAAGCATATGGTTTATTACTTGTTGATTCACGACATGGATAAATTAATTGCATGAAGTATTATACTTGTCTTCTGGGGTGTTCTCATAATTCAATTTAGCTTTTATTTATTTCTCACTCTGTCTCATTTAAGTTGTCTTGTTTCATTTCTGCATACAATCCAATGCATTTTTTCTATCGTTAATATATCAAAATATATACAATAAAAATTATGTAAAATATATATTCTAAAACTACTTGATTTTACGATTCTAACAAGATCCAATTCATACTATTTTTTTCAAACATATACTTGGAATAAAATTGAGTCAAAATTAAACAATAAACAGTGCCAAAAAGTCAAACTAGACATCTTACCTAGGACGGAGGGAGTAGTATTTTTCTTCCGTTCCAATGTTAACTTGGACGAAAGCGCAAGTTATGAGACCAAATTAGTAATCGTATCAAATGTTAAGTAAGTTTTCTTAATAGATGGGTTGAGGGGGTGATTATTACTCTAGTTGTCCACTTTATTGTATAAATACTGTTTGTTCAATTTTACTTCAGGCATATAGTAATAAAAAAAACTATAGCTAAGTGTTTAACTACATATATATACACTAATACTCCATCCGTTTCAAAATAAGTGTAACATAAGAAAATAACACTGAATTTAATATAAGGAATAAAAGTGGTTTAGTAGAAGCTTATACCTTTAAAAGTATTCTATCTATGGTAATATATCATTTATTATGAAAAACCTCAAAAAGAAAAGTATTACACTTAAAAAGAAACGGAGAAAGTATATTATAAAATTCTTACATGTACACATTTGAAATATTAATTGTAATATATATACATTAACTTTGTGTTATTCGGTTGCTGATTACTTGGTCAAACGTGGGGCGCGTTCGGTGGATTTCTTCACCACCTGAGCATATCCCCTGATGATGCCCGAAGACTAGTTTGTATGGATGCTGCAGGGTATGGTATCCTAAATATTAAATCCTTGTATTTTTTTCTTTTGTGTTTCTTTCTCCCTCCTCCATCCTCCTTTCTGTATATTTTGTTCGTTTTTTTTTTTTTTTCCTTGGTTGACGCTTGCGTGTCACTGTTCAAAGAGTTCATGGTCATGCGGGAACTGTTGCTCCTTAGATTCATCAGAGTAGCACCCGCACCATAGTCACTCACGGTTATGATTAAGATTGACTCCATTCACTGAATTCCATCTTCGTTACCTCTTCAAAAATCAGCAAATCCAATGTAGTCATAGTCATGACTAAAAGTAACCTCTTTTGCTGAAAATTCCTTCTCAAGTCTCTTTCCAACAAACACTTCACCATCAACAACTCAACATATTTCCCCTCCTCAAACCTACACAATAAGAGAGAAAACACTCATGAATTATTAAGAGCACACCAAAAACACAACTAAACTTTAAAATAAAATAAAAATAACAATAAAGTAAATTGCTTGGATTGACTCCTGAGAAGCGTTTTTCTTTTAAGTCTTTGGCTAGACTTTCTCAACCTCATCTTCTACTGTTTGCATCAACAAGAGATACAAATTCCAAAAGTTCAATTGGAAATCACTTATAATATGGCTTGGGACGATGACTATTGACTACAAAGTTCCTCTCTGTTTTTAAGTTTTGGATTTCAACTGCCCCATAAGTAAATATTTTAGTAATTTGAAATGGTACAATCCATCTAGAACATAACTTAACAACGTAATTTAACACGAAAAAGTTTGAGTCGAGAGTGATATAAGATAACGTAACCTGGTCACCACCTATTCAAACAAAGTCGAGTTACGGATACTTTAATTGAATTGGCATTCAACTATCAAACTAGATAAACATCGGATTCAAAACATTCATCGAATTCAATAATCATAAACATAAATTTTATAAATTGTAGCAATATCAACAGTCACAAAAGTCATACGGGATTATACAAAATCTCCCAAAAACACAAGCACCAATATGTGAGGAGTTGGAATTCTTTTGGTGATGGTCATAGAATAACGTATAATGATTGGAAATTGCTTCTTAGATAAGTGTATTGGTTATATCCAATCTCTTCACTTGTGTAAGATGTTACCCAACAACACAAGCTTCATTAACTCATCTTTTTAAGTTTCGTCAACTATGATATTTGCTACTGCTACAGCATATTGCAATGCATATTCTACAAATGGGTTTCTTAAACTTGAGAATTTTGCGAACAATAATGTTTTCAGTTATAAAATATTTAAAATCTACATTTGGTAAATTATAAATTACCATCGAGAGGAACTTTGGGCAAGGTTATGCTGCAATCAGAAACTTCAATTAATTTTCAGAGTTTTCTGGGTGTTTACCGTGTAAGAGACTGCTGATTTCGCTGTCATAAGAGGCATGTGATTAAGGTTTAGATGGAACGATTGCAAGCCAACATTATTTGATGATTTCTCACAATCCTTCACATCAAATTAAGTGCGGCCATGTACCCATAACTATTCAGAGACAAACTAAGTGATCAGACAATAACCATACCTATGAATACTAAATTAAACATCTCTACATGAATCGAAGCTCTGCAAGTCTCTGTTAAGACCATGTGTAATGGCGACTCTCATCATCAGCTACATGAGCAAACTCAGCAAAGAATCCTTCACCAAGAAGCTCAATGTAAGGAGCAAATCGAACAAGAGTATCCCAGGCAAGATTGATAGCATTTAGCTCAAATATATATAAAATATAAACACAGTCCATCACTAATTAAATAGACTCGCCGAGCCTTAAACCTACAAGTTGTCCAAACCCAAATACAAAACCATTCCCCAACTCAGAAATCTCATCAAATAAGACAAACACAAAAGTATATAAATAAAACAAAACTCACGTGTTTCGTCAAGATCATCATATAGAAATAGTATAAATACCCCAACAATTTAATTCAAGATATCACCACAATACCAATAAAGCAAACAACTTTTTTGCTCTGATCGAAATACTATACAGCGAAACAACAAATCAAGCAGCTTAGTTAAAAGAACAAATAGAAACAGGGATAAGATTATGAAATCTCAAACTTGTAATCCAACAACTTCACATGTACATTTACAGAGCGTATTTGAGATACCCAATTGAACACAATACATGTAAGAAAAACACACAATAGTAGGAACCAAAACTTACAGAAAAATGAGATCCCCAATTCGAAGCAAGCATTGACAACAATTTAGCCGATTTGTCGTTGGGAGCCGGAGTCGCGAGGGGCAGCGGCGTCGCTTATGGCCGGAGGAGTACCTCACGGAGGCAGGAGGCACGCGTGCAAGAGAAAAGCAGCGCCTGGAGGGAGGAGGGCGGCGCCAGTGGCTATTCGCGAGGAGGAGGAGCGCGAGCGGGCGAACGGCGTGGCTGAAACGCGACGGTGGTGGCGTTGTGTGGCTGAGTCGGCGACATTTGGGCAGAATTGTGGATTTGGTTGGGGAAGAGTGGGGCGGGTTAAAAAAATTTAAAACTAAAAACTACTGTTCACTTATTGGTGAGTAGGGTTGGGAAAAACCACGGAATATACCTCATACCGCATATATTATATCGAGAAAATACCGAGAATATCGTTATTTTGGTATCCGGTAATCTTGGTACGGTATAAATTTTTTGGTACGGTAATATTTCGATACGGTAACGGTATAAATTTTTTGATACCGCAGTATATGTCGGTATATACCGCAATACCGGTATGTCGGTATATAGTGAATGCTCGGTATGTCGGTATATACCGCGATACCGGTATGTCGGTATGTATCAAAGGTTTGGTATAACGATATATACCGAACTTACCGGAATGTCGGTATGGAAATATTATTTCCATATCGAAATAGATTGGTATACCGAAAGGTTCGGTACGACAACAGTATGAAATTTTTCATACCGTAAAGTTCAGATACGATATAGCAAAATTTTTTCGGTATACCGTACCGACTCATCCCTATTGGTGAGTAAAGAGAAGTACTGTTCACACAGTTGATTCTTCCTTTTATCCGTTTCTTTTCCTTTTAATGAGAAATATGGTGCGTGCCTTGACTTTAAATATGTTTCATATGTAATGGGGCTTGAGGGAATAAAAAACCAAATGCAAATGGTATTAGTTTCAATTTTAACCAAAATGGTCCAAAATCATTTGAGCTATCTAAAGTTGGCTTATAACTTTCTTAGTTTAGCCAAAATGGTCATTCAACACTTTAGAATTTTATGCTAAGTCTCTAAACTTTTTAATTGTTAACTCTTACCCACGAAAGTTTTGACTTTGTACAATTTGATTCTCAATACATATTTTTAACTCGATATCATAGATTTGCTTGAAAATTGATAATGGATATTTATTTAATTCTCAGAAGCATGATAGCTATTTATTTAAATGAATCTATATGTTGAAATGGATTAATAAAAATAAAGAATTCAAACTTAGGAGTCAAAATGTAAGAAAGGAAATCTTGATTGGGGTCAAATTTTAATAATAAAAGAGTATGGGGATCAAAATATTATAAAAGGACCAAACTGATCAAAATAATGTATAATTAAACTTACATGATCAAATCGGATAATACAAAACATTTTGGACTAAATGGAATAACAATCAATCTTAGAGGACTAATTCAACAATTATTCCGGGGCTTGAGCTTGAACCTCAAGTTCTTTGAGAAAGATATACTACTGCCTACTTGCCATACAAAAAATAATAGTAATAATGAAAAAACATGTATGGAACAATCGCACCACATATACACTTTCCTTGCAAGATGCAATTTAGACATGAATGGTGAAAGAAAATGACAAACAACACGAAATCGAATCACTTCACACATCTAATTTCATCATCACTTCACGAGCTTCAACGGGCGAATCATTTCATTATCCTCATGATCCAATATCTGCAAATTCATCAACCAAGGCAACAAAGTTACAATCTTTAATTCAAACACAACAAACTTCAAATGAAATCAAGAAGAAAGTAGTAGAAGAGATTGACTCACATGGCAATGATAAGCATAACCAAGCGGACCAGTAGCGTCGAACGGATAAGGCGCATCGTAATCCACCAAATTGAATTTCACCACCACCGTCGTCACATACCCAGGTTCCAATTTCACCGCATATTTCCACGTCCTCTCGTACTCCGGAATCGTGATCAACTTCCCCGTCGCCTGCCCCGTCACATTACAGGCAACCGCATCGCCCTTTTTCTGCATACACTTCAGGAATCCCTCCACATCCACCAGCTTCCTCGCCTTGATCGCCTGAAACTTCGCCAGGTGAAGGTGCAGGGGATGGTTATCCTTTGTCAAATTAATCACCTCCCACACCTCCGTCGACCCCGACCGCGGCGTCTCCGTCACAGGGTCCGTGAATTTCTTCCCGTTGATGTACAAATGAGTCGGCTGGCCGGTAGCGCTCACGTATTCGTACAAGGCTATGTACCTCTTTTTCTCCGCAGATTTGGCAGCCTCGGGAGCGGTCTTCGTAGCGTAGATTTTTAGGGTTGATGGGATTTTTGAATCGTCTGGTGTGTAACTCCTAGGGTTTATTATAAATTTCATGACCTTGCTGTTCAGGCGATCCACGCGGGTTCCCGACGGGTACGGGTAAGGTGCGTCGTTTTTCAGCACGCATTCATCGGTCGGGGACTTTGAAAAATCGATCACGACGTCGATTGATTCGGAAACCGATAGGAGGAACTTTGGAGTTGTTACCGGATGAGGCAAGTAGGAACCGTCCGATCCGACGACGGTGAAGGGGAGTCCGTTGGATAAATATAAGTTGAAGTATCTTGCATTGGCTATATTGGTGATTCGGAATCTGTATTTACGACGTTGGACTCGAAGATACGGCCAAGCTTTTCCGTTCACGATGATGGCGTCCCCGAAGTATTCCGGCTGCCATTGCGGGTGGATTGTAGGGTTATTCCCGGTGCGGTTCATGTAGATGGACCCATCGACATTGAAACTGCGGTCGAATATCATTAGGTAGCGATCGAATTCGGGGCCGGAAGGGAGGTTGTGCCTGGCATCCATTTTAGGGTCCTTGATTACGTAGGGGGCGATGAGGCCAGCCAGGAGGTTTACTCTGGTAAGGCCGAGAGCGTGGTCATGGTACATGTAATTGCCGGCGTTTTGCACGTTGGGGTAGGTGTAGGTGGGCTGTTTCCAAGCAGGCCCCCTTTCGTTGAAATTGTTCGTGAACCAGGCCAAGGCATGGCCATCGGTGTCGGGATCCTGGATGCCGCCATGGAGATGGACGACGGTGGGGACGCCGCCGGTTTTTGGGATGGCGGTGGAGATGGTTGGATCCCATGGGAGAATGTGGTTTCTGGGGAGATGATTCTCCCAAGTGATGGATGTGGGGATGCCTTGAATCGCCTCGATTTGAGGGCCGGGCACCGTGGCGGTTGCGGCCGATGTGCCGTAGGCGAACACCGGCGTTGGCGGCAGATCCCGGTGGAATTTCTAGAGCAATGAAGAATTTAGTTAGCAAGTACTTAGTGACTTAATTAGATAACTAAACTAGTTACTCTATTAATTATTAAATAAACTGAAAATTCAAGTAAAAACAACTAAACAAAATAAAAAAAATTAATGATGAAATTAAGTGATTTAATAATTACATACCCAGAATACAGGATACATGCCGATGGTGAGACGCGGCCCGCGGCTGGGATAAGGGTAGCCAGCCGAGGGCGGGCGGTAACCAAGGACTTTTGGGATTTGTGGAAGTGGGTCGACAAACATTTTTAGAGACTCAGCCACTTGAGCAAGCTCCTCCGACTCGGGAGGACTAGACGATGGATGCCCATCGGACATCCTCATCATCACGGCCATCACCGCTAACACCACCCAAATCGCTGCCCGCCGAAGATCAGTCATCGCGTCGGCCATCGCTGCAAACACCTGCAGGAATAAAACTCCGAATTAGTACGAAATTAAACTTACCCATAATTAATGATGGAAAGAGTGGATGAATGACCAAAATAATTAACCAACCTGGGCAGGTAATAATTCAAATTCTTAGGACACAATTAATGATCGACGAGAAATTTTAAAGGGAAGATGGGATGGTGAAAATAGGCGACGTGTGGACTACACAATGGCTGAGATATATATGAAATGAAATGAAATAATTAAGCTTATATGAAATTTCCACACGCCAAACACCCTTTATATAGACAACAGAAAAACCCTTTCCAATGTTGTCCACCAAGGTAACAACTCATTAATTTATTTGGCAATTTTGCAATTGGCATTCGTTAGGTGATAATCCATAAATGCACGTACTCTACAAAGTTGACGGTCATATTAACTTAATTAATTTTAGATCAATAAATTAAATTTTTTTAAAAAAAAGTAAACCTTTGTAGTAATAATTTTTTATTCGATTCGTTGAAGGGGTTTGGGGTGATTGACCCTGCACACGAAGTCTGTGTGCTTCTTAAAGTTTTGTAGGATAGTTTAATAATAAAGAAAACATGAGAAATAAAAGACTTTTGTCTTTTTTGTTTAGGAATTTAGTATAGGATGTCAATACCGGTTTTGATTGTAACCTTCTGATTTTGATGATAGGATCTCACTATTTTATACGATTCGATCATACAAAAATTTGAAATATGCTCCTATAATTTCATGTTTATCGTAAAATAGATAGGTATTGAATTTTATTTTCGATTGTTTATAGTGCTTTATTGCTTCATTTACCTAATAATTAATTTTCTATGTTATGGTTTCACTTGTTAATATATCTAATTATTTTTATCTATTGTTGCAATTTGATAGGATCTTAGGATCTAAATTCGATCATACGATCATGGTCTTGCAAAGACAAAAAGTACAGCGAAGATTTAGATCTTGATAGTCCTGCTTTGTATTATGTGCCACTGTTAAGAAACATAAGTTATTGAATTCTTTGATAATGTTAAAATTTTCAATTGCTATCTATATTTGCGGTGGTGTGTTGAAGTATGTATTTAGTCACACTAATTAGATGATGATATAATAAAACCACCAATATTTCATTCCTATCAATTATACAGTCCGGTTTTGGTGCTGGCAATATTATTGCCAGCAGGTACAGGCATGGCTAAAAATGATGTCCACGCTATGAAAAATGATGTTAGCTCAATAAAAAATGATGTTGTCCATTTTATAATATTTTATCATTTTTTCATACGCGCATATCATTTCACACAGACATCATTTTTCATTGTTCTGATATCATTTTTCTATGCGTAGCCATCATTCCATATTGTCTGTATGTGTTGTTGACAGCACACAAGCCACACCCCCAATTATATACTCCTGTCCTTAGTTTTCTCAAATAAAACCTGTAATATTTCTGTTCCTATTAATTAATACTATGATTCTAATAATTTAGTTTTCTAAACTCTTCAATTTTTGTAATGGGCCCATACAATAAAACCCTAATTATTCATATTTTTTATGAATTAACATATATAGAAGTGCATGAAACTAAAATTTCACTATAGTTCACAAACTAGAGAAACACAAACCTATGATTAAAAATGTCATTACAAGGATGGATGATAGTTAATTTGTCTGTAGCTCGACATCCACATCATCAATGCATATTTTCCACGACCGATCATATCTTAGTTTGTGACTCATTCCAACCATGCAGCGATGAATACTAATTCCAATAATTTAATCAAATAATTGTTTATACATATATATATATATATGAATATATATTTGGTAGCTAAGCTGGACAAAGTCTAAACAAACAAAAACAATTCTCCAAAATCTGGTTCTTAGAGGTATATAAATACCCCAACACTTACATATAATTATGTAGTAAACGAGAATAGCGTATGCGTGCTATTTTGATTTTCCTCGCGCCTGTACCTAAATTAAATTTATATAGTATTTGACTGTGTATATATACCATGAATTAATTTCTTAATCTGTGTGGTACGTATGACAATTTGGCACATAGATTTTATATCATCATCGTTTAATTCGTTAATATAATTCAAGTGTGCACTAGTGTGGTTGAATAATATTCACATTCTATATACTAGTGTGTGCAGTAGTATATACTTTCTCCGTTCTTGAATAATACTTAACATTTGTACAGTTTTCACTATTTACTGAGTAATTTTGATTCGAATTTTTTTAATATAGTTACATAAGATAAAACATAAACAAGTGATATGTTACGTTGTTAAATTCGTTTAATAACATAGTTTTTTTTTTTGGTAAACAGTGACACTCATATATCGGCAAAAGTGTGTGGGAGCCCAAACCACATAAATTACAAATTAAAAGGGGATAAAGGGGAGGGATAGGGGGCCGGGTGGGGATCGAACCCCAACCTATAATTGATAGATAGGGGACTTGACCACTAGGATACATAAGTCCCCAACCCCCGTTTAATAACATAGTTTTAGAATATTAGATTTTTATAATTTTTATCTTTTTACAGTTTGAGACAAACTTAAACTTTGAACAATGCATAAATCCCCAATTTTGCATTTTAGGGAGTATTTTTTAAGGACGGATGGAGTATATACTGTTTTCTGAAGTGTATAATAATATATTCACTTTTACATATCACTATCAATTATCATATTTGTGTTTCATTATCTTAGCTATATAGTTGAATGAATCAGCTGCATCTTTTTATGTATTTATATATAAATATAAAATTCTAATTTCATTCTCTATGACTTTTAAAGTTGAATTTGAATGAATCTTCATCCATCCCTCTTGTGTATGTATATATGTATGTAATTTGTACACACACGTTTCTAATATTCACTACAACAATCATTTGGTGGTTTAGTTTTAAATTCGGTTGCTTAAACTTTGATAGCTAACGATTTTAGAGATCGAAAATTTTGTTCTCTAAAGTGAAATTTATTTTGTATTAAAAGTAAGTAAAGAAAGGATTGTATTGTTGTTCAATAACATTACCCATTGTTTAAATTGTAATTAAATTTATTATTTTTAGAATTTAAGCAATAACATTTGTTTTGGGCGTGTTGAAATGTGATAAATTCATCGTTTCGCATTCGGTATTCCAGCCCAGTAGGCAGATTAATCTGTATCGAAGGAACATAAGCCCCATAAGGTAAGCCTTCTTTTCATAATACTTAATTCAGTTCTATACCCAATGTTCGAACCCGAGATATTGATTACGGATAAAGAGACCCTTACCATTTCACCACAGACCCGATGGGTAATTGTGACATTATTGGAACCGCGTGAGTATAGAGATGTGTGTGTTCGGATAAGCAATATGAAACAAATTATCTTATTATTACTTTTTCAAAATGCAAATATCCAGGTTTGCAGCACCATTTTTGAGCAGTTAAACTGATTATTTACGTTTTGAAAACGCAATAATAAGATAATATATTTTATTGCAGCTTATCCAAACACTTTCTAAGTATTGAAAAACTATTGGCATATAATTGGTTATTTATAGTTTTGGTCCTTAATAGTATAGTACTCCCTCCGTCCCACCTAAGTCCTAACATGTCTAGTTTTATCATTTTCGACACTGTTCATTGTTTAACTTTGACTCAATATTATTACAAGTATATATTTACGGAAAAATAGTCGAGTTGGGTCTTATTAGAATCCTATAATCATATAGTTTTATAATATATATATTTACATAATTTTTTGTTGTATATATTTTGAGATATTAATGGTTACAAAAGTGTATTGGATTGTGTGCAGAAATAAAACAAGACAGTTTAAATGAGACAGGGAGTATATAATAAAGAACTATAAAGTAAAGCTAAGCGTGTAGGATTTTAAAGTAACGATATTAGATATTGAACAAAGTACATTTGTTGATATGGATAGTCAATTTTCAACTAACTTATGATTGGTGAGATAAGGGGGTGGGGGTCTTGTTCTTAATAAACCTCTGGATGGCATTGACATTATTGAATGTATTATTACCACTTCATTGGTATATATGGTTGTCTGAATGACTCAGTTCGCACACTGAATCTCTTCGACGAAGACAGAATCCCACCTACAACAAATTAGTACACGTAAATTATTTTACCATCCACTGTACTTTTTATTTTTCATAATAGTATATACAGGTTAGGACGTAGTTAGTGGAAACAAAATATAGAGATATATAGGAGACCGGTGAAGAATCGAATCCTCAATCTGAAGATTGGAAGTTAAGAGATTTGACCACTTATTAATAATAATAATAATAATAATAATAATAATAATAATAATAATAATAATAATATAATATAGTATAGTCAGTAACAAGTTATAAGTCAATCATTTTCCTCTTAATTCATTCATAATTAGGGGTGAGGAAAACTCGACTCGATATTCGATCAAAACTCGATTTAAAAAAATATATAAAAAAAAAGAATATTAGACACAATTTAAGCTTTAACAAACTTATATTTACAACATAATAAGCAAAACTGATAATTTAAATTCAAATTATATACTATCTATCTCAGTTAAATTCGAACTATAACTTCAAATTTTAATCACCCCTATTCATGATCACCACCTTAGAAATAATGGAAAAAAAGGTAAAAACGTCCTTTATCTTTCCAAAAATTTCAAATCCGTCCTTTTTCTATTTTATTACCGATTTAGTCCGCTACAAATGCTAATTATGTTCAAATCAGTCCTTTTTTCACTAATTATATTCTAATTGCTGACGTGGCAAGGGTTTTGATTTAAACCTGACACGTGTGCATAATATTAGTCCTTTTTCTTTTATCTTTTGCCAATTCAGTCCTAAATTTTTATTTTGTTCTATTTAGTCCTCTACCCAATCACTCATTTTTATATTAATTGGCCTCAAACCTTTCAAATTATTTCATTTTAGGCCCAGAACCTTAAATTTTTTATTATTACTAATCCATTTATCAAATAAATGCACAACATACTTCCATAAATAAAATTAAACACCAAACCTCATATATTGGGTTCGACTGCTTTGTTATCGGGTCTTTCAAGTACCGGAATTTTACGGGCTCTCTCTAATAACCACTCGACCGCAATCGATTGTTCATTGGTTTTGGTTTCCTTCAGTAACAATCAACAGAATCTTACTTTGCGTCCTACCTTAGGATGTAGCAATATTTGAGTAAATGATTTAACTTGAATTTTTGGAAGGTTATGGATACAGGAAGCCTTGGTTTTATTGAAAAATATTAATATTATTAAAAATATTAAAAAAATAGCCTGAATTTTATTGTCCACAAAGTATGATTGTGCTGATTGTTGCTGAAGGAAACCAGAACCAATGAACCATCGTTACGGTCGGGTGGTTAGAGAGAGTCCGTAAAATTCGGAACTTCAAAGACCCGGTAACAAGGCGGTCAAACCCAATGTATGAGGTTTGGTATTTAATTTTATTTACGGAAGTATGTTGGGCATTTATTTGATAAATGTATTAGTAATAATAAAAAATTTAAGGTTCTAGGCCTAAAATGAAATAATTTGAAAGGTTTGAGGCCAATTAATATAAAAATGAGTGATCGGGGTAGAGGACTAAATAGAACAAAATAAAAGTTTAGGACTAAATTGGCAAAAGATAAAAGAAAAAGGACTAATATTATGCACACGTGTCAGGTTTAAATTAAAACCCTTGCCACGTCAGCAATTAGAATATAATTAGTGAAAAAAGGACTGATTTGAACATAATTAGCATTTGTAGCGGACTAAATCGGTAATAAAATAGAAAAAGGATGGATTTGAAATTTTTGGAAAGATAAAGGACGTTTTTACCTTTTTTTCCTAGAAATAATAATGCCCTATGAATATCTCTTTGAATTAGGATACGTGTTTACGTCAATTGCTTCATCGATCCCTATTTGGCTTATTCCTCATAGCTACTACATATATATATATATACTAGAACACGTGCGGCCGCGCGCTACGCTGCGCGGGCTGTGAATGGATTTTTTATGATATTCGGAGACTGCATTGCTTGAAGGAGCATTATGATAGACAAAGATAAACACAGAGCATATGAATTAGGACACAACTCAAGAGGCATCATCATTCAGATATGGCATGAGTTCACTGTATTCAATAAAAAGGAGAATTGTCATTCCATGTAATATGCAGTGTTTAAATACCACTCATAAGAAGTCAAAAGTCATTATACAGAAGGACACAGTTTGTAATCTAATCACAAAAACTAAAATGTTTCAGCAATTGAGTTAGTAAACTCAACAAATACTGTAAATTTTAAATTATTGATCCATGAGATAATAAGATGTGTTCCAACAGAGCCACATGTTTGAATTTTTTTTTTCACTAGCTAAAAATCACAAATGAAATTGAGAGATGCAGGGGGGAAAAATGGACCACGGGCACTATAATAGCTGAAAACAGCCGGACGGCACAGATTGCAATGAATGTCCCATAGGATTACTTCAATAACAGCTACTGACCTCGCTAAGTATTGAGAAGTGAATCTCATGAGTAGCTAGTGAAAGCATGATTACATCAGCATCCTGTTTTCAAAATCTATATCAGTGGCATATGAAAACTTGGAACTCTTAATAAAACACAATAATCAGGGAATAACACAATACCATATATACCATAAACAAACCAGAGAAAATCATATTTCTATAGTTTAGTTTGGCACATGGTTTTGGCCATGCTTTGGTTTGAGACTTTATAATAGGTTTAGTTCATTGTTTGAAAGTTGAAACTAAGGCTTGAAAAATCAGTAAACCATAACATTATAATTTTGTTGTAAATAAAGAAAAGAACTTACATGTCACGACTCACAATTTAATAAGGACTTGGGGGTTTTAGTTGATAGGAAAATTACAAGTGATAGTGGAGAAAACAGAATAGGGATTGTGAGTGACTATGAGAAGTGATAAGTATACGGATTTTCCTTTGCAACTTGCAATTTTTGATCATTTCCACAACATAGCTCTTCAATTCAAGTGAACCAGACAAAGCAACCACCAGTCAGCCATTAAAAGATTTGATCTCATTCCCAAGCTCTAAAGAAGGGTTAAAAGTTAGCATGGACAGAAAGATGAGTCCACTGAGGCTTCAGAAGTAGATAAGCAAAAGTGAACAGCTTAAGCTCTGGCTTACATGAGTGAAGTGAATAGATTAGAAGTGTTCAGGCGAAAAGATGTATGGAAGGTAGTAAAATTAATCTGCTAAGCAAAGCAAGAAATAGTCTGGTTTGGTTTGGTTTGGTTTGTAATTCTACCAAATGATACAATAATTAGGAAAGAGATTTTTTAAATTAAAGAATACCACAGAGAGGAAAAATGACACAAAGATAATGCATAGCATAAACTCAATCCAGCAAGAAAATTATGAGGAAAGAACCAAATTCTCAATTTGGTATTTCAACCAAAGACATTTAGTGGGAAAATCCCAACTCACTCCGACAGTTACAGTAAGAGAGGTAGTGAAATGAGCAAAGTCCAATTTCTGATAACCAAATCCCTAAAATTCTCCAAATAGCAATGTCGACCTGTAGGGCTATACACAGTTCAGAATTAACTCACGGTAGATTAATCTACACCAATTCATTAAGTTCTACACAAAATTATAATGATCAATTCATTAACACTAACTGAACAGCAGATTTCATTAATATACAAGCATCAAACAAAAAGACAAGCAATGGATAAAATCAAACTTTTGGAAGAAGAAAACAAAAGCAGGAAAATGAAGCAAAGGCAAGCTGAAATTGAAAGGGTGAATGAAGCACGGACATACCGAGCAAGGCGAAGGGAAACCTGCAGGGAAGTAACGGCGAGCGAGCAAGGAGCGAAGGCTGGAGCCGGCGGGCAAATCAATGAACTACAAAATAAACCCAAAACAGAAAATGATTTCTTGAAGAATAAGTATTGTGAATCATTCAACATTGTCCAAAACACAGGCACCATTGGACTATGCTGCGCGCTCTAGGTCAAGAAAATACATTATGGAAAACTATTATAAGACATTCAAAACTGAATAAAAGCAAAATTAAAATATTGAGATCTGGATACACCCCAAAATAGGCATCTTTTTAGTCTAACGTTCTAGAATCCTATATAAGCAATGCAACAATAGTTGAAGAATCATGCCCAATTGAAAAGTGATATCAAGGCAGGAATAAGGTGTTAAAATAAATAAATTAAAGCTAATCTGCTCAGGAAAAATTAGATCAATTTTTTGTCCAGAGATCGAAAAATACAGGAAATTGAAAAGCAATGAAGGGTGAACGCACCAGCAAGCCCAAGAATTGAAAGATTACAAACGACCAGAAAATGATCACAGTAATTTGTCAATAATCAATCTATTAGTTGCCGAAAAAACAAATGACATAGAACTAAAAAGAAAATCTGCAGGAGAAAAAGTGATGTCATAATAAAATAATAAATTTCGATCAGATGAAGAGGAGAGAGATAGAAGCCAAACTCCTGAAAAGTCAAACGACCAAAACCAAGCAAAACGTAAGTGTAAACACGAAACCTGAATCCAAATATGGATGAACGTATTGATTAAAGTTCCACTTTTACCGGTTAAGCATACACGAATGTGGAGGCCGCAGAAATCAATTGAGTGTTGGGACTGGCAGGATGCAAGGCACTTCCGTGAATTGTGTGTAGGCTTGCCCTCCAAAGTCTTTCCCCTGCAAAAATTTAAAGACGGAGGTAAGAAAAAAAAAATGCCAGAAGATCCAGTCTATGCACTAACTGGATGCAGGAAAGGAATTTAGCTCATCATTAAACTGTAATTGAAAACTTAATCTTTACATGGAATTAAATGCAGACTCTAACATTTACCAAAGGGTTGTCTTTTTTCTACTTTTAACGGTGGCACCTTCATAATTAAGCAAAGCATAAATCATGAAAAACCAAACTGAAATTAAGCAGTGTTATATCATTATCGATTAAACAAAAGTCCAGAACCATGAAATTCCAATTGCATTGCCATACCTATTCCTTCAATATTTCTTTGATTCTTTTGATTAAAGACTACAACAAAATTATACTATGAGCCAACAACAGAGGCAAAGGCCTCCAAGAATCGAATTGAATCTAGGATTAAAGAGAACCCCCATGTAAAATAGGGGGTTTTTAAGCACCAAAATCTGTTCAATTATATATGTAATTTCATATTATAACCACATAAATTAAATAGAATTAACAGATCCATGTGAGTTTGAACAAACTAAAGAAGCAGAACAATGAGAAACGACCTATATAATTGCAACACAAAGGTTTCCAAAAATCGTTACCTCTTCCCTCTGACATGCGAACATGAGGGGGCCCGGGGAGGGGCGAAACCGTTGCAAAGGCAACAAGGGCAACAAGGAAGCCCATAAACCCAGAAGCTTTCAACCCAAGATTTAAACAAAGCTAACAAGGACGGGAACGCAACATGGAGCAACAAGTAATTCAAATTAAAAGCCCTAAATCACAGACTCCTACAGAAAATCCCCAAATTGAACGATGAACCACAAATACATACCGAAAGTTACCTGCGGTGAAGGACAGGACGTCTGCCGAAGGCCTGAAGTCGTTGGGCCTGCAAGGGAAACGAATCAGAGAGAAGAAGTTTGAGGAAAATGAGCGGTGTAATTTCAATTTAGGGAAGATGGAATTTCAGAACGGCGCAGCGGGCAACGGAGGTGGCTACCGAGGGCGATTGGGTCACGGCGACGAGACGATGGCTACGGTAGACGATTGGCGAGGGACGGCGGCGACACGAGCGTAGAAACGGCAAGGGGACGGTCTGAGACGAGGCCAAAAGAAAGAACGAAGCGAGGATGGTAATGATGACGAAGCGAGGATGGTAAATTGGTAATGACGATAGTTTACAGGACTACGAAAATGAATAAGTGCACAGGGGTAAAATAGACAGAATCAGTCGATGATTACTGTTCAACATGGCAGTACTGTTCATCACTAGTGATGTATATATAAATATTAGATATATATATATATATATTAAAAAAGGTTGAATGCATCAACTAATTTTCTTCAATTTGCTACCTAGCTAAATTTAATTTCTTACTAGTTTCCTAGTAACCCTGCTGACTGAATTTATCTGAATATCTTTCTGTGGGCGGACTTTAATTTAATTTGCTTTTTTGGACATTTATCATGTTGGCCAAATTATTTGTTAAAATCTATATATATAAAAATTATAAATTTAATAGGATTAAAAATCATATGAGTGAAAATAAGAAGATAAAAATAAAAGGATGATAAATGATATTTTGGGGAAAAAAAATTGTTGGCTGAATGTCTAGTTTTCTTCAACTTTTAAAAGTTGAGGTTTAGTTTTTGCAAATAAAAAAAAAATAAAAAAAATAGAGATACCCAGATAAGGATTTTAGTATAGTTGAGGTATATATTTGAGATTTACCCTTAATCTATAATATACTAAAGTGGAGTATTCTCCACAAATTTTCCCCCCAAAACTCCTCTCTCCTCCTCATTAATTACTCTTTATCTTTTCTTTTTCTATCCATTTTTATATAAAAATAAAAAAGTATAAAGAAAAAAATAGAAGGAATTTCATTATATTGAAAATATTTAATTTATATTAATTCCAAAAATTATATTCTTTTTTAAATTATTATTTCAATAATAAATGGTAATACTAATACCATTATCATGATTAGTGATAAAATGTATTTAATTTTTCTTATAAATTAATATTGAATTCTAAATAAATTATAAAATAATAATTTTATACTATAACTTATAATACATTTGAATCTAACATTTTAAATTGATCTAATTTAAATTTATTAAATATTCAATTAAATAGAGAATGCATGTGATTATTACTATCTAATTAATAAATTTTCCCCCAAAATTTCTTTCTCCTCCACATTAATTGTTCTATATATATTTTATTTTCTATCTATTTTCTATATAAATATAAAAAAGTATAATGAAAAAAATAGAATTAATAGAGGAATTAATTATTACACACTCAAAAAAAATATTTGAATTGAAAACTGCATAAAAATATACTCCCTCCGTCCCACTCCAAATGTCTTACTTACTATTTTTTGATGTCCCATTACAAATGTCTTCTTTCTATAAATAGAAATAATTTTCCCCTTCAACAACTATGTGGACCCCACTATATACTCACAAACCAACTCTACCTTAATTCTCGTGCCCAACAGTAACAGGACACTTGGGGTGGGACGGAGGGAGTATATATTTTTTCAACATGGGATGTTTATTCAAAATAGTTTAAATAGAAAGTGTAGTTATCTCATATACTATTTTTTTCTATATAAATAATAATAATAATAATAATAATAATAACAACAATAATAAATTCATAAAAAACTGAATTAAATAGAGGGTGTGCGTGTATATTATTATTACACACTCATGAAAAATCCTTGAATTGAAAAGTTAAAAAAAAAAATATTTCAAGATAGAAATTTCATTCAAAATATTTTAATTTATATTATTTCATAAAATATTTTTCATTATTATGTAATTCAATAATTAATGGTAATACTAATGTCTTTAGAAATATAATGATTAATGATATAATGAATATAATTTTTATTATAAATTTATGTTGAATTCTAAAGGAATTATAAAATGTTAATTTTGTACTATAACTTATAAAACATTTGAATATATAATTTTAAATTAATCTAATTAAAATTTCTTAAAATATTCAATTAAATATTACACAAGCATACAAAAAAAAAATATTATTTCAATATGGGAATTTCATTGAAAATATTTTAATTTACATTAATTTCAAAAAATATATTCTTTATTATTATTATTTCAATAATTAATGATAATACTAATACCATTGTCTCGAGAGATGTAATGATTAGTGATAAAATGTATTTAATTTTTTATTATAAATTTATTTTGAATTATAAATAAATTATAAGATACTAATTTATGCTATATCTTATAACACATTTGAATAAAAGAAATTTAACTTGATCTAATTTAAATTCATTAAAAATTTAATTAAATAGATATTGCATGTAATTATTACTATCTCATTACTTAGAGTATTATGATCAATGGTTCGCTCTAAAGAGTTTTATATAAGACTAGTGATCTCATTCTTATGCGAATATATATTACTTCGTTTAATTTGATGATATATATTTAGTGTTTCTTTCAAAACTATGGTTTCTGATCATGTGGTTTTTTACATATTCATTTATCTTGGCTTTGAATGCAGATATCCTTATATGGTTCATGAGTTATTATTGGAGTAGTCATCAATTTGCATAGTAATAAGTTGTCTTTATTTATTTGCTTTTACTTTCATCTTTTTATCCGGTTAATTTGACATTTGAGTTGCCATTTGGTATTTCTTACTAATGTCGTAATGAATCTATCTATATTTTTCATTATGAAATTTAGTTTTTTGCACCGAAGCACTTCAAAGTTAATTCAGTGGGCGTGCAAGGAAGATATGCTGTACTATCAAACAGTTTTTCTCTAATTAGAATACCTATATGTAAATTGCAATTACTTGGGGTTGTCGCCTCTCGAAGATCTTTATTTAAATATTTTTTCTTCTAGATTATTCATTGATAATTTGATTGTGTGTTTTGCAAAAAGCAGCAAAAAAATATAATAATTATCATGATTCTTACTTTACTCTTCTTCTTAAGGACATTTAAATGCATGCATGCTATTATCAACAATTAATTGTTGTATCCGAAATAGTTTGTAGAAGACACTTAATTCCTGAAGTTGAAAAGTTGATAGTGTAATGTTATTAGACTATATTATATTTATGTATACTAAATTTTTTATTAATTCTTTTTAAATAATTTCTTTATTTTATTGATGAAAATATCTTGCCCGGTGCATCGCACGGGCAAGTATTACTAGTTAACTTAATAATGGGGTTTCAATTGTCAATGAATTTTTCAACAGTAGTTATTCGATTTGTGTAATGGGCCGGTAATGACTAGTGACGTCGATAAAACACATGATGCACTTTAATTTTAAACTATAAATTCTAAATGTTCATTTTCTGATCCGCTTGGGCTGTAATAAAATTACTTGCTACTCGGACTCGAGGGTCGGCTTGGGGCTTCTGGAGTCGGGTGATGAATTTCACCCCTTAGCGGGTCTTCTTAACAAGATTAAGGACTTTCGGCGTTCCCTTGAGGAGTGTACATTCCACCACATTCTTCGAGAGGGCAATCGGGTTGCTGATGCTCTTGCAAAACATGGTGCTTCTATTGAAGAGTTCTACACTACTTGGGCTTTTCCCCCAGATTTTATGTTAGGTGAATTGGGAGCAGATGCATCAGGTGTCTGGTTCCCAAGGAGCTAGATTTTCTTCGTTGTGCCTTTTCTTCCTTTCTTTTTCGTTTTTTTGTTTTGCTTTTGTTATCTGGCCTTGTGCTTCTCCAAAAAAAAAAAGTTCATTTTCTAATGTTTAGCTTTTAAAACTCCAACCACTAAACGTTAATTTTAAACTATAACAATATTTCTTAAAATTATCTCAATTTAAAACTATTTTTCACCAGTAATTTCAACCTCTAAATTATAAACTATAATTATTTCCCAAACATAGCCTTTTGGAATGTGCCCAAAGTCAAAACCAAGGGCTCTGGCCAAGCGGACAACAGACTCCGCAGATTATCACTCGAGGGGAGGCCACGTGGTATGTGGTCCTTGGTTTGAGGGAAGGATTATTGGTTAGCAAACCTATATCCCACATCGGAAGATAGTGAAATGTAATCCAAAATATAAGTGTCCATCTAACTTCATTAGTATGAGCCTTTTGCGATGTTTCCAGAGATAAAACCGTGAGGACTTTGGTCATTTTAGATTAGGTTTATTAAGTACTTCTATTTGCCAAATTTCCTCATGATGATAAGGTTGAAATTAATGAATTATTATATGTATATATGTGTGTGTTGTGATCAACTCCAAAAAGCAAGAATATAAATTGGAGGTAGTATTTATTAATAATAACCATACATTTGACAATGAGGAAATAAGAAGCCACTAAATATATAAATACGAAATAAATAAATCCATGTTCTCAATGCCATACCAAACTCTAATTAAGAATATAAGCTGAGCAGTCAACAGAATCCAAAAAATGTAGGTTGAACAACAACAACAACATCGTACATTATTCCAATATATACCTCAACGGAATCTGTATATTTTTAATGATTAAGAATCTGTATATAACTCAACAGAGAGATTCTTGAATTACAATAATATTTTCCTTGTACTAAACATGAAATATTCTCATCACCCAATATTAGTATTATATAACTAAATTACACTTAAATATGTGTGCCATACTAGTTGAATTACACATTTACTTTCATTGAATACTTTGTGGTTACATTATGAAATATATATATGTAAACACGTGAAAATTCACTCGCCATTAAAAAGGCAATATGTGTCTTTTAAATATTAATTTAATTATTTTTAGGTATTTTAAATAAATTAAATATTTAAAATAATTATTAATATGTATCAAGCTATTTTGATCCATCAAAGTCAATGGATTTATATTGGATCAAAGTGAATAAGTCCAGATAAAAAACCTACAAGCAACATGACCCAATAAACGCTACGATAGGGTCAAAGTGAACAAGTCGAAAGACAAGACTCACCGGCCCAACGCACCATTGGACACTCGAAATGGGCCGGTACATCGACATTGGCCCATTGTCTATCATTTTTTCTCTATAAATAGAGGCATCCCTTCACACATTAGGGTTAGGCTTATACATTTACATCTCGCATTAACTCAAGTCTCATATACTTGAGATTCTATAGCGACAAAGCGCTGTAAAAATCCAAAAGAGCCAAAAACGAAGCACAAAAGCACTTCAAGATCTTTAAGGTTGGAGGAATCAAATGAGTACTAGAAGTCGAACCACATATCGTTTGTTCTTATTGTAAACACGTAAATTTTGTTCGCCAATGAAAATGCGACACGTGTTATCTCAAATATTAATTTAATTATTTTTAGGCATTTTAAATAAATTAAATGCTTAAAATAATTAATATATTTATGAGGCTATTTGGATCCATCAAGTCAAATGGATTTATGTCAGGCCCATGTGAACAAGTCCAAATGCAAGACCCACAAGCCCCATGGCCAATTGACGCTTGAAGCAGGCCAGCCCATGAAAATTAATCGATGTGGATAAGTCCAAATGAAAGACCCACAAGCACATGATCCAATGGACACTTGAAGTAGGCCAGTCCATGGAAATCAGTCAATGTGAACAAGCCCAGATGAAAGGCCCACATGACCCGATAAAAAGGTGGATTGGACCAACCCATCGATTGGCCCATCATTCACAAACCCTAGGGTTTCCCTCTATAAATAGAGGCACCCTCTCACACTTCCGGAGGTCTCCATACACTACTCACTCTCAAGACTCATATACTTGAGATTCTACAGCAACAAAACGCTGCAGAAATATTAAAGAGGTGAAGAAGAATCAAATACACTTCTACAACTCTAAACAGTCATACTCTGAGACTCATACACTCAGACACATAGAGAGACGACTCATACACGTCTACTCATTCTCAAGACTCATACACTTGAGATTCTACAGCAACAAAACACTGTAGAAATTCCGAGAAGCCGGAGAAGAAGCATAAAAGCATCTCGACGTCTTCAAAGTTGGAGGAATCAAAGGAGTACCAGAAGTTGAACCCATATAGTTTGATTTTCTACATGTTCTTTGATATTTAAATTTCTCTGTAATTGTAGACATTTCTTGTGAAATTAATAAAATTATTTTGCAGTTTCTGTCTACGCATTTTTGCACTTACAGATTTTGGCACGCCCAGTGGGACACTTCTACCTTTCATCTCCTCCAGACGTCGTCAACGAAATCCAATGGCTTCAAGGAACGCCTTCAAGAACAAACACTCCCAATCCGGTGTTGCTGCTAATCCCAACATCACTACAAGGAACACAAAGAACACCATCGAAGATGTTGCGGTTATGAAGCATGTTGATCAGTTTCTTCCACAACACTTTGAAGATTCAAGATCCACTTCGTCTCCTTCAAGCCCGCAGGAAGATCGAGACCATGCCTCAAGTATCCCCCATGTTGATGTGATGATGGCGGATGCAACCACTCTGGAAGAACAAATTGCCAACTTAACGAAGATGGTCAAGATGCTTGCCAAGCGCGCTGAGATTCGAGACGCTCGTTTAGACAAAATCATGAATATACTGGAAGGTTGCAATGGAGATCAAGTCAGCAATCAACCGAAAAAAATCCATGACGACTTGGAGACATCCCAACATGGCGCCTTGGAAAAAGAAACAGTAGATGCTGATGCCCAAGCCACTGCGGAAGGCTTCATCCACGTGGACCAGTTGAAGGAATTCATCGCCGAAACACTGAAGAAAGATGTCCCAAAAAGCTCAAGATCATCATTGAAGTATTCCAAGCCCTACACTGCACGAATTGATGCCTTGAAGATGTCAATTGGCTACCAACCGCCCAAGTTTCAACAATTCGATGGCAAAGGAAATCCCAAGCAGCACATTGCCCACTTCGTAGAAACTTGCAACGACGCAGGGACATACGATGATCAACTCGTCAAGCAGTTTGTACGGTCACTCAAAGGAAATGCATTTGATTGGTATATCGACTTAGAGCCTGGCAGCATTGACAGTTGGGGGCAACTTGAACAGGAGTTCCTAAACCGCTTCTACAGCACAAGGCGCACTGTTAGCATGATAGAACTCACGAATACGTGTCAGTCACAAGGCGAACCGATCATCGATTACATCAACCGTTGGAGAAGTCTAAGTCTCAACTGCAAAGATCATCTATCCGAAGCATCGGCCATAGAGATGTGCATTCAAGGCATGCATTGGGATCTCTTGTACATTCTACAAGGTATTCGGCCTCTAACATTTGAAGAATTGGCTACCCGTGCTCATGATATGGAATTGAGTCTTGCATCAATGGAACTTCATCAAATTGGAGACTTCGAACCAGAATCGAAGGAAAATTCAATGCAAGTGCGTCAATGAATATTCAGACAACTTCAAGAGGAAAAAGCTCAAAGGCTCCTCATGAAGCCCTTCATATGCCAAATCCTTCAAGATGATCAAGCTCAAAGCCCATCTTGAAGCAGTCAAATTTTCAAGTTTCAAGCCTTCACGAGGATCAAGCTCGAAGCCCCTCTTGAAGTCTTTCAAATCTTCAAGCCTTCACGAGGATCAAGCTCAAAGCTCCTCTCGAAGTCTTCAAATCGTCAAGTTCTTCATGAGGATCAAGCTTAAAGCCCCTCCTGAAGTCCTTCAAATCTTCAAGTCTCCAATCCTTCACGAGGATCAAGCTCAAAGCCCCTCCTAAAGCCCTTCAAATACCAATCCTTCAAGATAATCAAGCTCAAAGCCTATCTTAAACCAGTGAAAATTTCAAGTCTTCAAGCCTTCACGAGGATCAAGATCGAAGCCCCTCCTGAAATCCTTCAAATCTTCAAGTCTTCAAGAGGATCAAGCTCAAAGCCCCTCCTGAAGTCCTTCAAGTCTTCAAGCCTTCATGAGGATCAAGCTCAATGCCCCTCTCGAAATCCTTCAAATCTTATCTCCATGCCTTCACGAGGATCAAGCTCGAAGCCCCTCTCGAAGTCCTTCAAAATTTCATGCCTTCAATAGGATTAAGCCCAAAAGCTCCTATTGAAGTAAGGAAACACATTCCTGGAGAGTCAAATCACCTTCAAGAATGCTGAAAGTTCATGTCGAAGTTCTTTAAAAACTCATGGCTTCAATAGGATCAAGCCCAAAAGCCCCTATTGAAGTAGGAAACGCATTACTGGAGAGTCAAATCACTTCAAGGATGCCGAAAGTTCCTCCAAAGTTCTTCGTGGTCCATTTCAAACATATCTCGCATAGATCTTCATCAAATCGAGGCCCTTGATCCAAAACATCAAGGAAAAATGCCTAAAACATGATCCAGAAGGCCAAAGCATCTTCGGCAAAGTCCAAACTCCCGACAGAAGATGACTGGGGGCAATCGGCTAAAGTCCATGCGATGAGCCGTCAACACAAAAGGTGGCGGACATGATCGTTGCAAAGAATTGAAAAAAAAAAATCAAGGAAATTGCTCCTTAACGCACGAGCTTAAACTGCACGCCTGTCAGAGTAAAAAAAAAAAGGCAAAGAAAATATGATGTAAAAAAAAATTGCATCATTTGAACTACGATATGGCTTGATTTCCAAAAGGATATGTAGGCAACTTGGTGAAATTCCAAGTGCAGCCACAACAACCAAAAAAGAAAAAAAAAATGATTAAGTAAATGGGTTAATTAAATTTAATCATTTACTTGGCGGAAGAAAAAAATATTTCAAGAATGAAGAATTGATAATTGAGAAGCAGGCATTAAAGGCGAAAACAAAAGTAGTTTTTATTGCCTCAAAATTTTCATGTACAGTGCCGATTACAAGCATCAACAAGGGAAAACAATACAAGATTCAAGCATCCTATTTTGGTGAGCCAGTCCAGTACATGTCAATAAGGTCTTCTCCATGGCTAGATCTTCAAGTTGACAATTATCTACCTGGATTGAAACAATCCTAAAAAATGATCCACGGCTTCAGCGTGATCTTCAAGCCAACAGTGATACCACTTCAAGCTAATATCCATAAAACCGATCGAAAAGAGGTCAATGGTGTTGGAGACACGAAAATTCTTCGCATTTATCAACATGCTCGAAGATTGCAAGATAAATGATAGAGTCCTTCCCAAATGATGTCATCAAGCTACCAAAAAAAATTCACGGACGTCCTGGAAAGCTTTGGAATCTTTCTCCAATACGGCCAACGAAATTGGGGGCAAAGCACGATGGACTCAAATCTTTTGGACTGAAATGCTTCGCCAAAAAAAAAAAAAAAATCTTTTGGACTGAAATACAAAACAGAAGAATGATCAATTTATATTACTCCCTCCGTCCCACAAATCAAACATGACATCTTAGTTGGGACAGAGGGAGTATCAGTTTAAGCCCGTAGCATTTTGGTGTTTGACTTTTCATAGTTGGCAAATGTTTGGTGCCTTTTTCTTTTAAGAAAAAAACGTACTTCCAACAAACAAAATGCTGGTTCCAATTTCTTGTAGGCAAATCAAATTACAGCTCCAAGGGTTAAAGGAAAAAAATCGATGGTGGAATTGATATGTAATTTACCACTTTCTGAATTGAATAAGTGCCTTTGTCTTCTCCAGAATACAGAAAAAAAATATACGCAACTCTGCGGTCCTGCTTGTGTTCTCAAAATCAAAAGATTAATTCCATCTTCCTCAAAACACAAAAGAATGAGAAAAAAAAAAGCAGCTTTCATCCCCAAATGCCAATCTGCACAGCCCTTGTTCTAAAAAAGATCGTGCCTCTATCTCCTGCACAAATCAATCAACTCCAAGACCGGGATGGTGACGCGAGCGGGGGCGGCCTTCCTTCTCCGCAGAGCAGCGGCGCGATCTGGGCGGCAGCTATGGCTTTCTCCTCTCCAACGGCAATGACGCAGCAGCGGGGATGAAACGGCGAAGTGACAGCAGCAGTGTTCCGCCGACAGCAGTGGCAGCGGCGGCGGCGTGGAGCGAACAGCGAGCTGCGGGCAAGCGGCGACGTCGGACTCTCTATTCCGGCTTCTTCCATTGCAGCGACTTCCCTCCGGCGATCCAGCGGCGCGACGAAAGGAGTAGAGCTACAGCGGCAGCCTCCTTCTCCCTCCCGGCGTGACTCCGACCGGCGGCAACAGCGGCTGCATGGGCCGAACGGCGGCAGCCTCCCTGCGCGATTTGAGGCAGTGACGACGGACTTCTCCATGTGCAGACTCCAGCGATGGCGTCCTCCGGCAGCATGGGCGAACGGCGGCAGCAGCCTCGATGGCGGCGCCTCGGCCTCCCTGCGTAGTCTGGTGATCTCTCCAGGTTGCAGCGAAACTGGCATCGGCACTTCAGGTTCAAGCGGCGGGAGAGAACGATGATGGCAACAGCTTCTCCGGTATCTCCAATCATCTAGGTGGCATGGAATGAATTTATAAAAGGGATTGATTACTGATTTGATACAGCCAAATAAAGATTCCGCCAAGTTCGGTCGGATTTGATGGCTTATTCCCAAATTAGAGACGAATTAAGTTGGATATACTCCAATTTTGAATTGAATGCAAAGTTGGCGATTTGGGAAGTTGAATAATTGGAGAGATGTGAATTTGCAGGATATATTTGACAATAAACCTGTGCAAATCAATACCACCGTTGTTGGGAAGATTTTAAATTTTAATTGGTGCCATCAAGAGTGATATCATTCATTGGATATGGAAAATGGCAAAAAGGGGAAAAAAAAAAAGAAGCCAAAGAAATTCATGGAATATCATTTTTAAAAAGAAAAATATTTCGAGACTCGTTCCCGTCTCAAATATTTTTGCTTCCGTCAACAAGTCTCGAGGGGGCATCTGTAAACACGTAAATTTTGTTCGCCAATGAAAATGCGACACGTGTTATCTCAAATATTAATTTAATTATTTTTAGGCATTTTAAATAAATTAAATGCTTAAAATAATTAATATATTTATGAGGCTATTTGGATCCATCAAGTCAAATGGATTTATGTCAGGCCCATGTGAACAAGTCCAAATGCAAGACCCACAAGCCCCATGGCCAATTGACGCTTGAAGCAGGCCAGCCCATGAAAATTAATCGATGTGGATAAGTCCAAATGAAAGACCCACAAGCACATGATCCAATGGACACTTGAAGTAGGCCAGTCCATGGAAATCAGTCAATGTGAACAAGCCCAGATGAAAGGCCCACATGACCCGATAAAAAGGTGGATTGGACCAACCCATCGATTGGCCCATCATTCACAAACCCTAGGGTTTCCCTCTATAAATAGAGGCACCCTCTCACACTTCCGGAGGTCTCCATACACTACTCACTCTCAAGACTCATATACTTGAGATTCTACAGCAACAAAACGCTGCAGAAATATTAAAGAGGTGAAGAAGAATCAAATACACTTCTACAACTCTAAACAGTCATACTCTGAGACTCATACACTCAGACACATAGAGAGACGACTCATACACGTCTACTCATTCTCAAGACTCATACACTTGAGATTCTACAGCAACAAAACACTGTAGAAATTCCGAGAAGCCGGAGAAGAAGCATAAAAGCATCTCGACGTCTTCAAAGTTGGAGGAATCAAAGGAGTACCAGAAGTTGAACCCATATAGTTTGATTTTCTACATGTTCTTTGATATTTAAATTTCTCTGTAATTGTAGACATTTCTTGTGAAATTAATAAAATTATTTTGCAGTTTCTGTCTACGCATTTTTGCACTTACACTTATATTTCCTAAATTCTTTTAAATTCTTTGTAATTGTAGACATTTCATTGTGAAATTAATAAAATTATTTTGCAGTTCTTGTCTACGTATATTTGCATCTACAATATCATTTAATTATTTACTTAGTAATAATCTTTCAATGCAAAAATATTAGTATGTGTAAGTAATATAAGTTTGAACTACTATGGGAACCATATAGAAACCAGACTTATATAAATTTTTGGGTATAAACGAGAGAATAATCATTGGTTGCTTTGTCTCAAGCTAGTTATGATAAATTCAACATCATTAGGTCCTTCCTCTCTGTTTCTTTGAAAATACCACACTTACCTTCTACACGCAATCCAATGTACATTTTCAAGGATTAATAACTAAAATTGTATAGAAGTAAAAAATTACTATAAAAAGTTAATATTATTAAACTCCAAAGTAAGATAAATCTAATAAGATCTCACATGACTATATTTTTTCTTATATAACTATTATAAAAAATTGAATCCAAGTTACACAATGAACAGTAGCAAATTTCACTTTCTTGAAAACGAAGGTATGTGCGGAATGGGTGACATTATGCTGACGTGCTAACCAGATGAAGTGTGTGTGATGGGTGTTAATGAGGTATGTAGTTATGTACTGGGTATTTAATAATTTTTTAACTATATAAAAATACTCAGCTACTTCAGCAACACTTGCTGATTCATCTTTCAAACTAAATCCCTCTATGTTGTATATGGAATGTGATTTATTACATATAGGTTCACGAGATAGATAAATTATTTTCATATTATATTTGTATTGTAGTGTGTTGTATCACACACATGCATCCCATATTCATCTTCCATATCAAAATAACTACTCCCCGTCCCACTAATAGTGTCTCATTTCTTTTGGGCACGGTATTTTATGTGGAAATAATTAGTATTTAATGTAGTGTTAAAAGTATGAGTAAATTAAAAATGATGTGATAGTTATGTGTTTGAAATTTTAATATATTTATTTATTAATGTGATGTGATGATAGTGTGTTTGGTAATTAAAGTATTTAATTATTTTCTAAAAGGGAAATGTGACAAGTGTAATGGGACGGACCAGAAATTGGATTAGGTTGGGGGTTGTGGAAGGGTGATTATATCAGGTTGGGTTGGGGTTGGATAAGAGCAAGGGTTTATTCATGGTGATGCCTAACCATCACTATTTTTGCAGTAACTCTTGCTCCTTAGTTCAGAATAGCACTTTCACCGTAGTCATGGCCATGACTAAGATCGACCACATTCACTGAATTCCATCTTGGTCCCCTCTTCAAAAATGAGCAAATGCAATGTAGTAGTCATGACTAGAAATAACATCCTTCGCTGAAAATTCCTTCTCAAGTACTCTTTCCAACACACTTCACCAAGAAGAAGTCAACGCATTTCCACCCTCAAACCCTACAAAATAAGAGGCAAAACACCGATGAATTATTAAGAGCACACCAAAAACACAACTAAAATTTCAAATAAAAATAAAAATAAAAATAAAGTAATTTGCTTGGGTTGCCTCCCGAAAAGCATTTTTCTTTTAAGTATTTGGCTAGACTTTCTCAATCTCATCTTCCATTGTTTGCATCAACAAGAGACAAATTCCACAAGTTCAATTGGAAACCCCTCGTAATATGGCTTGAGACAGCGACCATCGACTACGAACTTCTCTTTTTTTAAGATAGGATTTTAACTACTCCAAAGTAAAGATTTTAGTAACTACAAATGGTCCAATCCATCTAGAACGGAAAAAGTTTGAGTCGAGAGTGATATAAGTTAATGTAGCCCGGTGGCCACCTATTCAAACAAAGTACAATTACTATACTTTAATTGAATTGGCATTCAACTATCAAACTAGATAAACATTGGATCCAAAACATTGGAATGGGTTCAGATCCTGATTCAGAAGGAACCTGAATGTATGGATTTTATAATTATATGCTGTGTAGTATAATTTGAGCTGGGTATAATTTAGTTGTTGTCCATAACATTAATAATTGGTTTAATTTATTCAATTAGTATTTATCACATAGTTATTAGGTTCCGGTAATTTTGGACAAAACATTTCCTAAGAGCCCGGATTCTGTGAGAGGTTTTTTTTTTTATTTATTAAAAAAAAAACCCAAATTGTTCTGTTTTGTAATATTGTCTAAGTGCCACCTAGGTTTGAATGGGAAAATATTTTTTTACCAAAGACGCACAAACCCATTTCCCCAATTTACCGCTTCTCTCTCCCAGCATTTTTCCAACTGTCTCCCATTTTCGTCTCCGGTGAAGAGTGCGTCCCACTCTCACCCAATTTCAAATAAGCTACTGCTTTGTTGAATTAAGCATCATGCTGCTATAGAATGACCCTGGTGTTTCTAATAAATTGAATGCTATTTTGAAGAAGTTACATGCTAATTTCCCAGAATTTAGTCACATGCTATTTTTCCATACTTACGTGTTGTTTATGTTTTTCATTTTTGCTATATGTCACTGTTGTTTTCTCATAGTCACATGTTGTTTATGTTTCATCTTCTGCTGTTTTGTTTCTATTACATGCTGTGTTCTGATGACGGCAAATTGTGGAAATCGAAACCCCTATAACAAGAAAAAGGCGGCGACATTCGGGGATTCCTAACCTCAAATCCATGGGATTAACACAACACAAAACTGAAGAATAGAGGTGATTTTAGGCAACCTTGTTTTGACAGGGTTTAATGAGACGTGATTTTAGGTAATTATGGATAAATTAATATGGTAAGATTACACCAGCACGAATGCCTACAAATCTTGCAGGTTCAGGTCGGTTCTGAATGTATTGATTCAGGAGGGTAACCGCATTGCAAAACATTCACCTATTTAATAATCACAAACATTAATTTCAGAAATTGTAGCAATATCAACAGTCACAAAAGTCATACGGGATTATACAAAATCTCCCAAAAACACAAGCACCAATATGTGAGGAGTTGCAATTCTTTTGTTTTTTTTTTTTTTTTTTTTTTGGGTGAACGGAATTCTTTTGTTGATGGTAATAGAATAACGTAAGTGTATTTGTTATATCCCATCTTTCACTTGTGTGAGATATTACCCAGCAATAAAAGCTTCATTAACTCATCTTTTTTAGTTTCTTCAACTATGATATTTACTACTACTACAGCATATTGCAATGCATATTCTAAATATGGGTTTCTTGAACTTGAGAGTTTTGTGAACACTAATATTTTCAGTGATAAAATCTTTAAAATCTATATTCGGTAAATTATAAATTACCATGAAGAGGTCACCCAAATAATATGGCACATGGCAGAACCATCATGTTTCAAACAATAAGATGAAACAAATGATACCAAATAAGGAACTTTTGGGCAAGGTTATGTTGCAATCAGAAACTTCAATTAATCAGAAACTTTTGTGAATGGTTCACTACAAGAATTTTCTGTTTTAGCGACTAAAAAATTGGTAAAATTCAGTCGCTAAAGAGATTAGCAACCGAATTTCATTAACGACCTAAATTCATTAGTTACTACAGTTTTAGCTATCAAATCCAGATTTTTTCTAGTAGTAGTTGCTGTTTCTTTATGGGTTGAGTAACCCAATGAGGGTTCAATGCGAACCAAGTCGAGACTATAATCGTCACCCAGTGAAGAAGGGTTCAATTAACCCGCTAGAGACATTTTTTTAGAATAGTGATGTGTTATGACAACCTTCATACATTTATTTTAAAGATTTATTAAAATGGTGTGTTATGTGTGGAGACTCCAGATTGGCCACGGTGGATGTAAAATATAATTTACTTCGGCCACGTGACCAATCTCATGTTAATTACGTAATTAGGACCGAATAGAAAAAAATTAGCAAATGTAGAGGATTATATGGGGCAAAAAATTACTAACGGACCGATTTGGATTTTTTGAAAAGAAAACAGACTAACAAATCTTTTTTTCCTATAGTTTTATAATATGTTTGTTTTCCTTGTAAACAATATAGGGTGCGTTCTTTTAATAGGGTAGAGTTGGTGCAATCACCAAATCCACAGCAATCAGCACATCAAGACACAACATCTCAATCGTTCATTTAAATCTAATGGTTCAAAATTAAAAATGGTAAAGTTATCCAAAAATATATAACGGTCAAGTCGCTGAAAATACACATAGGTTGTGGTTGTTAACGCTGAAAAATATTGCGGCAGGTCGTTGAAATACACACAGTCCATCGCTAAAATACACACAGCCCGTTGCTGAAATATATAAACCAAACAATTGGAGTTTTAACTTTTATGAAATCGCTGAAATGAACATTATCAAGTCGCTGAAAAATACTACAGTATGTTGCTGAAATATACTATATTATGCCGCTGAAATACATAGAAGCCGCGCTGAAAATATTATGCATGTCGATGAAATGTATATAAATTGTCGCTGAAATGTACTATGTATATTTTGGAGTAATATGACAAATCTACATTTTTAACCTTCAAGTTAATCTCACCCGTCGATTTACAAAGTGAATCAACAGTTATGAAAAACCGCAGTACATCAAGACAAATATCTTGATCAATCATCTACATGTTGTTCTCTAGATCTAATCTAATTAGGTTTGATTAATAAGTATGGTCTAATTTACGTGTAATGGGTATCCTCAGGTCACATTGGGTTGAAGATTAATTCCTCGAAGATCTGTTGGTATTGAAAGGTTGCATCTTCCAAAGACTAATCCTTTGAAGCCGAACCTTTGCACCTTTATTTAAGTTGCCAGAGCCCCATACCATTTAACTGCATTTGGTAAATATGGTCTAATTCTTTACAATTGATTTGATTCAATTTAATTTTATTCTTTTTATCTACTACTCCTATAAACTTTATTTATTCGTCTGATTTGTTTCTGATTAATTCTGACCTGATTAATCTGGTTTGACTTTAATAAAATACTACCTCCGTTTTCATATGTTTTTGACGTTTAGTAATGTGTTACTATTCATCCACAGACCTTTATTTAAAGTTTTATCATAGTTATACAAGTTAAAATATAGTCAAGTGGGATCTTGTTAGATTCGTCTCGTCGAGTAGTTTTTAAATATCGAACTTTTAGAATTTTTACTTGTACCGAACTTGAGTTATTAATAGTTTAAAATATGCATTGGACTGCGTGGAAAGTGAGTATGTAAAAAACATTTGAATACGGAGGAAGTAAATAGTAATAAATTTAGAAGACCTTCATCTATTTATTCCATTGAAATAAAGGTAATTAGATTTAATAATATACTATTACTACCTCCGTTCTTGAAAGTTGTTTACATTTAATTAGGTGTCACTATTCACACACAAACCTTCACTTAAAATTTTATCATAATTATACAAGTTATAATATAGTCAAGTGAGATCTTATTAGATTCGTCTCGTCGTGTAGTTTTTCAATATCGAACTTTTAGAATTTTTACATGTACTAAACTTGAGTTATTTATGATTTAAAATGTTCATTGAATTGCGTGATATGTGTGCACGTCAAATACTTTAGAAAACAGAGGAAGTATTTTATAGAGCCGTAATTACATGTCCACTTTAAATAATCAATGCCCAATATTATATTGTTATATACTACTAGCCTGCGCGCAAATCCACACACCACTAGACCTGTCAAAACGGGCTTAGCCCGTTGGGCCGGCCCGCCCCGCAAGGTAAAAAATGCGGGGCGGGCTCAACTTTTAGAGGCCCGTTTAAATGCGGGCCTCAACGGGCCCAACCCGCGGCGGGCGGGCTTTTGCGGGTTAGGCCCGCGGCGGGGCGGGCCTACCCGCGGGCTTTTTTTTTTTTTTACGTTGTGCATCGATTGAATTTATTATTCTTTAGTATGAATGTTTAGCATAATGTCATCAAACATTTAAATTATTGAATTGATTGCATATTGAATTATCTGTCTCTTCTAATATTTCCATGTTCATTTAATTTATGAGTATCAAGTTTTTAAGTTTTAAATTCCTTATTATTCTATTTATTAAAAATTATGTGTTCAGACAAATATTTATTTTTTTTAAATATAAATTAATAAATTATGCTCATACAATCTTACCTAATAAAATACTAAATTTAGTGAATTATGTCCAAACAATCTTACCTAATAAAATATAGAATTAATGAATTATGCTTAGACAGTTTTACCTAATACAACTCTATCAAAGACTTCATCTGTGAGACCTAAAATTTAAACAATTCAATCATTAATTGTAAAACTTTTGTCACACATATTATATTTTGCAAAATATTATATACTCCTTTAGTATTAAAAATTGAATAATCATAAATTCTTTTAAATAATTATTCAACAAACCAACATAAAAGTAAATAGTGCCAATAAATACACACTTACTTATTTATAATCATAAATACTAATTATAAATCTCTTTATTTTATTTTTAATATATACATTAAAAAATATATCCAAATTTTATTTTTTACAAATAAAAAAATAATACTATTATTTAAATAAAAAGCCCGCGGGCCGACCCGCACAGCCCGCGGCCCACATGTGGGGCGGGTCGGGCCTAGACATTTTGAGTCCGCGCCATTTAGGCCCGCCCCGTTCAAGCCCGCAAAAACATGGGGGCCCGCGCGGGCCGGCCCGTGTCGCCCCGCGGGCCCGTTTCGACACCTTTACACACCACATCCTTTAATTAGTTTTATCTTTTAGCTGTATATGTGTTGTTATGTTGACTGTCATTGTTAACGAGGAAAAATCTTTATTTATATTTTTCAACGTGGACTTTTCTTTATTTATATATATTTTTTAATTTAATTTTTTTATCAGTTTTCTATACTACTACCAATTCCAATATTTTTTGGGATCAGGACTTAATTCAAATAGTTAATTCACTTTACTTTAGATATTCAATTTCCCACTGGCCTTCCTATCTCTCTTTTATTCTATTTGTAATTTGTATTATATTTATTTGTATTTATAATTTATGTGGCAGGAATCCCATCATCCTATACATGTGTTGTTCATGACTGTCATTGTTAACAAGGAAAAATCATTATTTATATTTTTCAACGTGGACTTTTCTTTATTTATATATATTTTTTAATTTTATCAGTTTTCTTTACTACTACCAATTCCAATATTTCTTGGGGATCTTTCCACTGGCCTTTCTATTTCTCTCTTTTATTTTATTTATAATTTGTGTTACATTTATTTGTATTTATAATTTATGTGGTAGTCTCTCTTTTATTCTATTTATAATTTGTGTTACATTTATTTGTATTTATAATTTATGTGTATGATTCCCATCACCCATTTTCTAGTGGCTGTTAAAAAAAAAAATTAGATATCTCTTTGAATTTTTGTCAGTATCATTCTGCTACCTCGATAAAAGCAACCTGTGTACTAGACCTCCACTGTCCATGCCCTTGCCGGTCGTCGTTGCGGCTGTAAAGAAAAGGCAACGAAGATATCAGATCACCAGCATGCCCGAGTATGCAAGGCCGCGCAGCCGCTAGGGAGAGCTTCTTCATTAATCCTCCACAAACAGATTTCGCCGACACAGTGAATCTCAGTTCCCACCATCATTATTCTCGGCGCTGGATCCGCGAGCTCACGAGGGACACCCAGATTCGAATCCGATGCGATGCCTGTGTTTACTGTTCAATTATTTCATCTTTAATTGGTACCATAGTCATTGTATTTGCATTGGCTTAAAAAATGGGAGCTTGACGGCTGGTCTTGGTCTACACATAAATAAGGGTTTCTGAGTTGCTTGGAGATGGCAGCTTATGCATCTGCGGTTTCTCTCATCAACCTTCTGGATCAGGTTCAGCAACATCAAACTCGCCGCCGCCGTCAGATCCTTTTTCACGATGAACAGATTGAGGCACTCCGCCAGAGGGGTGAGTTCTTGCAAGACTTTCTTGAAAGGTATTGTCATGGTACTGCTACTGCTACCAATGAAGCAGAGATTTTGGAGGGCCAAATTGTGTCTGCTGCTGTGGGGGTACAAGATGTGATCAAATCTCATATGGCGGATCAAGTTCGTGCGGCATGTACTTCCCAGCGGGACGAAACTTCAGTTGTTCTATGCGATCTCGCCGAGATGGTAGCAGAGATGGAGGCCATCAAGGCTATGGTTGTGAAGATTCAGGAGAAGAGAGCAGCAAAAGCTCAATCCACTGAATCCACTTTTGTAGCAAACAGCATTACATCAAGAGTTCCTCCCAATGTCAAGACTGCGGCTAATGCGATTGTGGGCTTCGATGAAAAAGTGATCGAGATCATGGACACACTCACAGGACATACATCTGGCCGTGTAGTCTTCCCCATCGTTGGCATGGGGGGAATTGGTAAGACTACCCTTGCTAAAGCTGTCTATGAAAACCGTCTTATTGTTGAATATTTTGACATTCGCATTTGGATTACGGTGTCTCAAGATTTTAGAATGAAAGAACTTTTATTGCAAGCATTCTTGGGTATCAATCCACAATATAATACTGATGGATCAGAAAGTGAAGATAAGATTGGTGAAAACCTGTATAAAACCTTGTTTGGTAGAAGATATTTGATAATAATGGATGATATCTGGAGCGTTGAAGCGTGGGAACAAATTAGGCGTTTCTTTCCTGAAAACAACAATGGGAGCCGAATTCTTGTGACTAGTAGGCTATCGGATATGGGTGATTATTTTGGTTCGGGTGCCTATAAGATGCAATTTCTGGAAGAGAATAAAAGTTGGAAGCTATTCTGCGCGAAGGCATTTGGATCACAGAGTTGTCCGCCCGAGTTTGAGGAGATCGGGAAGAAGATTGTTGGGAAATGCCAGGGACTTCCTCTGTCCCTTGTTGTCATTGGGGGACTTCTTGCAAAGTCTCAGGCAACACCAAAACATTGGGAGAGTGTTGAAACAGATATGAACTCTATTTTGAGCTCTGAAAATGATGAACAATGCTTGAATATATTATCTCTGAGTTATCAGCACTTGCCTGTGTATTTGAAGCCATGTTTTCTTCATATGGGAGTTTTTGAAGAAGATCAGGTGGTTAGAGCCTCTAGACTAACCAAACTCTGGGTTGCTGAGGGTTTTCTAAAACCAAATAAGGACAAAACCATGGAAGAGGTTGCAATGGATTATCTGAGGGATCTTGTCGAAAGGAATCTCATTTTGGAGAACAGAGATGGAACGTTCTCCATTCACGACCTTCTAAGAGAAGTTTCCTCAAGGATAGGTCAGAAAGAGAAATTCTTTAGTGTGATAAGCATGCATATCATCCCGCACAATGAAGCATATGAGTTTTTCAAGCACAGAAGTGGTGAAGAAGCTTCGGGTGCTGTGGCAGCATCAACGACTCACGCCCTTTCTTTGTTATGCTACAACTTTTACCACCCAATACTAGTTAATCATGATTTCTGGATGGCAAGGTACCGGAATATTGATTACACAACAGAGCTTTTCCCCTATAAACTACTTTGCTTCCCCTACTTGCATTTCATTCCCCTTACCAAGGAACAGCAGCAACGAGTGCTTCCTATGCTCTACAATTTTTGGAATTTACAAACGTTAATTTTCACTATTAATCTGCCGAGATTTGCATCAGCAACCATTGATATCTGGAAGATGTCTCAGATCAGGCACATTCTTGTGAATAATTTTCTTCTTCCAGATTCTTCAGGCAGTTGTGCAGATGAATCAGTGCTGGAGAACTTGCAGACAATTGGAGTGGTGGAGAATTTCAGATGCACCGAGCAGGTGCTTAGAAGAATTCCCAATATCAAATATTTGAAGCTTGAATATGCAGATTCCATACGGCCCCTGCAACATTATTGTCTCAACAATGTTGGTAGATTTCACAAGCTCGAAACATTTATTTGCCAGTTGCCTCCTACTCTTCGGCACTATAGGGTGCATAACCTCGCCTTCCCAACATCGTTAAAGAACTTGTGTCTATTGTATTGCATGCTCGACCGGACAGATGTGAAGATGATTGGCGACTTGCCATATCTAGAATTTCTCAAATTGCAGAGGTGTAACTTTGAGGAATCAGGGCTGAAGATTGCAGAAGGGGGATTTAGGAGCTTAAAGTGCTTCCAAATTAGATATTCTGAGCTCACCCATTGGACTGTAGATAGCTCACAGGATTTGCCAATGTTGGAGAGGTTTTGTCTGGAAACCACAAGAGAATTGTCTGAAATCCCCAATGCCATTGCAGACATACCAACACTGAACCTGATTTATCTGATTCACTGTCCTGCATCGGTTGTCCTTTCGGCTGCCAACATATTGGGGGAACAACTCAGCATGGGAAATGAAGAGCTTCAGGTGAAAGTCTACTTCAACTTCAGAGAGGACAAAGACAGGTTCAGGGAAATGGTTGGAAGTGAAGAACTAGAGAGCTACAAAAGCAATTTTGAAATCTTTGAGAGGTAAGAGCCATGGTGATGATACTTTCCTTACATATGACTTGAGCTGGTTTTCATTCATAGGTTACTACACTTAAAACCTTATTAGATTTGTGTTTATTTAATTGGCAAGGGATCCCCACTATGAAGCCCCATGGAACTGGGAGCTGGATGAGGACCTCCAAAATTGGCTGGGACCGAGGCCCAGAGGTTCCATGTACGAACGCAAGCAAGCATTTCGTTGATTCGAGAACAAAGTTGGGGTTTTGAGGCTGGACTTTGTGTTGGTATGCCTTCATTATCACTCTCCCCTGTGTTTCGTAAACAAACTCGACTGCACTTTATTTGTAGAATATGAATTATAAATTCATGCATGTATTCCATAAATCTTGAGGCGAGGTTTTATGTTTTGTAAGATAGAATAATGATGTGTAGTAGTACTTCATATAGTTATTATACACGTGTCATGTTTCTGCTGTACAAGATCAATACTGCAGTGTACAATACATTTGAATTAATGGATATATGGAGTTGATCATTCCGATCGTGTTAAAAACATATGTATATACGTAATTCGGATAAATACACATATAATCCCATAACTTAATATTAAAACCATTTTTATCCAATTTTATCGCTTGAAACTTGAACATGATTTGCATCCCATCCAGAAGGCGTGAATGTGTTGTATTATAAGGTTTCACATTTTAGGTATCTCAGGTATTAAGTATCGAAAGAGCACATCCATACTTTACCTCAGTTTAAGTTGCGCATTTTTTCTTTAATTAGTACAAAGGAGAGGAGATGGTTGGGTTAGGACTCGCGCAACTTCCAGGAACTTTTGGAAGCTTTCTGAAGGGTCTCTTCTGCACGCAGAGCTGTAGCTGCGAGATGGAGCTGTAGGAAGCTGAAGCTGTAGGGCGCTGTGGGAGCTGTAGCTATCAGTTTTATTTAAGTGTTCTGTACAACTAGCTGTAGCTGTCAAAAAATATATAAAATGACATAAAAGGACAAACAGTTATGTAGACTATTGGGTAGTGAGTTGGTTATTGGGATAAAATTGTAATTGCTCAACCATAAGCTAGGAGCTTATTTTTTAAAGCTACTACAGGTAGCTTCTAAAAAGAAGCTTCCAAAAGCTCCCATAAGCTCCTAAAAGCTAGTGTGCAGAACGGGACTTTTGTTTTAAAATAAAAGCTAAAGCTACCAAAAGTTCTCAAAAGCTCCCAAAAGCTGCGTGCAGAACAGAGAAGTTTTAAATTTTATATCAAAACAGTACTCTCGTTTTTTACCCTAGCTTCTAAAAAGGTACCCATAGTAAATTTCGGGAGCTTTCGACGGCTAATTTTATAATTAATTATTTTTTGTAACCGTTTTAAAAACTATAATCACTTTTTTAAAAAACACTTTATATGAAATTGAAAATACATCACCCTATCAAAATCTACCTTTTCCAATAGCTTCAGTGCCCTACTACTACAACTTTAACTTGTACGTAGTAGCTTGCAACTACAGTTCACAACTACAACTAACACTAAGAACAAGATCCGTGGTGGATGAAATCACATTGTCAATTCTTCATAACAAAAGTCGAAAGTTCATGTACACATGTTCGGTCTAAGTCGAGGTAATGGGCCAAAGGTAACGAGTCCGAACAAATTGGATCTTATAAGTAACACTTATTGGGCTAAATATTCAAGGCCCCAGAAAAGATGGGTTGAATCCAAAAACCCTTACCAATTTACCAGCCATAATTTACCTGAATAATGTCGCATCTGTCTGTACTCTGTAGCAGGCAAATTCCCTGCTTAATCATTGTAGATTTCTATTGGCTTTAAAAATGACAGCTTGGTGGTGGCGGGGGTTAAACACATAAATAATACTACTCCGTAGACAAAATTAAGGGTTTCTCAGTTGACCCGAGATGGCAGCATATGCATCTGTGGTTTCTCTCATCAATCTTCTAGATCAGGTTCAGGAACATCAAGCTTGTCGCCGTCAGATCCTTTTTCACGATGAACAGATTCAGGCACTCCGCCAGAGGGGCGAGTACTTGCAAGACTTTCTTGAAAGGTATTCTCATGGTACTACTGCTGGCAATGAAGAAGCAGAGATTTTGGAGGGCGAAATTGTGTCTGCTGCTGTGGGGGTACAAGATGTGGTCAAATCTCATATGGCGCATCAAGTTCGTGCCGCATGTACTTCCCAGAGAGACGAAACTTCAGTTGATGTATGCGATCTAGCAGAGATGGTAGCTGAGATGGACTCCATCAAGGCTATGGTTGTGAAGTTTCAGGACAACAAAGCAACCAAAGCTCACACGAGTTCTGTTGCTAAGAGCAATATATCCAGAGTTCCTCCCAGTATCAAGACTGCTGCTATTGTGGGCCTTGATGAAGAACTGATCGGTATCATGAAAGAACTAAAAGGACATCGAACTGATCGAGTAGTCTTCCCCATCGTTGGCATGGGGGGAATTGGTAAGACTACACTTGCTAAAGCTGTCTACCAAAACCGCCTTATTGTCGAATATTTTGATATTCGCATTTGGATTACGGTGTCCCAGGAGTTTAGCACAAGAGAAATTTTATTGCAAGCATTCTCGTCTCTCAATCCTCAATATAAATCTAACGGTTCAGAAAGTGAAGACAAGATAGGTGAACAAGTGTACAAAACTCTGTGCGGAAGAAGATATTTATCATAATGGATGATATTTGGAGCGTTGAAGCATGGGAACAAGTTAAGCGTTTCTTTCCTGAATTCAACAATGGGAGCCGAATTCTTGTGACTAGTAGGCAATCAGATATGGGCGAGTATTTTGGTTCTGGTGCCTTCAAGATGCAATGTCTAGGAGAGGATAAAAGTTGGGAGCTATTCTGTGCGAAGGCATTTGGACCTCAAAGTTGTCCGCCCGAGTTTGAGGAAATCGGGAAGAAGATTGTTGGGAAATGCCGGGGACTTCCTCTATCTCTTGCTGTCATTGGGGGACTTCTTGCAAAGTCTTGCGCAAAAGAATACTGGGAGATTGTTGAAAAAGATATGAACTCTATTTTGAGCTCTGAAAATGATGAACAGTGCTTGAATATATTATCTTTGAGTTATCGGTGCTTGCCTGTGCATTTGAAACCTTGCTTTCTTCATATGGGTATTTTCAGAGAAGATTTCGTGGTTAGCGTCTTTAGACTGATAAAGCTCTGGGTTGCTGAGGGGTTCTTAAAGCCACATAAAGACAAAACTATGGAAGAGGTGGCAATGGATTGTGTGAGGGATCTTATTGACAGAAATCTCATTTTGGATAACAGAGATGGAACAATCTCCATACACGACCTTCTGCGAGAAGTGTCCTTGAGGATAGGTCTGAAAGAGGAATTCTTTTTTGTGATAAGCATGCATATCATCCCACATGATGAAGCCATTCCGTTTTACAAGCACACAAGAAGCAAAGAACCATTGGATGATGTGGTGGAATCTACGACTCACACCATTTATTTGTTATGCTCCTGCTATTACGACCCAATACTAGTTAATAGTGACTTCTGGATGGTAAGGGCCCAGAATATTGATTGTAACACAGAGCTCTTTCCCTATAAACTGCTTAGCTTTCCCTACTTAACGTTCAAGTTGTTTGGCCGCCAAGCAAGAGCGTTTCCTCTGCTCTACAATTTTTGGAATTTGCAAACGATAATTATCACTGTTGCTCTCTCACAGGGAGAGGCAATCTTTGATATCTGGAAGATGCCTCAGATCAGGCACATTCTTTTCGATAAATTTCGTCTTCCAGATCCTCCAGTCCGTTGTGCAGATGTAGAAGTACTGAAAAATTTACAGACACTTGGTGTTGTAGATAATTTCAGATGCAGCGAGCAGGTGCTTAAAAGAATTCCTAACATCAAATATTTGAAATTTAGTTATTTTGGTTTCAATTGGCCCATAGAAGATTACTGTCTCAAAAATATTGCTAGATTTCACAAGCTTGAGACATTGATTTGCTCGGTCCCAACCTTGCCTTCCCAACCTCGGGGCTATGGGGCGTCAAAGCTAAACCTTGCGTTCCCAACCTCGTTAAAGCACTTGTCTATACGTTTTCTCCATCTTGATTGGACGGATTTGAAGATGATTGGCGAGTTGCCAGATCTTGAATATCTCGATTTGCACGAATGTAACTTTGAGGAATCTGAGCTGAAGATTGTAGAGGGAGGATTCCGAAGCTTAAAATACTTCCAGATTGATTGTTCTAATCTTACTCATTGGACTGTAGATAGCTCACAGGATTTTCCCAAGTTGGAGAGGCTCTCTCTGCAGTCTGCCAGAGAATTGTCTGAGATCCCCGATGCCATTGCCGACATACCAACGCTGAACCTGATTCATCTGATCAACTGTCCTGCATCGTTTATGCTTTCAGCTCTAAATATATTGAAGGAACAACTCAGCCAGGGAAATGAAGATCTTCAGGTGAAAGTCTTCTCCACCCCGTATCAGGAGAAAGCCAATTTCAGGGAAATGGTTGAAAGTGAAGAACTGGAGAGCTACAAAAATAATTTCCAATTCCTGACGAGGTAAGAGCCATGAAGAAGATAGTTTCTTTAGACTAGGCCAATGCGATCTTTTCTTGTCAGTTTCATATTTAGTTAATAACGCATTTGAAATTTAGAAATTACTATATATAGTTGATAATCTGCAGGTTTTCACTTCACCTGTATATGGCTGAGGAGCCGTTTACTATCATTCATATTGTTATATTGTCGCCAAATTCTCAGTTAGATCCCTAGCTTCAGATCGAAAATTGAGTATTATACCCTAAAATACTAATTATTGTTGTTGTGAGTTATTCCTTCTATAAACTGGGAATAACTTCTCTTTCAAAATTAACGTTCAGTCTGTTTTCATTCTTTTGTTAGATTCATAAAACTTAATCGATTTTGTGTTTATTACATGGCAACTGGCAAGGCCTTCCTATAAAGACGAATGGAAATGGGAGTTGTTTGACGACATTGCATAAGGGGTGGAGCCGCCATGCTACAGAGGCTAATGCCTGAACACAAGCAAACATTTCGCCAATAAGAACAAGAACATAGTTGGGCTTCGGAGGCGTGACATTGTGTACATAAGTCTTCATCATTCTCTGCCGCGTTGTAGTATTGTAATGTACCATTGGGTGATTGTGCTTCTCTTTGTCATTAGCACATTATTAGTTAATAATGACATTCAATGCAGTTCATTTATGAGTATGCAGTTGTTTGTACACTTTAATTTATGAGTCTTGGTTGTTTGTACACTTAATTTATGAGTATGCAGTTGATCATTCCAATAGTTTCACCATATGTGCAAGAAAAATGCTGAAGTACATGTAAATGTAGTTTGTATGGGACAGAGTTGAATTTATATAACATTGTTGTTGAGATTACAGATATTTAAAATTATAGTAGCATTTACTATTTAATACTAAGAGACAACCTGCTATCCTTTGCGCATCTCTTTTACTAATGATCTGTTGCTAATTCAATTTGATCCTTTTTGTGTTATAAAATATATGGAATTTCTCTTGGCACATGCTTCATACTTTCTCTGCTTGGTTAGAGGGTTAATATGTAATGTCTCAAGGGGTTGTCGAGACTGTAATTGCTTTGTCTTGTTCTCTTCTTAGCCACTGCAACATTAGGACTACCTGGGTTTCACTTTCATATGGTCTCCATACTAATTTTTCAGAACAAACAATCATTAAACGTGCTCCGAACTGAGCGAGCTCTCAGTCATCAATCTAATATTGCAGATTGAGTTAGTTAAGCCTCCTTTCAATATGTGAATTGCCATATCTAGAATTTCTCAAATTGGAGAGGTGTAACTTTGTGGAATCAGGGCTGAAGATTGCAGAGGGAGGATTTCGGAGCTTAAAGTGCTTCCAAATTAGATATTATGAGCTTACTCATTGGACTGTAGATAGCTCGCAGGATCTGCCAATGTTGGAGAGGTTTTGTCTGGAAACCACAGGAGAATTGTCTGAAATCCCCAATGCCATTGCAGACATACCAACACTGAACCTGATTTATCTGATTCACTGTCCTGCATCGGTTGTCCTTTCGGCTGCAAACATATTGGAGGAACAACTCAGCATAGGAAATGAAGACCTTCAAGTGAAAGTCTACTTGAGAGCTACAAAAGTAATTTTGAAATCTTTGACAGGTAAGAGACATGATGATGATGATACTTTCCTTCCACTACAATGCAATGAAAATGAAAACTCATACAATGCAATAAAAATAGCCCCCTCTTGGGGCTTGCAAAAAATGCACATATTTTTTTAACATATTACATACATATATAGTATATGACTTGAGCTGGTTTTGCATTCTTGGGTTATACTTAAAACTAAAAACCTTATTGGATTTGTGTTTATTTAATTGGCAAGGGATCCCCACTATGAAGCCCCACGGAATTGGGAGTTGGACGAGGACATCCGAAATTGGCTGGGACCAAGCCCCCGAGGTTCCATGTATGAACGCAAGCAAGCATTTCATTGAAGCTGGACTTTTGTGTTGGTATGTCTTTTCATCACTCTCCCTGTGTTTTACTCCGTATGTAAGTATACTGTGGTCCATTTTGTATTTTGTTCTTTCGTTGGCTATCATTCGAGGGGTTTGATGCATTTTTCTTCCTCTCTGAATCTAAACAATGCCGCACAGGAATATCACATTACATGTACTCATATTGGCACAGGCACATTAGTTGATAATATTTAGACAAAAACTCAGCTGCACTTTATTTGTAAGAATATGAATTTTATCAATTCATGTATTCTCTAAATCTTGAGGCGAGGTTTTATGTTTTGTAAGATAGAATAATGGTGTATGCATACATATGGACATATGTGAAGAAAAATGCTATAAGTATATGTACTTGATCATTCCAATCGTTTGGACATATGTGAGAAGAAAAAGAAATGCACAAGTATGTACAAATGTACTTCGGGATAAATATTTATATAATGTATAGTTTTGTAACTTAACAATAATATCATTTTCATCCATATTTTTTAAATAAATCAATCAGTCATGTGACTATACTAATGACAATGGTTGAACTATTATGACGATTAGTGTGAAATATAATACTCATTTTGGTCTCATATAATAGCTACCTATCAGTAAAAAAAAAAAAGTTCGTTGTTTTTGCAATAGGGAAAAAATTTCATTACAAATTGTGACGAATTTTTTGGTCACAATTTTGTGATGAACATTTGTTTCGTTGCGATGCAAGACAAATTTGTGGTGGAAATATATTATGTTGCAAACAGAGACGAAATTTGTGGTGAAATATTTTTGTCCCTATTTGAGATGACTTTTCCAATGTCTTTAACATATGAGTCTTATTTGACTTTTTGATATTATTATGTGCTTAATTTTAATTTAATTTTATTGCTACTATATATTTTAAAAAATAATTCTGTATGGTTAGATTGTTCTAATATCATAGTATTAGAATAGTAGGAGTATATTTTATAATTTTTTGTCTCTACATATTTTGGATATTGAGGTCAAAAAATTGGATTGCCTATCTAGGTCAAATATGATAAATTAAATGAGATCGAAGGAGTAATATATTTCTGTCTTGACCGTCATTTACCTATTACTATAATTTATTTTCTTTTATTCTATATATTTTAAGTCACATTATTCAATTCAATTTAATTTAGAAAGTTCATAAATCAAATTTTAAAGGGTTCCCAATACTAAACATCATTAATGGGCTTAAAGCTTGAATGTTTTGTCATCAAGAAATTCAAAGAGTACATGGATGAAATTGATATTAGGAATAAGTTATCGGACCAAGTGGGTAATATATTTTGCAGTAAACGTTATTAGTATCCTGAAAATTAGCATACTAATAACCAAGTATTATGAAAGCTGCATGGAGTAGTTATGGATGTCAGAACAATTAATGAATGAAGACTTTTCTCTACCCCGACGGCTAACTGTTCAACACCATGCCTGCACAACTTTAATTTTTTTTTTATTATTATTCCTCTATATAAACTCATGTAATTCAATTGTCAAGATATGAAAATTGATCACTTTACTCACAGCTAGGGCTGGGGAAAAATACCGAATATACCGCATACCGCACATATCGTGTCGAAAAAATACCGAGAATACCGAAATTTTCGGTATACCGTAATTTTCGGTACGGTATGATACCGTTCGGTACGGTATGATACCGTACCGTAAGATTTCGGTACGGTAACGGTATAAATTTTTTGATACCGCGGTATACCGTTACCGTACCGAACTTCGGTATATACCGCGGTATCGGTATATCGGTATGTACCGATTCTTCAGTATATCGGTATATACCGCGATACCGGTATATACCGCAATACCGATATGCTGGTATATAGAGAATGTTCGGTAGGTCGGTATATACCGCAATACCGGTATGCCGGTATATAGCGAATGTTCGGTATGTCGGTATATATCGTGATACCGGTATGTCGGTATGTACCAAAAGTTCGGTATACCGGTATATACCGAACATACCGAAATGTCGGTATGGCAACGGTATGGAAATATTTCATACCGAAAATTTCGGTATACCGAAAATCGGTATACCGAAAGGTGTGGTAGGGCAACGGTATGAAAATTTCCATACCGTAAGGTTCGGTACGGTATACGGTACGGCGAAATTTTTTCGGTATACCGTACCGACCCACCCCTACTCACAGCTTCCACTCCATCAACATATCTTATTTCTTTCGTTCTTCTGCTTTAATACTACACACTTCATACATCACATATTCTAGATACATATATTAAAAGCCATACACATATTTATCGATCCAAAAAGGTTATAGTTCACAACACGTTATCAGCACGAGCCACTGACGGAGCTCTGCCGGAATTTCTGTTGAGATAATATTTAATATTTGTATTTCAATAATTATATTATGGCTAACTTGACAAAGCAGGATTTCAGACCACTGATGGTATCTGGAGATAATTATCTATCTTGGAAAATGGATGTTGAAATCCATTTGGAATCAATGGGTCTTGAAAAAATAATTGAAAAAGATAATCAGGCTTCAAGCCAAGACCGTACGAAGGCTATGATTTTCATCCGCCATCATCTTGATGAGGGATTGAAAACACAGTATTTAACGGTCAAAGACCCAAATGAACTCTGGGAGAATTTAGAAAAAAGATATGATCATTTAAGATCAATAAATCTCCCTCGAGCCCAGTATGACTGCTCACACTTATGATTCCAGGATTTTAAATCAGTAAATGATTACAATTCTGCTCTGTTTAATATCATATCACAATTAAGACTGTGTGGTGAGACAATTACTGATAAACAAATGCTAGAGAAGACATTCTCTACATTCCACCCCTCCAATTCGGTGTTACAGCAACAATACCGAGCACAGGGTTTCACTGAATATTCTGATCTGATTACGTTTTTGTTATTGGCTGAAAAGAATAATGATTTATTATTAAAAAATAATGAAATGAGACCAATTGGCAGTAGTCCATTGCTAGAGGCACATGTGACTGAATCTTCCAGCCGTGGTCGTGGCCGTAGTCGTGGCCGGGGTCAGAGACCTCGTGGTCGTGGGTATAATCGAGGTCGTGGGAAAAATCATTTCTGCAACAATGTTTACACACGTAATCAGAATCAGGGCAACACCAGAGGTGATGTCCAAAAACATAATTATGAAGAAGCAAAATGCGATAGATGCGGTCTAAAAGGGCACTGGTACAAAAATTGTCGTACCAGAGATCATTGAGTGAAACTTTATCAAGATTCCCAGAGGGATAAAGGAAAATGGTAGTTGAAACAAACTATATTGACGGAATGAATTCTGAGGAGAATATACCCAATATCCCAGAATTTCAAGTTGATGATTTATATAATTATTTGGTTTAATTGTTATATTGTATTATTATTTTCATTATGCTTTGAACTTCTGTATCTGTCTTTACTTTTGTATGTGTGCTATATTATTGTCTCTATATTGCAATATTTCTCTTATGTTAAATCTTGTTTTAATATTAATGATATCTTGTTTTAATTCCAGCAAAATGGGGAATTTTAAAAGTGATAATATATGTCTTATTGATAGTGCTTCAACGCACACGATATTAAAAAGACATAAGGTATTTTTCCAATTTAAAAATGGGAGATACAAACATAAACACAAGATGTGTTAGTGAAAAATGTACTCCTATCTCCCAAGTCTCGAAGAAATTTATTAAGTTTTAAAGATATCCGAGAAAATGGGTATCATCTCGAGACATCGACTTCAGAGAATGTCAAATATTTATTAATTACAAATACCACTCATGGTAAGAAATATATATTGGAAAAATTACCAGCTCTGTCTTCTGGATTGTATTTTTCAAAGATAAATACAACTGAAAATTATCACTTAGACCACAGGTCTAATATTCCCCAAATAAAACAGAGGTTTATTGATGGCCAGATGCCAACTAATATATATCATCCCAAAATAGGCCAGAGGTCTATTGGAAGCCATAGGCTTAGTGATGAATATATGATATGGCATGATCGCCTAGGTCATCCTGGCTCTACGATGATGAGGCGAATTATTACAAATAGTCATGGCCATTCTTTAAAGGGACAAAAGTTGCTGCAACATAATGATTATATATGTGTTACTTGCTCCCAAGGAAAATTGATTTTCAAACATTCACCAACAAAAGTGGGAACTGAAAGTGCTAGCTCGTCGTAAAGCTGCAAATTAAATATTAGTCCTACACCACAGAAGAAGATAAATAAATGTAATATATATAGTGAGTAGGGTCGTCTCCACAGGGAACTTGCTCAAGGAGTTTATTTTCAATCACTTGATTAATTATAAATTATATTTATATTTATAAAGATGGGGGGATTTGATTTCAACTAAACTAGTAAAAAGAAAATAAAAATTAAACAAGAATAAAAATAATTGCAAGGTAACAAGTGAGCTCTTTAGGATAATTAAAACTCTAGTTTAGGCATGAATTATGTATTGGATATGGAATTGATCATTGACATGCATTTAACTTAATTGGCTAATTGACTAAATTGGTTAAAGTTGGTCTACAAGCGTTTCCCAACCAATTTTTCCATACTTATTCGATGATTTAGGTACGACCATAATCCATTCCCCTAATCAAGTGTGAATACTAGGTACGACCATAGCATATCATGACTTGATAGCATTTAGCACAAGAAAAACCCAATTCGATTCAACACTAATCCTACGAGGTAGTGTTTAAAACCGATTTTAATCCCTCACTAGAGTATTCTTCCTCTAGTTTGCTACTTGATTGGAAAAATACACAATTACGGATGCACTTCCCAATCTAGCAATAAATTACTCAATCAACACGCGGCCGCTATATCAATCAAGCAATTCAAAACATAATAAATAGAGGAATTAAAAATACCCAATTCAATTAAGCATAAAAATATGTCAACAAAATAAGTCTCACAATTCCATATCCACACACAAATTCAAAGCCTAAACTAGATAAGAAAACTACTCACAATCCATCCAAAACATAACCAAATCCATACAATCCAACATGGTAATCAATTATAGAAATCGAACAAGAAAATCACCCACGAAGGATCGAATCCTTATTGCCCTTGGAATCCTCCAATTTTGTAAGTGCCAACAAAAATGGAGTCTCCTCTCTAGTGTGTCTCCAATGGTTGGAATCCCTCTTGTGCTCTTCAATGGTTGGAACCTCTTTTGGTGGAAAATTGGCCAATGTGTAATCTTTTGTGGAATAATGGCCAATGTGAATTCTTTTGTGGAATAATGGCCAATGTGAATTCTTTTGTGGAATAATGGCCAATGTGTCTTCCGTCCCCTCTTTATAATAGCAAAACAAACCAATTATTTCTCTTTATAATAGCAAAACAAACCAATTATTTTTATTCTTCTTTCTCCCTTTGCATGTTCCAAGTAGTAGCCTCCTCAATTGCATCCAAAACCATCAACATCATAGCCTTTGATTATTCTTTTGTAATTGATTCCCAAGGATTTGATGCCCAAAGATTTGATGCCATAATAAAAATCTGAAAATTGATGCCCAAAGATTTAGATACTTCAATTTAGCCCCAAGGATCTTTTTGCAAATTTTGATGCTTCACACATAGACCCCACAGCTGCGAATTGGACCTTAGGCGTGGGCACGCCCAACACTTCAAAATAGGCTGCCCAATGTTGGAAATTTTGCCACCTTTCCTACAAAACCAATGTCCCAAAAATCAATCCAATCAAGGCCATTTTTATTAATTTTCTCAAACAATTTAAGTTGACATATGCATAAAAATATCATCAAATACAACATATATCAACTCCCCCACACCTAATCCATGCTTGTCCTCAAGCATATATCAAAACCAAATATCAAAAGTGCATGCCAAACCAAGTATCATTCAACCATGTCAAAGTTTCATCAAAATCAAGGTATGCAAAGCCAACTATCCTCACAAAATGGGAAAATATAATAAGAGATCACTCACCCTCAAGTGTTTAGGCTAGATTTCACTCAATACGCATAGAGAACTATCAATCCCATAGGCTTGCTATCAAATCACAGTAAATTCACATCTCAAATAAGAACATGATGCTCATAATCAAAGGGTCTTTATTAGGGTTGTAACGGGGCTAAGGTTGGGGTAGGAAAATATGGAATATGTAGGTTAAAAGGAATTTAGGAAATTGTCTAACCATCAAAACATGCTACGAAACATAAGTTGCACAAATTCTCTTTGACATCAATGATCATGCTGCTCTCAAAATAAAGAATTACACTTGCAGCTAATACAAACATGCCTGCCTCTCTCTCTTTTTTTCTTCTTTTTTTTTTTTGGTGGCTTTCAATAGCTTGGTACGTTTATGAGAGGAATTCCATTGTCTGAAAATTGCAGACAGAACTTCAACTCTTTGTTCATAACACTCCGGTTAGAGGAACACGTTCCAAACTATTTATTTCCACTGCCCTGGTATTTTATTTTTTTTTTCTTTTTTTTTTTCCTTTTTTTTTAGAGAGAGGCAGTACAATAACAAAATCACATGTCGAATACAAAAACTCAATCAACTCACATCAAGTGCAACCTTTAACCAAAATCACATGTAATGATACTTAAACAAATTTCCTCATGTTCCTAGGGTTCAAATGAGTGTATGGCCATAATCGAAGAAAAAGGTCTCAGGCTAAGGGGTTAAACATGAACCAAGAAAAATGGATATATCATCAATAGGCTCAGAGTGGTTCACTAAAGGATAAACATGGGTCAAGGGAAAAACAAGGCCAAAATGGGGTATTCCTAGTGCCCTTATCATTTTATTTGCATCAAGATTCAAAAATGAGAGTACAATCAACTATGTATAATCAAGCAAGTTCTAGAAAATCAAGTCTCATGCGTTTCACACAACAAGAAAATTTGAACAAATATGTGATGGGTTTTTTTTTTATTTTATTTTTTTTAATTTTTTATTTTTTATTTCATGGATTTTTTTTTTTAAAAAAAAGGCTCAAATAGCTCACTTAGGGTTAAATGATAGAAAACTAAGCACACCTCTCAATTAATGTGACTAAGAACATGGCAAACTCTACAAAATTCAAGCAATGCACAAAAGACTTGGCACAAAAGACTTAGCAAGACAACGCAAGAGGACAAGCTAGGAAGTTCAAAACTCATATTCATGTGTAAGCATATCCTAAAAGCCCCCCCACACCTAAATCATGCAATGTCCCTATTGCAAAATAAAGATGAAATAGAGAGGGTGAATGAAACTTCCCTGGATTACATGTGGGTGACCAAATGTGCCTATTGCCATCTTTCCAAAACCTGCTATTGAAGCTTGCCCATTGCACCTCGGGCATTTGAAATTCCTTTCAAGTGGGAAACAATGTGGAACATTTGAAGATGGTGTATTGGATTTCTTGTCCCATTACCAGACCTGCAAGCAGAAATTTCCCACAAACAACCAAGTAGAACAAGATCAACACAATCTAGTAACAAGAAACAAATCACAATCCAAGTAATAGTGAAGCTCAGAATCTCTTATGTATCAATCGACAGTCTCGAACCAACACTCTTTGCTCAATTCAAGAATAAGTCCAAACCATCAAATTTATGCTTTCAAATTAAGAACTGAGTGAAGCACAAAAAGAGAATGAGAACTTCCCTGACTTTGGAGAAAATGGCAAAATCGATTGGGCTCTTGGAACCCTAGCAACGACGGTGGACGATGGGCGGCGGTGCGAGGTGGTGGAGACGAGAGAGACAGAGGGAACGGAGGCGTTGTGGCGGATCCGGTGGAGGCTGCGGCGGCGCGCTCGCTAATCGGGACAGAGGCGTTCTATCGATGGAGAAGCGGCGGCGGTGGAATCAGGAGGCGGCGCTGTCGTGGTTCCGGCACAGGGGCGGCGCTCGAGAAGAGTGAGGGAGCGGCGTGAGGTGGAGGCTTGAGGCGGCGGATCGGGACAGAGAGATGCGGCGGCGCTGCGCTTTCGCGATGGTGGCGACGGAGCTGCTACAGATCCGGCGACGGGAGTGGCAGGCGATGGTTCCGAGAACGCGAGCGGCGGGAGGCGTACGGTGGTGGTGGGCGGTGGTGCTAGTGGCGGCTCGAGCGAGGCGGACGGCGGTGGTCTGGGCAGAGAGAGAGACAGACCGGAGTGGTGGAGGGGGAAGGTGGAACGAGAAAGAGGAGTGTGTGTTTTGGGCTGTTGTTTGAAAATGATGGGAAAATAAGTTGTGCCCTAGGTTGGATTTTTATGCAGTAGATAATTCAATCTTAGGCATGCCCACACCTAAGGGATATTTTTAAGCTGTCAAAATCCCTTTCCTTCCTCAATTCTCCAGTATATTTTTCCTCATTAGGCGTGCCCACGTCTAAGGCTTCAAATTATTCTGTTCGTCCCCTTCACTTGAACCCAAATTCCAGTGTAATTTTACTCCTTATGTGTGCCCACGCACAAGGCTTCTAATTACTCTGTTTCTCCATCTCTCTTCCTTATGAATTCCAGAATGAATTTTGCTCTTAAGCGTGCCCACGCACAACACCAATTTTTACTCTGCAACTCCAAAAGCTCCTGAAATCAACAATTGAAATCCAAAACCAAAGAAAACTTTATTAGACTCAAACTAAGACTCGAAAATTCAACTAAATAAAGTGAAATTTAAATATGAAACTTGGGTTGCCTCCCAAGAAGCGCTTTTCTTTTAGGTCTTTGGCTAGACACAATGACGTCTTAATTCAATTAAGCTCATGGGATTCAATAAACTTGATTCCCTCCACTACTTGAGGTTGAAATCCTTCATAATATGGCTTAAGACGATGCCCATTCACCAAAAACTTCTTCTCCATGTGTAAACTTTGTATTTCCACTGCACCAAAAGATGTTATATTAGTCACCACAAATGGACCTATCCAACGAGAACGTAACTTACCCGGGAAGAGCTTGAGTCTAGAATTATAAAGTAAAAACTTTTGGCCCACCTTAAAATCTTTTCTCAAAATATTTTGGTCATGAAAATTCTTACTCTTCTCCTTGTAAATCATGGCATTGTCATAAGCCTCGTTCCTAATCTCCTCCAACTCTTGCAATTGCAACTTTCTACTGTCTCCAGCTTCACTCAAACTCATGTTACATTGTTTAACAGCCCAAAATGCACGATGTTCAATTTCAACTGGTAAATGACATGGCTTACCAAAGACTAACCTATAGGGAGACATCCCTATTGGAGTTTTGAATGCCGTTCGGTATGCCCACAATGCATCTCCCAACCTTAAGCTTCAATCCTTCCTGTCCGGCCTCACCATTTTTTCAAGAATTCCCTTGATCTCTTTGTTGGAAACTTCAGCTTGCCCATTGGTTTGCGGGTGGTAAGAGGTTGAGACCTTGTGTAGAACACCATACCTGCGAAACAAAGCTGAAATAGTTTTGTTGCAAAAATGAGTACCCCGGTCACTGACAACCGCCTTGGGCATCCCAAAACGATTGAAAATGGACTTGAGGAAATCTGCAACAACCTTTGAATCATTAGTCCGGGTGGCTTTTGCTTCCACCCATTTCGAAACATAGTCAACAGCAAGTATGATATATAAAAATCCATGAGAATTAGGAAATGGCCCCATAAAATCCATCCCCCATACATCAAATATTTCAACAAACATCATTGGTGTTAAGGGCATTTGATCTCTAGCAGTTATATTTCCTACCCTTTGACACTTATCACACATTTTGCAAAACGAATATGCATCTTTAAATAAGGTAGGCCAATAAAAACCGCTATCTAATACCTTCCGTGCGGTTCTTTGGGCACCAAAATGACCTCCACACTCCATGGAATGACAGAATTTAAGAATGGATTCGTACTCACTTTCACTTACACACCGCCTTATCACTTGATCTTGGCAACGCTTCCACAGGTACGGGTCATCCCATATGTAATATCTAGCATCACTCTTAAGCTTATCCTTCTTTGCCTTTGTCCAACCAATAGGAAATTGATTAGTGACCAAATAATTAACTAAATCCGCATACCAAGGTGAAATGCTAGAAATTGAAAGCAATTGCTCATCCGGAAAATACTCCCTTAAAGATAATTTCTCTTGAGGTGTTGGGAGTCGACTGAGGTGGTCAGCCACAAGGTTCTCACTTCCTTTCTTGTCTCGAATTTCCACATCAAATTCTTGTAGGAGTAAGACCCATCGAATGAGCCTTGGTTTGCTATCTTTCTTTGTCATAAGGTACCTTAGAGCTGCATGATCAGAAAAGACAATTACTTTAGTACCAAGCAAATAAGATCGAAATTTTTCAAGAGCAAATACAACAGCTAGGAGTTCTTTTTCAGTAGTGGAATAATTTAATTGGGCTCCATTTAGAGCTTTTGATGCATAGTAGATTGCCCAAGGAATTCTTCCACTTCTTTGTCCAAGCACAGCTCCAACTGCGATGTCACTTGCATCACACATGATTTCGAAAGGAAGCTCCCAGTTTGGCGGCTGAATAATGGGAGGTGAAGTCAACAGCTCCTTAATCTTGTCAAAGGTCTTCTTGCATTGATCATCAAACTCAAATTGGATATCTTTTTGTAGCAACTTGAAAAGAGGAGCAGCCACCTTACAGAAATCTTTGATGAAACGTCGATAAAATCCTGCATGTCCTAAAAAAGAACGAATATCCCTCACCGAAATGGGGTAGGGTAAAGCAGAAATAATATCGACCTTGGCCTTATCAACTTCTATCCCCTTAGATGACACTAAATGACCAAGGACTATCCCCTCTTCTACCATGAATTGACACTTCTCCCAATTTAACACTAACTTAGTGTCCTTGCATCTTTTCAAAATTAATTCCAAATTATCTAAGCAAGTGTCAAAATCAGTTCCATACACGCTAAAGTCATCCATGAACACTTCCATCCCTTTCCCCACATAATCAGAAAAAATACTTACCATGCACCTTTGAAAGGTGGCAGGGGCGTTGCAAAGTCCGAATGGCATTCTCCTATAGGCGAAAGTTCCAAATGGGCAAGTGAATGTGGTCTTCTCTTGGTCCTCAGGCGCAATGGCAATCTGAAAGTACCCTGAAAAGCCGTCTAGGAAGCAATAATGTGACTTCCCTGCCAAACGCTCAACCATTTGATCAATAAAGGGTAGGGGAAAATGATCTTTCTTTGTTACAGAATTTAATTTACGGTAATCAATACATTGTCTCCAACCTGTTTGCTTCCTTACAGGAATAAGATTACCATCATGATCAGCTTCCACTGTAACTCCTGACTTCTTTGGAACCACATGAATGGGACTTACCCAGTTGCTATCTGAAATTGGGTAGATGATGTCTGCATCCAATAGTTTGAGGATCTCCTTCTTCACCACTTCCATCATGGCCGGATTGAGTCTCCTTTGTGCTTGCCTTAAAGGTTTTGTATCTTCTTCAAGCGCAATCCTGTGAGTGCACAAGAAAGGGCTAATTCCTCTTATATCTGCTAATTGCCAACCAATAGCCTCTTTTTGCTCTCTCAACACACGAACCAACTTTTCCTCTTGTGTAGGAGATATGGCAGCTGAGATAATCACTGGTAAGGTCTTTTCAGCTCCTAGGAATGTATATTTAAGAGTGGGTGGCAGTGGTTTCATCTCCAAAATTGGTGCCTGCACAACCGATGGCAAAAGACCATTGTCAGATTTCTTAAGTATGGAATTCACAACAGCATACCTTGATGGTTTAGGTTCTAGAGAGTGCAAAGCTTGAACCATCTCCTTCACACATTCATCCACTGGTGTTTCATCCAAAGTATCGACTCGAAGGTTCTGTATAATTGCTGTCTCAAGGTCATCCTTCCCATTTAAATCAAAGACCTCCTGCACATTAGCATCAAGAACATCTATGCAACACAAAGCATTAGATTCGACTGGATATTTCATGGCATCAAAAATATTAAATTGGACTTTTTCACCTTCAAATTCCATGGAAAGAGTTCCAGTTTTTACATCAATTTTTGTTCTAGCTGTGCACATAAATGGTCTTCCAAGAAAAATAGGTGAAGGATTTGGTGAGCTTTCATCATGCATATCCAAAATATAGAAATCAACAGGAAATATTAATTCATTAACTTGAACTAGGACATCCTCTATAATCCCTTCAGGATATGCATTAGTCCTATCTGCTAATTGAATTATTATGCCCGTTTCTTTAAGTGGTCCAATGTTCAAAGAGTTAAAAATAGATCTAGGGATTACATTAATAGCAGCACCTAAATCTAACATAGCCCTTTTTACCTCCATTTTTCCTATCTTGCATGGAATGACAAACATACCGGGATCTCCGCATTTTTGTGGAAGTTTCCTTTGAAGCATGGCGGATACACTTTCTCCCGCTATCACCTTCTCATCTCCTCTCAATTTTTGCTTGTTGGAACACAAGTCCTTTAGAAACTTTGCATATCGAGGGATCTGTATGATTGCATCTAACAAGGGAATGCTCAATTCCACTTTTTTAAACACCTCCATGATTTCCTTGTCCTTGTCTCCCTTTGAAGGCTTCACCAACCTATGAGGAAAAGGAGCAATATTAGATTTTGGAGTAATTGGTAAGTTTAATTTTACCTCGTCACTTGATTTTTGTGCTTCTTGCTCCATTTCTTTTTCAATTTCATCCTCTGCCTTTTCCTTTGAAACGATCTCCTTTGGACCTTCTAATTCCTTTCCACTTCTCAGCGTCATTGCACTAACATTTCCAGGATTAGCATGTGTTTGAGCAGGCAATTTTCCTTTTTCCCTTTGCTTCATATCACGCACCTCATTCACTACTTGGGACATTTGATCCTCCAAATTCTTTATACTTGTTCTAGTTTCCTGTTGAAATTGCAACATATTAGCTGCCATATTCTTAACTAGATCATGTAGAGAATTACCTGGGAAGGGAGCTTGTGGGGCTGCCCTTTGTTGCGGCGGCGGTGGAGCTGGTTGAAAACCCGGAGGTTGTTGTGTAGGAGCTTGTTGATTCCCATAACGCAAATTGGGATGATCCCTCCATCCCGGATTGTACGTGTTGGAAAATGGGTCGTAATTCCTCATTTGCACAAATCCAGCTGTATTAACTTCTACTTCCTCAGACAACGTGGGACAAGCATCAGTGGAATGATCCGTGTTTGAGCATATTCCACAGGCCATTACCTGTGCATTCCCTACAGCAAGCTTACGAACAAAAGATGTTAATTCAGTTAATTGTTGCTGTAAAGAACTTACTTCCCCAGCTTCTTTCACTGGAACAACTTCCCTTGTCCCAAACTGCTGTGAATTCATTGCCATATTATTCAACAATGCCCAGGCCTCCTCCGGTGTCTTGTTCATAAGTGCACTGAAACTTTTGACAAGTTTCGTTAACCCGAGCTTTTGCTAAAATATTATACCAGGTTAGATTTATTAAATGAAAAGCGTTATGATTCACGGGAAAGGGTTTAGGGATATATCAAGATTATTAGTCTTTTTATTACCCAAGTATGGTGCTTTGGTTTCAAATGGCGCTGTGGTCCTCTCTGTCATGAAATGTTGACAAATCTCATGGCATAGCCGGGATAGGTTGACCTTCAGCCTGTCACACTGAAGATCCCCGGCAAGTATGCCATGATACTCCTCATCAATTCTTGCCATGAGAGTTCCTGCCATGAAACTTTTGACAGATTCCCACTACATGAGTATTTTCCGAAAAATCATGGACCTGGTTTAGATTTTATTTAATGAAACCAATTTATGATGGCGGTGTTGTGATTAGGGATATATTTATACGTAGTCATGTTTTTATTGCTCGTAGTTAAGAAACTGTGCTCCCGAAAGCGCACGGAGTCAAAAATTGCAGTAATTTATAGTAAGACCGGATCGTTCACTGGAGGATGTGCGATAGAAGCAGGTCCCACGTCGTTTTACTAGATTTTCCATTCGTATTGCTCAATAGGTTTGAAAGATGATTAATAACTACTGACATGAATGTAAATTAGATCTAGAAAGCAGTTAAATTAATCTACAAAGCAAATAAATCTATTCTAGAAAGCGGATAAGAATTATTCTAGGAATACGGTAAACATTATCTATGAAAGCAGGGAAAAGGTGCATTGTGCCAACCGTGAAGTTGAGTCACAATGTAGACAGAAAGGACAGGAAGAAAAGAATGAAAATTGGACAAGAACGAGATACAGCAATATTAAACTTCCATTTTCGTACACAGATCTTTGTTTGGGATAATTCTATCAGATAGCTCATTCTCATGCTCTCAATAAGGCTTTCCCTTTAACTGACAGGTACTTGCAATATGAGTTTACATGTTCTTACGACCGCAAATTCTAAGATACCACGGATTCGTAACTGCCCTGGCCTGGGTATGTTACTTCATCTGTGGTGGAAAAGCAACACCCGACACCTCATTTATTGAAATGCCAAGTATCACTATCATTCTCCCATGTCACACCCAAAGATTTGAATCAAGCCCTAAACTATCCCTTAACTGTCGATCCTAGTAGCAGTTACACAACTCTCAATACAACCGAGTGACCTCTAACGAAAGCGGTTAAAAGAAAGCAGTAAAGAAAGCATTTAAACCTATCACTCGGAGGTTTTGAAAATCTGACCCTGGTAGTAAAAGACAGCTCCCCATCGGAATGAAGGAGTATGGATCAAGAATTCCCGGCTCTCAGTGAACCATGAGTGTGTTCACTTCCTTCCGGGTGATTATGAGATACAAACTAATGAAACGAACTAATAAATTAGTTCGTTCCGGATGCACTCATTCAGGACTCAAAAGTAGGCTTTGGCAGAAGAGGATAGCAGTTGAAAGAAAACTCAACCCTATCTTGGAAAATAACCAAGGCCTGGATGATGTTCCTCTAAGATTATTTACTACACTGTATTTGAATCCAAGTGGACCCCATCTCGGTGTAGCACTTAATCTTACATTTCCATCAACCAGCAATTTTGGAAAATAATGGATTTGAAAATCATTCCCTGTCAGGTACTAGACTCTCAGTTAAAACACAGACCCTTTCAGTCTAGGTGAGACCTAATCGCTGAATCTGCTTCTTAATTCCCCAAAATATAACCCTTGACAGAATATGAATTAGTCATAACTGAAGAATTTATCCCTTACTCAGATCCGGATTTTATAAAGAGGTTTTTGTTGGAAGTTTATAAAGCAATATCTGTTTAAGATCTAGACTTCTATTGTCCAAGGGAAGGATCCCAAAATAAATACAGACCACAGTAATATATGATATTATCATGCATAAAGATATATGGAAGTGTAAAATTAATTGACCCAAAATATAGATGCGGGTCTAGACAGAAGGTGAAACACAGAATGAAGTGGTCAAGGGACCAAAGCAATGGCAGAATGATCAGGTGGACTGTAAACATCTACTGTCCAATTTCCCAATCACTCAGGTGGAGCGAATTTAGACAGTGTAGACCCTATAATGGTGGTGTCAACACCAGTTGGGCCTCCACTGTCTGTGAATTCGGATAAAAACCTAGATGCTTCCCTTCTGCAATGATCATCAGTTGGCATTGACTGATGCCAACTGACTCCCACTACAGATTGGAATTTGGGTTTGGAGATTAAGATAAGAGAAATAAAACTGTATCTGGATGGGAGTCAGCCGAGCAGCTATTATAACCCCGGATGGGCGAACCGCCAAGGCTTCCACTAACAGCCATCCAGACCATGCAAAATAACAATTAGTAACTAATACCCAGAATACGAGCTAGTTATCCATGAGGGAGTACCCGCCAACATTAGTCTGATGTATTCTTTACTAATGGTTCCACACAACACACAAAGACAAAATAAATAAGAAACAAAAGAATATCCCTTGTATGAGAGACATCGGTTTCTCATGCAAGGTTGTGGATTGGGTCCACAATTGATGGTCTTAAATAATCCTTCATACCATAATTAATTACAGTCCAGATTATCTGTTTAAGCCATCAAGGTTTTGTTCATACAAGAATGTTTTAATGGCGATCGAACAAAGGTCCTTTAATCAAGATGATTATTGAAGTTTGATTATTGCTAATCTCAATCTTTAATCATTAATGAGTCAAGGGTTCAATCAATTAAGTGATGCAAATGGAGAATCAAAATTTGGGCAGCATAACACCCTATATTGCAATTCCAGAATGTTACATCCTAACCCGTGGGGCTATGATGTGAGTGTTGCAATATAAAATTGGGAGAGAATGAAGTTTGTTTGAGATTAAATAGAGAGAGAGGAACCTTGTCGCGATATCATAAATTTTGTCGCGGACCGAGGTCCGCGACATGGACATCCCGACAAGTTTTTAGAATTTTTGGCAGCATAACGCCTCTTTGTCGCTATGCAAGATTTTGTCGCGGAACGTGGTTCCGCGACAAGGGTGACATCGTGACAAAGTGTTTTCATAAAATTCTAAAGCATTTGAACCCTTGTCGCTATGCATGGAAATTTTGTCGCGGAACATGGCTCCGCGACAAGGTATTCCGCGACAAGGTGTTCAAAGATCAAGGAACATGGCATAATTTTTCTGTCTCGGAATGGGATTTTGTCGCGGAACGTGGCTCCGCGACAAGGTACTCCGCGACAAGAAGCCATGGAGACAAAATGCAAGAGTTTGGCTCCTTTGTCGCTATGCATGGACAGTTTTGTCGCGGAACGTGGCTCCGCGACAAGGTATTCCGCGACAAAGGGTTTTAAATTATGGAGACAAGTGTCTTGAAACACCTTGGTCGCGGAACAGCCACTCTGTCGCGGAACGTGGTTCCGCGCCAGAAGGCGGTTGGCGCCCAAGGTGGTTCAGGACAGAAGTCAGAAAAAGCAGAAATGAACAGTGGCATGCAAACAGCGTGATCTCACCCTATTTCAGATCAAAAAGCTATTCTAAGCTAAAAATAAGCAAGGAACATTCAAAATAAGGAAGAACATGCTTAAACAAAAATAACAAGACTGGGCAGAACATTAAAAATAAAGCAAGAGTCCTAATCTAGGGTTTGATCACACATCCACACAACATTATCCATAATAAGCCAACAGTAAACATAAAAATAGCAAAATGGGGGTCAAATGACCCCAAAATGAAAAAGAAAGCATAAATCCATGGGGTGTGAGACCCATTTCATGATTTGGGACACAAATGATGAATGTTTTCCCATATTATTGAAGGGGTGTTGTTAATACCCATGATTTGGGTATTACAAACCCTAAAACAAGAGTTTAGAAACCAAAACATAGTGTAAAAGTGGCTATCTAGACACTGTGAACAGTAAAACACTAAACTAAGCTAAACTAAGTGCAAAAATTAAATAATACATGAAAAATAAAACTAAGCTACACTACCTAAGAGAGAACTCCTACTGCTTGCCTTCAAGAACTCTAATCAACAAAATTTCAACCAACCAACAACCCTTAGCTCATGGGAGACACCTCATATTTATAGAAGTGTAACCCTAAGCCCATGGGCCTTGATTCTAGCCCATTGTGTCTTAAGACATCACACACATCACAGCTTTGTCTCGGAACATCAAGTTGGTCGCGGAACACACTGCATGTGGTAAGGCTTCTCGACTGGGTCTTGTGTCTCTATTTGTGCATCTTGGTCGCGGAATGGACCTTTGTCGCGGAGCATGCCATCGCGACAAGGGTCATCGCGCCAGGGGCTTGGCTGGTCTCCTCTTCATTTGGGGCCAGTTGGTCGCGGAATCATGCCTTTGTCGCGGAACATTGCATCGCGCCAAGGCCTTCCGCGACAAAGGTCTTCCTGGGCCTGCTGGATTGGGCCAGATGGGCCGAAAATATTCTTTTTGTGGGCTTTTCTATCTTTTTCCCATCTTTTTGTTTCCTTTTCTTTTTCTTATGTTTTTGGATTTTTCTAACATAAATATGCAATAAAATTACATATTTATGTCTTTTTCATACCAGCTTATTATTTTTACAATTATGCATAAATCAGTCCAATTCGACTGCTTTCTTACTTAATGTAAGACCGGAATGCGATCAAATGCCCGTTTAAGACACGGAAATGGATTGAAAATAATGGTCATTTTTGGCCATTATCAACATCCTCACATTTAATACTGATCGTCCCCGAGCAGTCAGAGTCAATGTTCGTAAGAACACGGACTCTACATATTCAATTCATTTTCGTGGCTTCAAAAATATCATTCTTTTTAGATTGGGATAAGACAATCAAAAACTACAAGTATTGAATTCCCTTGATTGCAGTGTTTAATGAAATGATACTTGCTCACTATATCGGGCCTACAAATCAACATTATTATCAACCTTTCATAAATATCATGTTTGAAAAATGCAAAGATTAGGGGTGAGAATTAGAGGATGACATGAACATGTGTAATAAGACAAGGCCTCACATATAAGAGAATCGGAAAATTCACTCACTCTCAATTGGGGTTTAATCATGAACGCTCAAAATCACATTTAATTAAATTATCCCATAAGCTTGCAATCAGACCAACTCGCCACCGGCTCATTTCCTCAAGTCGAGATCACGAGGTCTTATTTAAGGGTTATAACGGGGCATACGGTTGTAACATTAGGTAGGAAAGGGAAATTATTGGGCTAAGAAGTGGCAAAGATTTGTTCTATCGTAACTTGGCATTTTTATTTAAAATTTATGATCATCAATGTTTCTCTTTCTTTTTGACTTTCTTTTTCCATTGCATGACATTAGACTAAGTCTAATTTACTTTGTCATTTGCAGTTTATTTGTGTTGAATGACATTTAACTTTCTTTCTTTCTCTTTTTTTTTTTTTTTTTGAATCGGTTTATGGAATACCGATTTATAGTTTTTATTGATGATCAAAAATTGTAATGCCTTGATAGAATTCATCCTTGCACACTTGGGTTTGAATTTCTTGGTCTTTTTATAAGGCTAGGAATAATATAGAGGGCTTCAAAGAAAAATTAGGCTTATAGGCTCAAATTGGTTAATCCTAAGGGGAAAATATTTTTGGGTTTGGATTTCAAACGAAGGCCAAAAATTTGGGTTTTCTAGGTGCCTCGATCATATGCTCGATTTCGGGAATATGGCATGGTCTTGAATCGGTCCCAATTGCAAGTTCTAGTTTCCTTTAATCAGAATGATTCACACATCAAAGAAAATGAATGAGTAAAAGTGACTCATGGCTCAAATCTCACAAGGTTGGGTTAATTCATGTCATACAATATTCTCAAATTTAATCCAAGCTTAATTCTAACAATTTATTCAATCGAGATCTCTAACATGCAGATTTATTACCCAATAAGCTGATCGCATCATTAAATTTTTATAGCTCAAAACCTCAGGAATTCATGTCATGCATGTTCTCAATTACATTATCCCAATTTAAAAGTTTGAAAATTTAATCACAAGCCTAAATTCAACTTGTGAATTTAGAGCAAGTTTATGCATATTTTTGCTGGTTATTTAATTGAAAGCAGTAAAGAGGCACTGCTGACATACTGAGTATGTCAACAGCATATTTTTGGTCTGACAGTCACTTATTCATCTCGGACTGTGCAGACATCTTTTCGAAAAGGAAAGCAAGTAAAAATCTGTTCAGTGGTCTCAAAAGCTGAGTTCCAATTTAGGGAAAGCAAATAAATACATCCGAGGTAAGGGATTCTCGTGCAGTTAATACGAACCTGCACACACAAAAGGAGACATCCCTTGCAGGATACTACTACTAGTGCAGAGTTAAGAGAAAGCAAGGTAAATTCGGATTCATCCTTCTTCCTTTCAGAACATGTATCCGGCCCAGTGGAGATAACTGGATAGCTCACACCGCAGACACCAATCATTGGGATCTGTTATGGCCTCGTGATCCCTGGGGCAGTAAACTCTGCCTTCCTGATCAGCCCATAGGAATGGGGTGTCTGGTTGGTCAACCATCCATTCGAGGACATTGACGGATGTGTCTTGGAAGACTGACCAACTTGTCACTATCCTGTCAATCATTCTGATTCCCTGCTCGACCTGCCCTGCGTCCTCCTTGCTCATGAGCATCAACCCGTAGGCGAAGATTGTCGCTTTATTATTGTCCTCAATCCCCAGGCGTAGCAGTTCATAGGCTTGCTCTTCTTTCTCTTCTGCGAATGCCATCATTGCTGGAATGATTTGGAGATTGTGGTTTCCAGCCTGGTCGCATGTCCGAAGGAATCTCCGCTTCTCCCAACGATAGTACTCCCGCCCTCTCTTTATAGTGGATGAGTTGACCTCGCATCGTTTGTAGACGATGGAGAGGTTCCCGGCATCCCTGAATTTCTTGCAGGTTTGCTGTGCCTTGAAGGCTTCACTGATGTCATTCTCTCCTACACGAGAGAGGATTTCACCCAGGAGTTCGAGGGGTAAGTCTAGCAGATGGGTTTCTTCTGGAGCAGGGTCTGGAATGGGAGGATTACCCCTGAAAAGATAAGAAGTGATGAATCCAATTTTTATATAATTTTCAGAAATTATTCAAGTTCAGAAACCAACATCCTCACATTTAGAGCTTTGCTCTAGATGTGAGATTATTAAATCTCTGACTTGAATTTTTAATTTAAAGCACATGTAAACAATATTTGGTTTTAAATGGGCTAAAGAGCCCAAAATGAAATAAAATTGGCCATTGGGCCTAAAATCTTTTTAATGGGCCATAGGGCCCAAAAGTTTTCAATTTTATTAAACAAGTCCGAGACACTTGTTGGAAGTGGAATGAGATGGATAGATGGAAATGGAATGCTCGAGTATTGGAATGTGCAATGGAGATGTGGCGGAACGAATCTGCTGTTTCTGGATAGCTTGGACTGTTGGGACAGTTAAAGCATCCAAAAATTTGCAAACACTGTTTTTAATTTTAAAAAATGGTTGACTTGTTTTATTTAACAAAGGTGGGATGTGAGTGGTCCCATTTTGGATTTTTGAAAAGGATAGCAGTTGGGTGACAAAAATACTGCTATCTTACTCACACTAGTGTTCCATTGGGAACAAAAGACTCAAGTCAAACATTAAACAAAATAACTCTTTTTGTCTTTTTCTAAAAGTTGCTTTTATTAAAAGTGGGAGCTCCTTATTGGGTGTTTGTACTATGTTTCCATAAACAAACAAACATTTATTCCCATGAGATTTCTAACATGGGAACAAATGTGCCCCAAAAGATCTTACCTCTTTTATTACACCAAAACAACACTGTAGAGGTCACATCAAGATCAATCAAACCAATAACATCAAGATATTCAAACAATACCCAAATGTTCATCAGTTTGTTCTTTCCAGTTTTAACCTTCAAAAATCTGTGAACCTTTACCAGTTTTAACACCCTTAGCAGTTTCAAAATGGGGTTTCAACGTTTTAAAACAGTGCTCATAACCAAGAGCACTTCCAAAAATTCTAAAGTTAAAATCACATATTAACCACACCACACCAAGAACACAACAAAATGAAAAACAAAACAAAACAAAACAAAAAGAACAGGTCCGAATGGGGGCTATGACCATGGTGAAAACAGGGTTTACCCTCTCCTCCTTGGCTCGGGTCTAGGCACGGGTCCAAGGTTTGGGAAGAGCCCATGAAATCGGTCCATAGTTTCCCTTTGGAAATGGAGTGCAAGAGTGCGAAGAACACGTGGTGTTCGTTCGGATGAGAGAAAAATGGGGGAAAGAGGAAGATGAAGAAACTGAAAGAAGTTGAAATGACAAGAGAAGGTGAAAAGAAACTGGAGGGGGTGGGGGGGGGTATAAATACTTGAACTTTTGTCGCGGAGTCCGAGACTTTGTCGCGGAACAAGGTTCCGCGACAAGGCATAGCGACATGAGAGAGGTCGCGGAGTTGAGGGTTGGTCGCGGAGTCATGCTCCGCGACAAGGCTACCGCGACAAAGTTCAGTATGGAGACAGTCAACGCAGGTCGTGTCGTGGAGCAGGGCTTGGTCGCGGAGTCATGCTCCGCGACAAGGTGCATCGCGACAAGATGTGGGGAAGGGTTAAGAAGGAAAAGGGAGTTTGTCGCGGAACAGGGCCTGGTCGCGATGCATGACATCGCGACAAAGGACCTTCCGCGACAAAGAATTCCGAATTTTCAAATTTTCTTGGACTGGGCCCGAGTGTGGTATTGGGCCTGCGTCCATTTTATTTGACTTGGGCTGAATAAATTTAGTCCAAGTAAATTCAAAATGCTGGGCTGAAAATTAAATAATCCACTTGCATAAAATTAGGTTGGGTCAGTTCCATTTTATCTGTGAATTTTATTTCGGGTCTTGAATTTCTTCAATTCCCGAAAACATTTTCTCAGATTTATAGAACTAATCCAACCAAGATCCTGGTTTTCCATGCTACTGTTATCTGCTCCTCTTTTTGGTGGTTCCGAACTTCTGCAAGATAGATGAATGAAATGCATTAGATTTTCTCCAAACATCAACATCCTCACATTTAGAGTCTTAGTACTCTAAATGTTTAATTGATCTTTGGGTACTTTCTTGCCATGAAACAAATACCGTAAATATATCCTATATATATATATATATATATATAAACTGAAATTTTTGTGTTTTTAAATGCTGTTTCTTATTGGGTGTAGGCCGGGTCTGCCACTGCTTGGCTTTCTTTCTCCGGATCGAACTGTCCGAGGTACTCTTTTAATCGTTGTCCATTCACCACTATATCGCCCCTGCCAGTTCGAATCCTGACAGCTCCATTTTTGAACACCTCTAGTACTTCATGTGGTCCTTCCCATCTAGATTTGAGCTTTCCGGGGAACAGCTTCAACCTAGTATTGAACAATAACACATGTTGACCAACATAAAAATACTTAGGTTTGATCCGGCGATCGTGCAACTTCTGGGTCCGCTCCTTGTAAATTCGAGAGCTTTCATAAGCTTGCGCTCGTATTTCCTCAATTTCATTGAGGTCCAACTTACGTTTGCTCTGAGCAACTCTCGGATCGAAGTTAAGCGTTTTAACGGCCCAGTAAGCTTTATGCTCTAGCTCTACGGGTAAATGACAGGCTTTTCCGAAGACCAGCCTATATGGAGACATCCCGATGGGAGTCTTATATGCTGTGCGGTATGCCCATAGAGCATCATTGAGCTTACGTGCCCAATCCTTACGGGTTATCCCGACAGTGGCTTCGAGTATGTGTTTGATTTCGCGATTGGATACTTCGACTTGACCACTAGTCTGAGGATGGTAAGGCGTGCCTATCTTATGGAGGATCCCATTTTTACTCATTAAAGTTTCAAAACCTTTATTAATAAAGTGTGTTCCTCCATCAGATATCACCACCCTAGGTACGCCAAATCGACTGAAAATGTTGTTCTTGAGGAACTTGATGACTTGGCTACCATCATTGGTCGGTAATGCGACAGCCTCAACCCATTTGGACACGTAATCGACAGCTACCAAGATATAGTAGTTTCCACCAGATGGTGGAAACGGTCCCATGAAGTCAATGCCCCATACATCAAAGATCTCGAGTGTGAGAATCCCCTTTTGAGGCATCTCATCCCTCTTGGAGATGTTTCCTAATCTTTGGCATCTGTCACAGCCCTTAACAAATGTCCTGCAATCCTCATAGATGTGAGGCCAATAAAATCCACATTCGAGGACCTTGTGGGCCGTTCGAGCGGGACCATGGTGACCTCCATATTCTGATTCATGGCATTTTTTGACAATTTGATAAGCTTCATGCTCGGTCACACATCGCCTGATTATTAAATCAGGGCAGTGTTTGAAGAGATAAGGTTCTTCCCAGAAGTAACTTAATACATCTCGTTTGAACTTATTCCTCTGATGATAGTTCGAAAACTGGGGGGGTTACTCCGCATGCCAAGAAGTTAGCGATGTCGGAAAACCATGGACAAGCTTGATTATGCAGATGCAACGCGAACAACTGTTCATCCGGGAAATCTTCATTGACGGCTTTTTCCTTTTTATCATTATCTAATCGAGATAAGTGGTCAGCAGCACCATTATCTCGACCTCGCCTATCTTTTATTATGATGTCGAATTCTTGCAACAGAAGTACCCACCTGATTAATCGAGGTTTTGCATCTTGTTTGCTAAACAAGTATCTCAATGCTGTATGATCAGTGTATACTATGGTCTTTGTACCTATCAGGTACTGTCTGAACTTGTCAAACGCGAAGACTACAGCATACATCTCTTTTTCCGTTGTGGTGTAGTTAACTTGGGCTTCATTCAGGGCATGACTTGCGTAATGAATTACGCAGTGTCTCCCATCCTTATGTTGTCCAAGAACTGCGCCTACGGCGAGACCACTAGCATCGCACATTACCTCGAAAGGCAGTGACCAATCGGGTGGTTGCACTATCGGTGCAGAAACCAACATCTTCTTGAGCGTGTCAAAGGCTTGGACACACGCTTCATTTATTAAGAAAGGATTTTCTTTACAAAGCAGATTAGTGAGCGGCTTGGCAATTTTAGAGAAATCCTTAATGAATCGCCGGTAAAAACCGGCATGCCCTAAGAAGCTCCTAACTGATTTGATCGAGTTAGGAAGAGGGAGATTGGAAATGATGGAAACTTTGGCTGGATCAACTTCAATGCCTGCACGAGAAATGCGATGACCTAACACTATACCCTCAGTGACCATAAAATGGCACTTTTCCCAATTTAAAACCAAGTTAGTGTCCTCACACCTCTTTAAAATCTTAGCAAGATTGGTCAAACAATCTTCGAACGTATCTCCATATACAGAGAAGTCATCCATAAAGACCTCAATGCCTTTTTCGATAAATTCAGAGAAAATAGACATCATGCATCTTTGAAAAGTAGCAGATGCATTGCACAAACCAAAAGGCATCCGTCGATAGGCAAAAGTGCCGTACGGGCAAGTAAAAGTGGTTTTATCATGGTCTTCACTAGAAATAACAATCTGATTATAACCAGAATAACCATCCAAAAAGCAATAAAACTCTCTCCCTGCCAACCTCTCAAGCATCTGATCAATGAATGGCAATGGAAAATGGTCCTTGCGTGTGGCCTCGTTCAGCTTCCGGTAATCGATACAAACTCTCCATCCGGTCACTGGCCTGGTTGCAACCTCTTCTCCTTGCTCATTCTTGGTTATGCACATCCCTCCTCGTTTGGGCACGACCTGCACTGGGCTAACCCATTTGCTATCAGAGATAGGATAGATTATACCAGCATCTAAGAGCTTGATAACTTCTTTCCTTACCACTTCCTGCATAAGGGGGTTCAATCGCCTCTGAGGTTGACGGGAGGGTTTAAACTCTTCTTCCATTAGAATCCTGTGCATGCAAATAGAAGGGCTTATTCCTTTTATATCAGAAATGGTCCAACCTATTGCATGTACATGTTTCTTAAGAACGACCACCAGAGCATTTTCTTGCTCTTGGGAGAGCTTAGCCGAAACAATCACGGGTAACTTTTTATGTTCTGCGAGAAACGCGTACTTGAGATGATCGGGTAATGTTTTAAGTTCAAGCTCTGGTGGACATTCAACGGAAGGGAGTAGTTTGCGAGAATTTGGTAGTGGGAGAACAGATTTACCTTCGGGATCCTGCATCAGTACAGGATCCTCTTCCTCCTCTTGGTTGGCGTCATCATGGAAGTCGATGCCGTCAAATTCCTCCAAATCCCCTGTTTCGGGATCGGCGAAGTGAACGGCTTTGCATCCTTTGTGCTCCGCGCCAGCAGGCTTCAGTACCTGCTTTGATGATTCATCCGGCATCATTTCACAATCAAGTTCAGAGTCTAGCTCTTCCCTAACTATTACATTTTCAAATGAGAAACAAGAGCTGTCATTCGGAAATTTCTGCAATTTCTCCATATCAAAGATGATCTCCTCGCCATCGACCCTTAAGGTGACTTTTCCGGATTTAGCGTCAATCAGTGCACCACCAGTGGCTAGAAATGGGCGTCCAAGGATAAGCGGCATTTCAGAATCCTCTTCAATGTCGAGGACGATGAAGTCGACCGGGAAAAGAACCTGCCCAGTTTTGACCACAACATCCTTGAGGATTCCTACGGGCTGAGTGATCGATCTGTCTGCAAGTTGCAGTCTCATCTTGACCGGTTGAATTTCTCCAAGCTTAAGGCGAACAGCCATAGCTAGTGGCATCACATTGATGCTTGATCCTAAATCACAAAGCCTCATACTCACTTTGGCCTTTCCGAATTGTACTGGAAGTGTGCAACATCCGGGGTCCTCTTTCTTTTCAGGCATTCTCCTCTGAACGATGGCACTGCATGTGCTGTTGAGAATAATTACCTCTTCCTGCTCAACCTGCCTTTTTCCTGAAATCAATTCTTTCAAGAACTTAGCATAGATGGGCATTTCGGAAATCATTTCTGTGAGAGGAATGGTTATCTCTACAGACTTTAATCGTTGCAGAAATTTCTTGAATTTAAGATCATGTTCTTTATTTTTAAGCCGCGCAGGATAAGGAATCCTGGGCATGTACTTGTTATTAGCAATTTTTGGTGGTGAGGGGAAGGAAGTTGTACCTTCACCTGTACCCTTATCTGTTTCAGCCATTTCAGGCGCAGCTTCAGTCTGCAATTCGGCTGTCTCTTTTTCTGCTTCGTTCCCATTATCAGCTTCCTTACCAGCATTGTCAACAATATCAACCTCTTCAAGTTCTGCTCCAGTATCTGCTCCCTTTGGTCCAGCCAGTACTCTTCCAGATTTCAAGGTTATTGCCTTGCATTGCGGGTTCTTTTCCGCAGTACTAGGCAATGTTCCTTTGTCCCTTTTCTGCATCTCATTAGCCATCTGTGTAACTTGGGTCTCCACATTTCTGATGGAGGCCTGCAGTTGATTGTTGATCTCTTTCTGACTAGTGATGAAATCGGTCATCAGATTCTCAAGCCTTGAAGGAGGCTTTTGATTCTGATTCTGATTTTGCTGCTGATTCTGATTCCACTGGCCTTGGTTTGGGACAAACTGAGGCTGGAAACTCTGATTGGGCTGAAAGTTCTGGAAATTCTGAGGCGGCCTCTGCTGGATCTGAGGTTGGAAACCTGGATTCTGAAAATGTTGGCCCCTGTTCTGATTGAATCCCTGATTCTGCTGAGGGTTGAACTGTTGTTGTGGCTTATTCAAGAGATGTGAGTTCAAGGCGTTGTTGTTTGAATAAGACAAATTCGGGTGTCTATTTGGAAAGGCTCCTGCATAGTTACAGCTCTCAGCTGTGACTTGCTCGCATGTGTCTGTTGCGTGAGCACCTTGACACAGTCCACAGATCACATCAGTTTGCTGTCCCTGCGCAGAACTTCCAACTCCTTGATTTACAGACAACGCTGCCACTTGCTCTTGAAGCTTTTCAATGTCTGACTTCTCTACTGTACCTACAGCACATAAACTACGAGGGGGAGTGAGATTACCATCATCAGTTAGAACAGAGCGGTTTACACTCATGGCTTCAATCTTTGCCCAGGCTTGGTCCATCGGTATGTAGAGCAAATGTTGACCACCGGCAGCATCAAGCATGGATTTCCATGCTGGGGTCAGACCACTGTAGAACTTTCTCAGTCTCTCCCAGTCATGGAAGCCATGTTGAGGACACTTCCTGAGTAAGTTGAAGAATCTTTCCTTTGCATCATACAAGGACTCGTCTGGTTTCATCTTGAATTCCGCAATTTTGGAGCGGCATTCATCCACCTTGGACTCCGGGAAGTATTTTGCTAGGAAATTTCTGATCACATCTTCCCATGTAGACTTCTGATTTACGGGCAGTGACTTGTACCATGTTCGTGCTCCGCTTGTCAGAGAGAAGGGGAATAGCCTTAGTCGAATAGTGTTTGCGGGTACATCACGATTCTTGATCGTGTCACACAATTCTAGGAAGGTTTGCAGGTGATCATGGGGATCTTCATTACTTGCTCCGGCAAACTGGTTGCTCTGGACTAGATTGATTAGGGCCGGTTTCAGTTCGAAATTCCTGGCCAGGAATGGAGCTTGTCCAGGAATGTTCAGATATGGCTCTAAAATCGGCTGCATGTAATCAGCAGCAGCTGCTGCTTGATGATTGTTCTCAGGCCCGCCTTGGTACTGCTGTGGGTAGTAGTTCTGAGGCATGAAATAGTTCCTCGGATCATTGAAATCATTCGGATTCGGGGGATTCTGATGAGGGTTATGGTATTGCTGATTCTGTTGGTTTGGGAAATTTTGCTGATTTGGTTGGTTTTGGTTGTTTGGTGGGTTTTGGTTCGGGTTGGGAGGGGGTGCCTCGAAGTGCTGCTGGTCCATGTTTGGTGGATTCCCACCTCCTTGTATGATCTGGGGAGGGGGATCATCCAAATCATCATGATCAGCATCTTCGGGGTCTTCCTCAATGTTGTGAAGTGGGGGATTGGGTTGAATGATTGGTGGGATGTCAGGGTTTGCCATTTCGGAAATATCGCTGCTGGTGCTTGGCGAAAGTAATGCCTGTCGTTCCCGTTCCCTTCTTCGTTTAGTCTCCGCCCTAAGACGTCGAGCTGTCTTTTCTATCTCTGAATTAAACGGGATCTCGGCTGGCGTCTGCTTCCTCCTTTGCATAGAACAACGGCTTCAATAATGACAGTACCTGTACAATCCCCAGGTTAGAAGTGGTTCTGAAGGTGAATATTTATAATTATATGTATAGACTACTCTAGGAGCAATGAGGAATGTAATTCTCTAATTAAAACGGCGCTGCATCCTCCCCGGCAACGGCGCCATGAAACTTTTGACAAGTTTCGTTAACCCGAGCTTTTGCTAAAATATTATACCAGGTTAGATTTATTAAATGAAAAGCGTTATGATTCACGGGAAAGGGTTTAGGGATATATCAAGATTATTAGTCTTTTTATTACCCAAGTATGGTGCTTTGGTTTCAAATGGCGCTGTGGTCCTCTCTGTCATGAAATGTTGACAAATCTCATGGCATAGCCGGGATAGGTTGACCTTCAGCCTGTCACACTGAAGATCCCCGGCAAGTATGCCATGATACTCCTCATCAATTCTTGCCATGAGAGTTCCTGCCATGAAACTTTTGACAGATTCCCACTACATGAGTATTTTCCGAAAAATCATGGACCTGGTTTAGATTTTATTTAATGAAACCAATTTATGATGGCGGTGTTGTGATTAGGGATATATTTATACGTAGTCATGTTTTTATTGCTCGTAGTTAAGAAACTGTGCTCCCGAAAGCGCACGGAGTCAAAAATTGCAGTAATTTATAGTAAGACCGGATCGTTCACTGGAGGATGTGCGATAGAAGCAGGTCCCACGTCGTTTTACTAGATTTTCCATTCGTATTGCTCAATAGGTTTGAAAGATGATTAATAACTACTGACATGAATGTAAATTAGATCTAGAAAGAATTTAAATTAATCTACAAAGCAAATAAATCTATTCTAGAAAGCGGATAAGAATTATTCTAGGAATACGGTAAACATTATCTATGAAAGCAGGGAAAAGGTGCATTGTGCCAACCGTGAAGTTGAGTCACAATGTAGACAGAAAGGACAGGAAGAAAAGAATGAAAATTGGACAAGAACGAGATACAGCAATATTAAACTTCCATTTTCGTACACAGATCTTTGTTTGGGATAATTCTATCAGATAGCTCATTCTCATGCTCTCAATAAGGCTTTCCCTTTAACTGACAGGTACTTGCAATATGAGTTTACATGTTCTTACGACCGCAAATTCTAAGATACCACGGATTCGTAACTGCCCTGGCCTGGGTATGTTACTTCATCTGTGGTGGAAAAGCAACACCCGACACATCATTTATTGAAATGCCAAGTACCACTATCATTCTCCCATGTCACACCCAAAGATTTGAATCAAGCCCTAAACTATCCCTTAACTGTCGATCCTAGTAGCAGTTACACAACTCTCAATACAACCGAGTGACCTCTAACGAAAGCGGTTAAAAGAAAGCAGTAAAGAAAGCATTTAAACCTATCACTCGGAGGTTTTGAAAATCTGACCCTGGTAGTAAAAGACAGCTCCCCATCGGAATGAAGGAGTATGGATCAAGAATTCCCGGCTCTCAGTGAACCATGAGTGTGTTCACTTCCTTCCGGGTGATTATGAGATACAAACTAATGAAACGAACTAATAAATTAGTTCGTTCCGGATGCACTCATTCAGGACTCAAAAGTAGGCTTTGGCAGAAGAGGATAGCAGTTGAAAGAAAACTCAACCCTATCTTGGAAAATAACCAAGGCCTGGATGATGTTCCTCTAAGATTATTTACTACACTGTATTTGAATCCAAGTGGACCCCATCTCGGTGTAGCACTTAATCTTACATTTCCATCAACCAGCAATTTTGGAAAATAATGGATTTGAAAATCATTCCCTGTCAGGTACTAGACTCTCAGTTAAAACACAGACCCTTTCAGTCTAGGTGAGACCTAATCGCTGAATCTGCTTCTTAATTCCCCAAAATATAACCCTTGACAGAATATGAATTAGTCATAACTGAAGAATTTATCCCTTACTCAGATCCGGATTTTATAAAGAGGTTTTTGTTGGAAGTTTATAAAGCAATATCTGTTTAAGATCTAGACTTCTATTGTCCAAGGGAAGGATCCCAAAATAAATACAGACCACAGTAATATATGATATTATCATGCATAAAGATATATGGAAGTGTAAAATTAATTGACCCAAAATATAGATGCGGGTCTAGACAGAAGGTGAAACACAGAATGAAGTGGTCAAGGGACCAAAGCAATGGCAGAATGATCAGGTGGACTGTAAACATCTACTGTCCAATTTCCCAATCACTCAGGTGGAGCGAATTTAGACAGTGTAGACCCTATAATGGTGGTGTCAACACCAGTTGGGCCTCCACTGTCTGTGAATTCGGATAAAAACCTACATGCTTCCCTTCTGCAATGATCATCAGTTGGCATTGACTGATGCCAACTGACTCCCACTACAGATTGGAATTTGGGTTTGGAGATTAAGATAAGAGAAATAAAACTGTATCTGGATGGGAGTCAGCCGAGCAGCTATTATAACCCCGGATGGGCGAACCGCCAAGGCTTCCACTAACAGCCATCCAGACCATGCAAAATAACAATTAGTAACTAATACCCAGAATACGAGCTAGTTATCCATGAGGGAGTACCCGCCAACATTAGTCTGATGTATTCTTTACTAATGGTTCCACACAACACACAAAGACAAAATAAATAAGAAACAAAAGAAGATCCCTTGTATGAGAGACATCGGTTTCTCATGCAAGGTTGTGGATTGGGTCCACAATTGATGGTCTTAAATAATCCTTCATACCATAATTAATTACAGTCCAGATTATCTGTTTAAGCCATCAAGGTTTTGTTCATACAAGAATGTTTTAATGGCGATCGAACAAAGGTCCTTTAATCAAGATGATTATTGAAGTTTGATTATTGCTAATCTCAATCTTTAATCATTAATGAGTCAAGGGTTCAATCAATTAAGTGATGCAAATGGAGAATCAAAATTTGGGCAGCATAACACCCTATATTGCAATTCCAGAATGTTACATCCTAACCCGTGGGGCTATGATGTGAGTGTTGCAATATAAAATTGGGAGAGAATGAAGTTTGTTTGAGATTAAATAGAGAGAGAGGAACCTTGTCGCGATATCATAAATTTTGTCGCGGACCGAGGTCCGCGACATGGACATCCCGACAAGTTTTTAGAATTTTTGGCAGCATAACGCCTCTTTGTCGCTATGCAAGATTTTGTCGCGGAACGTGGTTCCGCGACAAGGGTGACATCGCGACAAAGTGTTTTCATAAAATTCTAAAGCATTTGAACCCTTGTCGCTATGCATGGAAATTTTGTCGCGGAACATGGCTCCGCGACAAGGTATTCCGCGACAAGGTGTTCAAAGATCAAGGAACATGGCATAATTTTTCTGTCTCGGAATGGGATTTTGTCGCGGAACGTGGCTCCGCGACAAGGTACTCCGCGACAAGAAGCCATGGAGACAAAATGCAAGAGTTTGGCTCCTTTGTCGCTATGCATGGACAGTTTTGTCGCGGAACGTGGCTCCGCGACAAGGTATTCCGTGACAAAGGGTTTTAAATTATGGAGACAAGTGTCTTGAAACACCTTGGTCGCGGAACAGCCACTCTGTCGCGGAACGTGGTTCCGCGCCAGAAGGCGGTTGGCGCCCAAGGTGGTTCAGGACAGAAGTCAGAAAAAGCAGAAATGAACAGTGGCATGCAAACAGCGTGATCTCACCCTATTTCAGATCAAAAAGCTATTCTAAGCTAAAAATAAGCAAGGAACATTCAAAATAAGGAAGAACATGCTTAAACAAAAATAACAAGACTGGGCAGAACATTAAAAATAAAGCAAGAGTCCTAATCTAGGGTTTGATCACACATCCACACAACATTATCCATAATAAGCCAACAGTAAACATAAAAATAGCAAAATGGGGGTCAAATGACCCCAAAATGAAAAAGAAAGCATAAATCCATGGGGTGTGAGACCCATTTCATGATTTGGGACACAAATGATGAATGTTTTCCCATATTATTGAAGGGGTGTTGTTAATACCCATGATTTGGGTATTACAAACCCTAAAACAAGAGTTTAGAAACCAAAACATAGTGTAAAAGTGGCTATCTAGACACTGTGAACAGTAAAACACTAAACTAAGCTAAACTAAGTGCAAAAATTAAATAATACATGAAAAATAAAACTAAGCTACACTACCTAAGAGAGAACTCCTACTGCTTGCCTTCAAGAACTCTAATCAACAAAATTTCAACCAACCAACAACCCTTAGCTCATGGGAGACACCTCATATTTATAGAAGTGTAACCCTAAGCCCATGGGCCTTGATTCTAGCCCATTGTGTCTTAAGACATCACACACATCACAGCTTTGTCTCGGAACATCAAGTTGGTCGCGGAACACACTGCATGTGGTAAGGCTTCTCGACTGGGTCTTGTGTCTCTATTTGTGCATCTTGGTCGCGGAATGGACCTTTGTCGCGGAGCATGCCATCGCGACAAGGGTCATCGCGCCAGGGGCTTGGCTGGTCTCCTCTTCATTTGGGGCCAGTTGGTCGCGGAATCATGCCTTTGTCGCGGAACATTGCATCGCGCCAAGGCCTTCCGCGACAAAGGTCTTCCTGGGCCTGCTGGATTGGGCCAGATGGGCCGAAAATATTCTTTTTGTGGGCTTTTCTATCTTTTTCCCATCTTTTTGTTTCCTTTTCTTTTTCTCATGTTTTTGGATTTTTCTAACATAAATATGCAATAAAATTACATATTTATGTCTTTTTCATACCAGCTTATTATTTTTACAATTATGCATAAATCAGTCCAATTCGACTGCTTTCTTACTTAATGTAAGACCGGAATGCGATCAAATGCCCGTTTAAGACACGGAAATGGATTGAAAATAATGGTCATTTTTGGCCATTATCATGCACCTCCACTTGCAGCATCTATAAGCATCCTGTCCATAGTGGTTAAACCTTCATAGAAATACTGGATTAGTAATTGCTCGGAAATTTGGTGCTGTGGACACCTAGTAATAAGTTTATTGAACCTATCCCAGTATTCAAAAAGTGACTCCCCTATAGCTTGTTTAATACCACATATTTCTTTCCTCAGGTTTGCAGCTCGAGAAGCAGGAAAATACTTCTCAAAAAACTTACGCTTCATCTCATTCCAAGTGGTGATACTACCTGCAGGAAGGTTGAACAACCAATCCTTTGCTGCATCTTTCAAGGAAAATGGAAATGCCCTTAGCTTGATTTGATCTTCAGTGACACCAGCTGGTTTCATGCTTGTACACACCACATCAAACTCATGTAAGTGTTTGTGTGGTTCTTCTCCTGACAAACCATGAAAGTTAGGCAACAAATGTATTAGTCCAGTTTTCAACACAGAGGCCGCATTGTCGGCCACAGTAGGAAAAGTAATACAGAGTGGCTGTTGAGCCAAGTCAGGGGATGCTAGCTCCCTCAATGTTCTCTGTTGTGCCATAGCAGGTTGAGGAATTTCAGTTTCCTCTTCCACTTTTTTGCTTTCCTCAGAATCTGATGATGAACTTGAATCCTCCGCTATTTGAATTTCCAAATTAAGCAAAGGTGTCAACACCTCCGCTTTCTCTTCTTTCCTTCGTTCCCTGGCTTCTTTACTCAAACGGCGTGCGGTCTTTTCAATCTCTGGATCGTAATTCTTTTCACCACCACGATCTGTGCGAGGCATATACCAATAAGTGGAAATAAAGATTAGAGAAATATATATATATTAAATTAACCAAGGTATGAAAAATCCTCTTTTGGCGATAGTCCCCGGCAACGGCGCCAAAAATTGCTAGCTCGTCGTAAAGTTGCAAATTAAATATTAGTCTTACACCACAGAAGAAGATAAATAAATGTAATATATATAGTGAGTAGGGTCGTCTCCACAGGGAACTTGCTCAAGGAGTTTATTTTCAATCACTTGATTAATTATAAATTATATTTATATTTATAAAGATGGGGGGATTTGATTTCAACTAAACTAGTAAAAAGAAAATAAAAATTAAACAAGAATAAAAATAATTGCAAGGTAACAAGTGAGCTCTTTAGGATAATTAAAACTCTAGTTTAGGCATGAATTATGTATTGGATATGGAATTGATCATTGACATGCATTTAACTTAATTGGCTAATTGACTAAATTGGTTAAAGTTGGTCTACAAGCGTTTCCCAACCAATTTTTCCATATTTATTCGATGATTTAGGTACGACCATAAACCATTCCCCTAATCAAGTGTGAATACTAGGTACGACCATAGCATATCATGACTTGATAGCATTTAGCACAAGAAAAACCCAATTCGATTCAACACTAATCCAACGAGGTAGTGTTTAAAACCGATTTTAATCCCTCACTAGAGTATTCTTCCTCTAGTTTGCTACTTGATTGGAAAAATACACAATTACGGATGCACTTCCCAATCTAGCAATAAATTACTCAATCAACACGCGGCCGCTATATCAATCAAGCAATTCAAAACATAATAAATAGAGGAATTAAAAATACCCAATTCAATTAAGCATAAAAATATGTCAACAAAATAAGTCTCACAATTCCATATCCACACACAAATTCAAAGCCTAAACTAGATAAGAAAACTACTCACAATCCATCCAAAACATAACCAAATCCATACAATCCAACATGGTAATCAATTATAGAAATCGAACAAGAAAATCACCCACGAAGGATCGAATCCTTATTGCCCTTGGAATCCTCCAATTTTGTAAGTGCCAACAAAAATGGAGTCTCCTCTCTAGTGTGTCTCCAATGGTTGGAATCCCTCTTGTGCTCTTCAATGGTTGGAACCTCTTTTGGTGGAAAATTGGCCAATGTGTAATCTTTTATGGAATAATGGCCAATGTGAATTCTTTTGTGGAATAATGGCCAATGTGAATTCTTTTGTGGAATAATGGCCAATGTGTCTTCCGTCCCCTCTTTATAATAGCAAAACAAACCAATTATTTCTCTTTATAATAGCAAAACAAACCAATTATTTTTATTCTTCTTTCTCCCTTTGCATGTTCCAAGTAGTAGCCTCCTCAATTGCATCCAAAACCATCAACATCATAGCCTTTGATTATTCTTTTGTAATTGATTCCCAAGGATTTGATGCCCAAAGATTTGATGCCATAATAAAAATCTGAAAATTGATGCCCAAAGATTTAGATACTTCAATTTAGCCCCAAGGATCTTTTTGCAAATTTTGATGCTTCACACATAGACCCCACAGCTGCGAATTGGACCTTAGGCGTGGGCACGCCCAACACTTCAAAATAGGCTGCCCAATGTTGGAAATTTTGCCACCTTTCCTACAAAACCAATGTCCCAAAAATCAATCCAATCAAGGCCATTTTTATTAATTTTCTCAAACAATTTAAGTTGACATATGCATAAAAATATCATCAAATACAACATATATCAGAAAGCCCTAGTTTTCTTGAAAGAATTAAGGGTGATATATGTGGACCTATAGATCCACCATGTGGACCATTTAAATATTTTATGGTGCTAATTGATGCATCAACACGATGGTCTAATGTATCATTATTATCATCTCGCAACCATGCGTTTGCAAAATTACTTGCTCAAATTATTAAATTACGAGCACAGTTTCCTGATTATACCAAAAAAAAAAATATCCGATTGGATAATGCTGGTGAATATTCATCCCGGAAGTTTGATGAATATTGCATGTCAATTGGCATAACAGTCGAGCATCATGTTGCTCATGTCCATACACAGAATGGACTTGCTGAATCGCTTATAAAGCGTTTACAATTAATTGCCAGACCATTATTAATGAGATCTGGATTGCCATTGACAGCTTGGGGGCATGCAATATTACATGCAACAAAATTGGTGCGGATAAGACCGATACATTATCATGAATACTCCCCTATACAATTAACATTTGGGCATGAACTTATCTCAGAATATTTGGTTGCGCTGTGTATGTTCCGATTGCCCCACCTCAGTGCACAAAGATGAGTCCCCAACGTAGATTGGGAATATATGTCGGGTATGAATCACCATCGATTATTCGATATCTCGAACCATTAACTGGTGATTTATTTACTGCGAAATTCAAAGATTGTCATTTTGACGAATCTCATTTCCCAATATTAGGGGGAGACAGAAATCAACCAAAGAAAGAAAAAGAAATCAACTGGAAAACACCGTTAGATTTATTCGATCCTCGTACAAATGATTGTGAACTAGATGTACAAAGAATTGTACATTTGCAGAGTATTGCAAATCAATTGCCGGATGCATTATGCGACTCTAAAAGAGTAACTAAATCTCATATAACGGCAGCAAATGTTCCAATCAAAATTAATGTCCCAGAGGGACCAATTACAAGTGCCAAAGATGAATCTATTGCACGCTTGAAGCGTGGTAGACCACCAGGTTCCAAAGATAAAAATCCTCGAAAGAAAAGAGGATCACAAATCATTGAAAGTGACAAAATTGCAGAAAATATTCCAGAGGAAAAAGAAGCACTTGAAGAGAAAACTGCTCCAGAGGAGCAGGAACTTGCAGTTCCACAGGAACAGGAAATTGAAAATAATGAAATATTAATTAATTTTGTCACAAGCAGGAATATTTGGAATTGAGATGCAACTATCATAGATAATGCATTCTCATACCATATAGCACTTGACATCATAAATGATGACGAGGATCATGAACCAAATTCGGTTGATGAATGTTGGAAAAGAAAAGATTGGCCAAAATGGAAAGATGCAATCCAATCTGAATTGGATTCCCTGGCTAGACGAAATGTGTTTGGACCGATTGTCAAAACAACAGAAAATATAAAGCCAGTCGGATACAGATGGGTTTTTGTAAGAAAAAGAAATGACAAAAATGAAATTGTCAGATACAAAGCAAGACTAGTCGCCCAATGGTTCTCACAGAGACCCAGATTTGATTATGATGAAACATATTCCCCGTAATGGATGGAATAACATTTAGATATCTTATCAGTTTAGCAGTCCATCAAAATTTTGAAATGAGATTAATGGATGTTATTACTGCATATCTATATGAAAATTTAGATACAGATATCTATATGAAGATCCCAGAGGGATTAAAAATGTCAGAGACATATGAATCAAATCCTAAACATATGTATTCCATCAAATTACAAAAATCCCTATATGAACTGAAACAGTCCGGGCGAATGTGGTATAACCGACTCAGTGAGTCTTTGGTACGAGAAGGTATACAAATGACCCAATCTGTCCATGTATTTTCATTAAGACAAATGGACAAGAATTTGTAATTATTGCAGTTTATGTTGATGATCTCAACTTGATTGGAACTCCAGAGGAGCTCCAAAAGGCTGTTGAATATTTGAAAAAAGAGTTTGAAATCAAAAATTTTGGTAAAACCAAATCATGCATTGGTCTGCAAATTGAATATTTAAATAATAGAACATTTGTCCATCAAACAGCTTATACTCAGAGAGTATTAAAACGATTTTATATGGATAAAGCACATCCATTGAGTACTCCAATGGTCGTAATGTCACTTGATATAAAAAAGGATCCGTTTAGACCACAAGAGGAGGTGGACAAATTCTTGGACCAGAGGTCCCATATTTAAGTGCCATAGGTGCTTTAATGTATCTCGCAAACTGCACTAGACCAGATATATCATTTGCAGTAAATTTATTAGCGAGATTTAATTCATCTCCTACAAGACGACATTGGAATGGAATTAAACATATATTTCGCTATCTCCAATGAACTATTGATCTTGGGTTATTTTACCCAAATGATTCTCGACATGAAATAGTCGGCTTTGCTGATGCTGGATATTTGTCAGATCCACATAAAGCCAAATCTCAAACTGGCTATGGTTTTACATGTGGTGGTACTGCAATTTCATGGAGATCAATGAAGCAGACATTGACTACTACTTCCTCAAATCATGCTGAAATTTTAGCAATCCATGAAGCCAGTCGAGAATGTGTATGGTTGCGATCTTTGATGCACCATATATTGAAAAATTGTGGTATAGCTACTGAAGAGAAAATACCTCCAACAGTTTTATATGAGGATAATGCAGCCTGTATAGCACAATTGAAGGGAGTGTATATTAAAGGAGATAGAACGAAACATATTTCACAAAAAAAGTTCCACACTCATGATCTACAGAAAAATGGTGAAATAGATGTGCAACAAATCCGTTCAGCTGATAATCTTGCAGATTTATTTACCAAGGCACTACCAACAGCAACATTCGAAAAATTGGTGAAACGTATCGGGATGCGCCAACTGAGGAATCTCAACTGATGTTTTAATGAGGGGGAGAAGTAAATACACAAGAATCATGTATCTTTTTCCAAACTTGTTTTTTTTTCCAGAGGGTTTTTTCCAAGTAAGGTTTTAACGAGGCATATTCTTTGTATCGACGACATCCAAGGGGGAGTATTATGAAAGCTGCATGGAGTAGTTATGGATGTCAGAACAATTAATGAATGAAGACTTTTCTCTACCCCAACGACTAACTGTTCAACACCATGCCTGCACAACTTTAATTTTTTTTATTATTATTATTCCTCTATATAAACTCATGTAATTCAATTGTCAAGATATGAAAATTGATCACTTTACTCACAGCTTCCAACTCCATCAACATATCTTATCTCTTTCGTTCTTCTGCTTTAATACTACACACTTCATACATCACATATTCTAGATACATATATTAAAAGCCATACACATATTTATCGATCCAAAAAGGTTATAGTTCACAACACCAAGTGGATAATATATGGACGAAATTAGCATTAAAGTTGAGTTACACAACTAAATGAATATTTATCCATATATTAATCCACCACCCCAAAGCCTTTTTCCTCTGCCCAACAAAATTTTTAACTTCCATTTCTCATTTCTCTACCTTTGAAGCTAAAAATTGAGTACTTCCATATGTGGATATTTGGGAGTTAGTGAATCCACTAGCATATAATGAATTTAGAGAGTGAATTGTGAGATAATTTTTGGTTCCACACATTTATTTTTGTGACAACTCGAAAATTTATTTTTGATTCCACACATTTTTGTCTCAATCATTTTTGGTCCCGTTAAATAGGGCCTCCCTTGCATTACCAGGTATGAGTGGTTTTGTTTAAATAATTTTCTTCTATCAAATCTATAACATGTAGTAAAATTTATTTATTTATTTATTTATTATATTTTTTTTAGGAGCCATTGAAGGTCTGGAAAGGGGTGGTGTGAGCCCATGCCACACAATTACAAACGAAAATAAAAATGAGGGATAGGGGCGGGGAATTGAACCTCCAACCTTCCGTTGGAAAGTCAAGGGACTTAACCTCCAAACTTGTGTTGGAATAGTAAAATTTATTGATGTTATGAATAGTGTTTTCTTATAAATAGTATTTTTCCAAAAATAGATCCTTCTCATTTCTCATCAAAATCTAAATATATTTATTCTTTCTAATAAAATTTCCCTTATCAATAATAATTTATCTATTTCACATCACCAAAAATAGTAATATATCTATTATCACCATCTTTTTGTTCGAGTTTTGAACAATTTTATTTCAATTAAATAAATAAAATTGTTTTGATTATTATATTTTGTATCAATTCTTAACTTATTTACACAAAAAGATTCGCCCAATTGGACGGGTATATACTAGTCTTTGATAGAAATACCATCTGATTATTAAAAAATTTCATGAGCCGAAAGGTGGATAAGATCACATTTTGGTAACAAAAGGTGTGCACGTTCGGCCTAACTCAGGGTAATTAGTAGGGTGGGCACGGTTCGACTATCCTGAGTTTTTAGTTATTTATATTTGAATTTGAACCGGACAAATACTTAAATGAAGTATTTGTATTTGTAACCGAACTCCTCATTTAACCGGGAGTTCGGTTTCGATTCGATTCCACGGTTAAGTGATTCAGTTCGAATATTTTGTCCAAACCTATTAAATTTTTTAAATGAATCTTCATTTTTTAATTCTCAACCTTTGTAGGTTTATTTTTTTAGGTTATTAAATCTAATTATTGAATTTTGTGGTTTCTTTTAGTATTATCAAAATATATATATTTCAAAAATTTTAGTGTAGTGTCTATTTTAATAGTGAGTATTCTTAAGGGCAAAAAATCAATATAAAGCCTATTTTATAAATATAGGGCCTATCTTTATACTAATGGAGTAGAAAAAATTACTAATGGAGTAGAAAAAAAATAAGGGTTTCTCAGTTGCTTGGAGATGGCAGCTTATGCATCAGTCGTTTCTCTCATCAATCTTCTGAATCAGGTTCAGCAACATCAAGCTCGCCGCCGTCAGATCCTTTTTCACGATGAACAGATCCAGGCACTCCGCCAGAGGGGTGAGTACTTGGAAGACTTTCTTGAAAGATACTATTCTCTTGGTACTAGTGCTAGAAATGAAGAAGCAGAGATTTTGGAGGGCCAAATTGTGTCTGCTTCTGTGGGGGTACAAGATGTGATCAAATCTCATATGCTGCATCAAGTTCGTGCGGAATGCACTTCCCAGCGAGATGAAACTTCAGTTGATTTATGCGATCGAGAGGAGATGGTAGCAGAGATGGATTCCATCAATAGTACCAGTGGCGGACCCAAGAAAATTCCGCAGGTAGGGCTAGAATTTACTATCTTGTAATACCTTACTAAAGTATTACTCATCAACGATGTACTCAGCAGCTAGAAAACGCGATTCATGCACTTCTTTACTGCACTAGAACTCCGCAGATCTGGTTTCTCAGTCAGCTTTATCCGCATTGATGGCTCCCCAGATTCTTAATATATACAATTCAGGGAAAAATACAACCAATACCAACTTTAGAAATCCATACAAACACTAGCGATCTTTCTTCAGATTCAACAAGGATAAAATAAAGGAACATCATGCTTAGGTTACATTTAGTTTCAAGGGGGACATTCATTTTAAAAAAATCCAACTGAAAAAAGATAAATTAGATAATTTTTCTATGACAATAATTTGGCTAATACGAATTTCTCATCAATTTGATCTTGATTTTTTCTTTACAGCTTCTCATTTACAGCTGCAAACGGCTATTGGTGCATTTGAATGGGCTGAAGAAGAAATTTGAAGGTATGGTTGTGAAGATTCAGGATAACAAAGCAACCAAAGCTCACTCGACTTCTGTTGCTAACAGCAATATATCTAGAGTTCCTCCAAGTGGCAAGACTGCTGCTATTGTGGGCTTTGATGAAGAAGTGATTCAGATCATGGAAAAACTAACAGGACATCCACCTCGTCGTGTAGTCTTCCCCATCCTTGGCATTGGGGGAATTGGTAAGACTACACTTGCTAAAGCTGTCTACGAAAACCGTCTTATTGTAGAATATTTTGATATTCGCATTTGGATTACGGTGTCCCAGGAGTTTAGCACAAAAGAAATTTTATTGCAAGCATTCTCGGCTCTCAATCCCCAATATAAATCTAAAGGTTCAGAAAGGGAAGATAAGATAGGTGAAAAAGTGTACAAAACTCTGTGCCGTAGAAGATATTTGATTATAATGGATGATATTTGGAGTGTTGAAGCATGGGAACAAGTTAAGCGTTTCTTTCCTAGAAACAACAATGGGAGCCGAATTCTTGTGACTACTAGGCAATCAGATATAGGCATGTATTTTGGTTCTGGTGCCTTCCAAATGCAACTTCTAGGTGAGGATAAAAGTTGGGTGCTATTCTATACGAAGGCATTTGGACCACAAACTTGTCCGCCTGAGATGGTAGCAGGGGTGGTAGCAGAGATGGACTCCATCAAGGCTATGGTTGTGAAGTTTGAGGACAACAAAGCAACCAAAGCTCACTCGAGTTCTGTTGCTAACAGCAATACATCCAGAGTTCTTCCAAGTGGCAAGACTGCGGCTAATGCAATTGTGGGCCTCGATGAAAAAGTGATTGATATCATGGACACACTCACAGGATATACATCCGGCCGTGTAGTCTTCCCCATCGTTGGCATGGGGGGAATTGGTAAGACTACCCTTGCTAAAGCTGTCTATGAAAACCGTCTTATTGTTGAATATTTTGATATTCGCATTTGGATTACGGTGTCTCAAGATTTTAGGATGAAAGAAATTTTATTGCAAGCATTCTTGTGTATCAATCCTCAATATAATAATATTACTGACGGTTCAGAAAGTGAAGATAAGATTGGTGAAAACCTGTATAAAACTTTGTTTGGTAGAAGATATTTGATCATAATGGATGATATTTGGAGCGTTGAAGCATGGGAACAAATTAGGCGTTTCTTTCCTGAAAACAACAATGGGAGTCGAGTTCTTGTGACTAGTAGGCAATCAGATATGGGCGAGTATTTTGGTTCGGGTGCCTATAAGATGCAATTCCTAGAAGAGGATAAAAGTTGGAAGCTATTCTGTGGGAAGGCATTTGGATCACAGAGTTGTCTGCCCGAGTTTGAGGAAATCGGGAAGAAGATTGTTGGGAAATGCCGGGGACTTCCTCTTTCCCTTGCTGTCATTGGGGGACTTCTTGCAAAGTCTCGCACAAAAGAATACTGGGAGAGTGTTGAAAAAGATATGAACTCTATTTTGAGCTCTGAAAATGATGAACAATGCTTGAATATATTATCTTTGAGTTATGGGTGCTTGCCTGTGTATTTGAAACCTTGTTTTCTTCATATGGGAATTTTCGAAGAAGATTACGTGGTTAAAGTTTTTAGACTAATAAAAGTCTGGGTTGCTGAGGGGTTTTTAAAGCCAAAGAAAGACAAAATCATGGAAGAGGTTGCAATGGATTATGTGAGGGATCTTATTGACAGAAATCTCATATTGGATAACAGAGATGGAACAATCTCCATACACGACCTTCTGCGAGAAGTGTCCTTAAGGATAGGTCAGAGAGAGAAATTCTTTTGTGTGATAAACATGCATATCAACCCACATGATGAAGCCTATCAGTTTTTCAAGCAGAAAAGGGGCGAAGAACCATGGTATTTTGTGGTGGAAGAATCAACGAGTCGCACCATTTCTTTGTTATGCTTCAAGTATTACAATTCAGTACCAGTTAATTGTGAATCCTGGATGGTAAGGGGCCAGAATATTGATTACACCACAGAGCTCTTTCCCTATAAATTGCTTAGCTTTCCATACTTACAGTTCCATTGGCTTTCCAGCGTTCAGCTGCAAAGGGTGCTTCCTCTGCTCTACAATTTTTGGAATTTACAAACATTAATTATCACTGTTGATCCTGACCCAGAGGAGGAGGAGGAGGAGGTAATCTTTGATATCTGGAAGATGCCTCAGATCAGGCACATTCTTTTCGATAAATTTCATCTTCCTGATCCTCCAGTCAGTTGTGCAGATGAATCAGTACTGAAGAATTTACAGACACTTGGTGTGGTACAGAATTTCAGATGCACTGAGCAGGTGCTTACAAGAATTCCTAACATCAAATATTTGAATTTCAATTGGCCCATAGAAGATTCCTGTCTAAAAAATGTTGCTAGATTTCACAAGCTTGAGACATTGATTTGCGAACATCAGGGCAATAGGGTGCCAAAGCGAAACGTTGCCTTCCCAACTTCGTTAAAGCATTTGTCTTTAAGTTTCTTCCAGCTTGATTGGACGGATTTGAAGATGATTGGTGAGTTGCCAGATCTGGAATATCTCAATTTGAAGGATTGTAACTTTGAGGAATCTGAGCTGAAGATTGTAGAGGGGGGATTTCGAAGCTTAAAATACTTCCTGACTGGATATTATGAGCTCACTCATTGGACTGTAGATAGCTCACAGGATTTCCCGAAGTTGGAGAGGATATCTCTGACATTCGCCAGAAAATTGTCTAAGATCCCTGATGCCATTGCAGACATACCAACGCTGAACCTGATTCATCTGATCGACTGTCCTGCATCGGTTGTGCTTTCAGCTCTAAATATATTGAAGGAACAACTCAGCCAGGGAAATGAAGACCTTCAAGTGAAAGTCTCCTCCACCTTTTCTCAGGACATAGCCAATTACGGGAAAATGGTTGCAAGTGAAGAACTGGAGTGCTGCCAAAATAATTTTGAACTCTCGGCATCGTGGTAAGAACCAAGTTTCATATTTAGTTAATAAAATGCATATGAAATTCAGAAATTACTAGTTGATAATAATCTGCATGCATATGTCTTCACTTCACCTATATATGGACGAGGAGCCGTTTACTATCATTCATATATTCTTATCTTGTCGCCAAAATCTCAGTTATGTCACTAGCTTCAGATAAAAAATTGAGTATTATACCCTAAACTACAAATTATTGTTTTTTTTTTGTTGTCAGATATTCCTTCTATAAATTGGGAATAATTTTAACGTTCAGTCTGTTTTCCTTCTTTTGTTGCATTTATAAACGTATTCGATTTGTGTTTATTACAGGGCAAGGCCCACCTATCAACAAGAATGGAAATGGGAAATTTTTGACGACATCGAACAAGTGTGGAAGCTGCCATACAGAAGTACAAGAATTAATGCGTGAATGCAAGCAATTAAGCATTTGGCCAATAAGAACAAGAACATAGTTGGTGGGCTTCTGAGGCGTGAATTTTTGCTCGTATGGTCATGCTATCCGGCCATTTATGCTTTTGGTTGTTTATACACTTAATAGAGAGCAATCAGACTGAAATCTTTCACCAAGGCAAATGTTCCGAACTGAACTCTGTCATCAATCCATCGAGTATTTTGCAGATTGAGTTAATTAAGCCTCCTTCCAATATGCGAGAACTTAATACCAATGTGTCAGCTGAAGAAGCTTGGAGCTGCAGGTTACCGAAATGCAATGTTCACAGATTCAAAATAGTTGATATCCTTGCTGTTGCTGACTTTCTTGATTACATCAGTTGAAAGGCTCTTCATTATCCGAGATCAAGTTTGAAAGTGACTCAATAGTATCTCTTGCCTATATTATTCAGATACCTCCCCGTGGCACGCTGCAAATGCCCACAAAAAGCGGCGCTTATAAGGTGCCGACTTTTTTGCTAAAAGGAGCTCATCTGATTCTGTGTTCCTTTGCTTGTTTTGCTTCTTTCTTTCTAAAAGAGATCATACTTTGGCAATACGACTCCCCTCCAAAAACTGCTGCTGAAGCAATTCTTCCAAAGCTGTAGAAACTCAGAAATTTGAAGGGACATTAAAATAACAGTGCTCGAGTTGAGGTTTGTTCAAGAGGAATCAGGAAACCCATGCGTTATTATCCTTGTATGTATGCCAAGTTGGAAACTGACTTGTGAAAAATCTCTCTGCAGGCTTTATTGATTCTCGAACTCATATATTAATCTTACTCTGAATATATTATTATTACCTTTCTGTGGATATATTATTACCTAATGCAGTAATGCCTTATTAGTAGTATTATTCTGCCCACTAACTATAATCCTTAGTTCTTTATTGTCAAATGGTCATAGTCCATCTGAAATAACTTATCTGATATAGAGATTTATTGCTTTTATTTAGGCCTCGATTTGGATTTCTTGAATTCTTTTTGTTATGCGATGATCTGAACAATTTGAACACAGCAATGCTTTGTTTTAGGTCAAATTATTTCTTTTGGAATTGATCATAATCTTGTCAATTTCAGATCACATAGATGTTGGTCCGATAATGTTGAACTGTTCCATTTGTGGTATTTCAGAGAGGAGAAAGACAGGTTCAGGGGAATGGTTGGAAGTGAAGAACTAGAGAGCTACAAAAGTAATTTTGAAATCTTTGACAGGTAAGAGACATGATGATGATGATACTTTCCTTACACTACAATGCAATGAAAATGAAAACTCATACAATGCAATAAAAATAGCCCCCTCTTGGGGCTTGCAAAAAATGCACATATTTTTTTTTAAACATATTACATACATACATATATGACGTCAGCTGGTTTTCATTCTTGGGTTACTGCAATTAAAACCTGATTCGATTTTTGTATACTTAATTGGCAAGGGATCCCCAATATGAAGCCCCATGGAACTGGGAGTTGGACGAGGACCTCCAAAATTGGTTGGGGCCAAGCCCCAGAGGTTCCATGTATGAACGCAAGCAAGCATTTCATTGAAGCTGGGCTTTTGTGTTGGTATGTCTTCATCACTCCCCCTGTGTTTTAGTATATAAGTATACTGTGGTCCATTTTGTATTTTTGTTCTTTCGTTGGCTATCATTCGAGGGGTTTGATGTATTTTTCCTCTGTGAATCTAAACAATGCCGCACAGGAATATTACATTACATGTACTCATACTGGCACAGGCACATTAGTTGATAATATTTAGACAAGAACTCAACTGCACTTTATTTGTAAGAATATAAATTATCAATTCATGTATTCTCTAAGGGCGTTTGGTTCGGGTGATCCAAGATTCCCACTGGGAATTTTGGCTAGGGAATGTAATATGCCCACGTTTGGTTCGCGACATCTTTTACGGGGGCGTTTGGTTCGGGGTATCTGAGATTCCCACCGGGAATCTTGGGTAGGGAATGAAACATGCCCATGTTTGGTTCGGGGCATGTTTCATGTGGGAATGTCACATTCCCACCTGGTGGGAATGTTGGGTGTTTTAGGTGGGAATCATATTCTTACCTGGAGGGTAGGTAATCTTAGATTACCACATCCACTTTACCTACTTTTATATTAATTTGACTTTTATACCCTCATTTTTTATACTTATTTTATTTTATAAATTTAGATATTTGTATTCTAAAATGATAAATATATGAAATTTAATTTTAAAAAATAAATTGAAAAATTTTGAAAATTATTTAAACATATTTTTTAAATATATATATTCTCATATTTTAATATATATTTTTATATTTTCTTAAAATTTACTTTTCTTCTATATATAAAATAAAAATATTAAAGGCAGATAATCTTAGATTACCACCTCAATTTTTCCTACATTTATTCTAATTTGTCTTTTATACCCTTACATTTTATATCTCTTTTTTATTTTATAAATTTAGATATTTGTATTTGAAAATGATAAATATATGAAATTTAATTTTAAAAATCAATTAATTTTTTTTAAATTATTCAAACATATTTTTAAATAAATATTCTCATATTTGCTTAAAATTTATTTATCTTCTATATACAAAATAAAAATAATAAGAATTTTGTTACATTAAATTACTAATTATTATACAATAAATTATATATAAAGAATTTTCTATATTTTTAAAAATAAATCGGTTTAAATATTATCACTATTTTGTAGCAAAATGTCATATTTATAAAATTTGTTCAATTAAAATTTCAAGGACATTATAGTAAATTAATTAGAAATGGAAATCTGAGATTCCCAATATAACCAAACTCAATAATCTCAAAACAATAAAAATTAAGATTCCCAGTAATCTCATATTCCCAGTAATCATACATTCCCAGCAATCACATTCCCACTGATAATCTAGATCCCTCTAACCAAACGCACCGTAAATCTTGAGGCGAGGTTTCATGTTTTGTAAGATAGAATAATGATGTATACATACCTATGGACATATGTGAAGAAAAATGCTATAAGTACATGTACTTGATCATTCCAATCATTTGGACTAGGGTTGGATCGGTACGGCATACCGAATTTTTTCATTCATACCGTGCGTTACCATACCGTAAATATCGGTATATGAAAAATGAATACCATTACTATATCAAAAATTCGGCATACCAATCAACTGTCACGGGGCGCCGGGTCCGTATCGGGACTGCGGCGCACCGTGTGGCTAATAGACCGATTCCCAGCACTATTCCGCCAAACGGTCCATCCGAAGGGTCGGGTTGGACATCATCATAGAGCTACTTCGGAAACTATGGGATACTTCAATTTATATCACAACGGCAGACGAGCCTTACAGCAACCATAAGCTTCGGGACTGCGGGCCAAGGGCGACCACCAAACGGAGCCTTTAGCCATCGGTCAACATTCTCCCCTCGCTAAATTGGCGATGCCCTCATCGCCGTGGCTCTCCAAAGGTCTTCGACGAGAGGTTTGAGAGCATTCTTCTCCATGGCTCGCTCCCAAGTGGTCTCCTCCATCGATCATCCCTCCCACTTCACTAGATACTCATCGTATCTCCTCTTTTTAGTTTGAGCTACCCGGTGTTCCAGAATGGCTTCTGGTCTCTTCTTTGGGATCTGCCCGAACTCCTTAGCCAAATTTACCACCCGGGAGGAACTCCAACCTCATGTTGCGTCCAAAGTGTAGGGAAGGAGGGGTTGCTGTCCAGTTACCACTTCGAACGGGCTACGGTTCGTCGTGGGGCACTTTTGGGAGTTAAAGCATAGCTGGGCCGCATCCAACCACTTCACCCACTTTTGGGAGCTAACCAGAGGGACTGGGTGAAGTGGTTGGATGCGGCCCAGCTATGCTTTAACTCCCAAAAGTGCCCCACGACGAACCGTAGCCCGTTCGAAGTGGTAACTGGACAGCAACCCCTCCTTCCCTACACTTTGGACGCAACATGAGGTTGGAGTTCCTCCCGGGCGGTAAATTTGGCTAAGGAGTTCGGGCAGATCCCAAAGAAGAGACCAGAAGCCATTCTGGAACACCGGGTAGCTCAAACTAAAAAGAGGAGATACGATGAGTATCTAGTGAAGTGGGCGGGATGTTCGATGGAGGAGACCACTTGGGAGCGAGCCACGGAGAAGAATGCTCTCAAACCTCTCGTCGAAAACTTTTGGAGAGCCACGGCGATGAGGGCATCGCCAATTTAGCGGGGGGAGAATGTTGACCGATGGCCAAAGGCTCCGCTTGGTGGTCGCCCTTGGCCCGCAGTCCCGAAGCTTATGGTTGCTTTACTGTAAGGCTCGTCTGCCGTTGTGATATAAATTGAAGTATCTCATAGTTTCCGGAGTAGCTCTATGATGATGTCCAACCCGACCCTTCGGATGGACCGTTTGGCGGAATAGTGCTGGGAATCGGTCTATTAGCCACACGGTGCGCCGCAATCCCGATACGGACCCGGCGCCCCGTGACAGGATATGCCAATATAAAATTATTTATGAAAATGAAAGAAAATTCTCATATAAAAGTTTTAATTTAATTGCAATAAAATAATTTTCAAAATAATTTAATTCACATCACATGATATCAGTAGAGTTTTAAATGAACTTTAGAGGTCATTCATAATCTCTTATAGCAGAATGACATTTATTTATTAATATATATGTTCATGATTATGTTCTAAGTCATATTAGAGTTGAAGATCAAAGATAGTAAGTTTGATCAGAAGATATAACTATTGCAAAAAATAAAAGTTATAGATATATGTTAGATTAAATTAGGATAAATAAATACTATTTAAATTTCAAACTTAAATAAATAAATATAATCATTTAGAATAAGATTGAAATTTAGAATTAGGGTTTTCTTTATATAATAAATATAAACTTAATTTAGATTATTCAAATTTGAATTTGGGACTTAACTATGATTTTTTTTGGATTTAGTAATGAATATGTAGTATATTTTTTATTTTTAAAAACATGTAATTATATATTTTATAATATATATCGGTATTTCGGTATTTTCGGTATACCGAATATATTATATTTTTATACCGATACTATACCAAAAATATTCGGCAGGGCAATACATCGTACCAAAAATTTCGCTATACCATAAATTTCGGCATTTTCAACAAAATTGTCCAGTCCTAATTTGGACATATGTGAGAAGAAAAAGAAATGCACAAGTATGTACAAATGTACTTCGGGATAAATATTTATGTAATGTATAGTTTTGTAACTTAACAATAATATCATTTTCATCCATATTTTTAAATAAATCAATCAGTCATGTGACTATACTAATGACAATGACTGAACTATTATGACGATTAGTGTGAAATATAATACTCATTTTGGTCTCATAATTTTGTTCAAATACTTTTAATTATCTTGTTTCGGCAAACCTCATAATTGCCGACTATCAGGGAAAAAAAAAAAGTGTTTTTTTGCAACAGGGAAAAAAATTCATTAAAAATTATGACGAAATTTTTCCGTCACAATTTTGTGATGAATATTTGTTTCGAGGCGATTCAAGACAGATTTGCGGTGGAAATATATTATTTTGCAAATAGAGATGAAATTTGCGATGAAATATTTTTATGTCCCTATTTGAGATGACTTTCCATTGTCCTAGCATATGTGTCTTATTTGATTTTTTGATATTATTATGTGTTCAACTTTGACTTAATTTTATTGTTAGTATATACAACCTCCGTCTTGCAAGTATCTGTACGGACCCATTTTACCCATTTTAACGTAGTTCAATTCGCATTTTAAATCATTAATAATTCAAGTTTTGTACAGGTAAAAATTCGAAAGGTCTTTATTCAAAAATTACACGACGGGATAAATCTAACAAGATCCCACTTGACTATATTTTAACTTATATAACTATGATAAAACTTTAACTTATAGTTTACGTGTGAATAACCATATATTATTTCGTGTAAAAATCAATCTGAGACACATGAAGTCTTTTAAAAATAATTGAATTATGTATTGTTAGATTGTTCTAATATCACGGTATTAGAACAGTAATTTTATAATTTTTGCCTTTACAGATTTTGAGATATTGAGCGTCAAAAAAATACTATTGTATTGTATTGCCTATCTAGGTCAAACATGATACATTAAATGAGACCGAAGGAGTAATATATTTCAATCACAATTTGACACAAAGTTTATGTCGTCATTTAACTATTACTTATTTTATTTTCTTTTCTATATATTTTAAGTCACATTATTCAATTCAATTCGATTCCCCACCGGCCCCCTATCCCTCTCTTTTATTCTCCTTTATAATTTGTGTGGCATGAGCTCCGACCACTCCTTTCCTAGCCCGGCTGTTCAGCAAAAAAAAATTAATTTTAAAAAGTTATTAAATCAAATTTTAAAGGGTTCGTAGTACTAAACACAATTAATGGGCTTAAATAGCATCTCCTTTGCACTCCATGCCGTGCGGTAGGTAATGTCGATTTTGAATGCAGCGTGAATAGCATCAATAGCCATGTTCGGCGTGTAGTTCGCATTCCGACGCATTTTGTCCTTTATGAATGATGCCACCCATGTTGCATTGGCGTTTGGGTGAGTCCTCGATTGTAGATTATTCATCCCGCATCCGTGAGTCAACGTGCATGTGCGTATCGCAAACAAGTCGTCTGCATATATGCGCCACCCACAACCCTCCATGCTGCAATTTACTTGGACTTTTGTTTTGTTGTGCACGAAATAAAATCCACGCCGAAGTGCAATATAATGATTTGCCACCACCTTTCGAAAATGATCATGATTCCTGAACTTCTGACATTTGCCTTTTATTGCATTGGCCCATATGAGTCTTTGATCTTCCTCGTCGTCGAGGTCACTGGCGTCGCATTCATCTTGTATTGCTGTTTCCTCCCTGAAGTACATGTTCAACGCTCAAACAATAACAGTAGTGTTCAAAGCGAATACCTCTTGTGTGAAAACATAATACCGCTGTAACCAAATACTAATACCAATTAAATGGCAAACAAGTAACTAATAAGTTATCAAGCTTTTTAATTGTACGCGAATCCTGATTGTACTGAATCAATATGAATACTAATTCCCAATAGATAACATCACAACCAAGCAGAATAATAAAAGAAAGAACATTCGTACGCTCTCATACATCTCCACATGCTTAATACGTGTGTTTCTGTAAGATGAATACCAAAGTCGCTATCTATCATACCAGTTATTTGAAAATTGAATATAACAAGCAGCTACGTTCAAACTCATTTTAACACTACACTCACAGTATTGTGCTTTTTTTCGGCTCGGTTCATCACATTCATCTTCCCAATCGCCTGCCCCTTTGCCCGATTCAAGCTGCCCATCCTTGACACGTCGCCGTCATTCATGATCTCCATCGTGTATCCCCCATCAGGATCGTCGTAATGCAGTGTGTGCGTGGTTGACATACCTCTCGCCATTTTTCCGTCACCTTGGCGTACAAATCAGCGAGAGCATTGCCGTCCCTAATCAGCACAAGGTGAACTTCGGAGTTGTAGTAATAAAATAGCATAATCTCTTGTCCGCGCGATTGCTCGTCACTGCCGTCCATCTTCCTCGCAGTTTTTCCTACCAAAAACCCTAAAATGTGGACGAGATTCGAAAACCCTAAAAATGGAGGTGGAGAACCCTAAAATCTTAAAACGAAAACCCTACAAATCTGGAGCCGAAAACGACGCAGGCTGTAGAATCGTCTTCTCTTCCGCCGGCTCTACAAACGGAAATCGCCCAAAGCTTCCCCAACCTTCCCGCCGGTTGTAGCTTCCGCAGGAAGCTTCGTCGAGCTCGCCAATGGTGGTGGCTCTGTTCGTTCACTCCGAGGAGAAGAGAAGAATAGGAAAAACATGCGTTCGATTGTGCCTAGAAAACATAAATAAGGTTTTACCTCTCTCCACCCGTCACCATCATCCGTCAGAATCAAGTACAAAAAGGGGGGGGGGGGGGGGTGTTATGGTATTTTCACCCCCGATTTTGAATATTCATTTTGTTTAAATTCATGGTGCCTGAACATGTATGTATTTAGTATATTGGAATACATAATGTATTTGTTACACATATCTTATACATGATTTATTTTAAGGCTTGGGCCTTTAAGAATAATTTGCCCAACAATTAAAGCCATGTAGCCATGGAGAAGTCATCAACAATAGTTAAAAGGTACCTATTGTCATCTACTCCCTCCGTCCCATTAAAAGTGACCACTTTCTTTTGGGCACGGGAATTTAGGTTGTGGTGTTTAGTAGTTAAAATAGTGTGAGTAAATTTGACTAATCAATTCATCTAATTTATAATGGTTACATTTGACTTTTAAACATATTTATTAATTAACTTTGACTTAATGTTATCGTAATGATGTAGAAAGGAAAAAATAGTCAAGTGTGGTCTTGTTGGAATCGTCTAATCGTATAGGTTTAGAATATATATTTTATATAATTTTTATTTATACCCATTTTGAGATATTAATGGTTAAACATATATAGGGATTTTGTGCAGAAAGTACAATTGTCATTATTGTGGGGTTTTTAATCATGCTTGTGTTAATCTAATTTGCTTAAAAGGGAAAGTGACCACTTTTAATGGGACATCCCAAAAAGGAATAGTGACCAATTTTAATGGGACGGAGGGAGTATCACACAAAGAGAAGGGCCCCACAAGTGACAATGAATCAAATCAAATTTACACATAGCTTGTGATGAGCTAGATGAAAAAGGTAGTCTATGAAACTTAGACTCACATCACAATGTACAGCAGGTAAGGTAGGAGATAGAATCCCTAACTTGGACATTACATTCGAAGATGGATGGCTATGAATGATCAAGTTTGTTGTGCCAAACTGAGTAATTACTTGAATCATTAGCAGTAGCTAAAACAGCAGATGAATGTAGAGAATGCTTACTATCACAGGTGAGAATATTCTTCTTAGAACTCAAGTCTTGCAATATGAAAGAAAGAAGATGAGTCGAAGATAGCAACACAATGGAGCTCTCTTGTCGATAGATTGACTGATAGAGAGCAGATACACATTAGGCACAGTGAGAAAGACTGAGGGTCAACCGACATAGAAAGGTCGGCACACAGGTGGCAACTAGCACCTGAATCCATTATCCATAAACCATTCAAGTAACCAGGGGTGAGAGTACTACCAGCGATTTCAAACGCGCTTCCTGCAAAATTCAAGGAAGTGGAGATGTTTGAACTAATGTATGATCTGGTCAGCTCCTTAATAGTGTCCTCAAGATTTGAAATCCTTCCTTCAGCTTTTTCATTATGACCATTTGTGAGCTGCAATTCATCGAACACCTGTTGTGCGGCGAGCGGTGTCTACTTCTGATTCACCGACTGTAGACATCGAAGAAGTAGAGATCTACTCAAAATTGAGCTAGACAGTAATTGGAGATGCGCAGGTAACAACAATATCGCCAGGAATTGAAGGCTCTGATACCATGTTGAATTCAGCAAGTAATCGAAGAAGATGGAAGGAGAAAATAATGGTTTTTTTGAATGTCAAATACGATTGATACAGAATCAGTTAATTGAAGATCGACACCAATGGACAACTTAAATACTGCTAGCCAAAAAACAGAAAATAGACCAAGGCCCAGACACTAATACATGGCCCAATAACCTACAAGCTAAAACAGACCCATTTGGACTTAGCCAATTCCTTCTTTGATCAGTAAGCTGGTGCATTTGCTAGCATGAGTTCCCTTAGCTTCATCAGTCTGGTCCTCGTAAAGACAAAAATAATGGAATAGAAAAAAAAAAATTTAAGGGTTTCTCAGTTGCTCGGATATGGCAGCTTATGCATCTGTGGTTTCTCTCATCAATCTTCTGGACCAGGTTCAGCAACATCAAGCTCGCCGCCGTCGTCAGATCCTTTTCCACGATGAACAGATTCAGGCACTCCGCCAGAGGGGCGAATACTTGCAAGACTTTCTTGAAAGGTATGCTCATGGTACTACGGCTACCAATGAAGCAGAGATTTTGGAGGAACAAATTGTGTCTGCTGCTGTGGGGGTACAAGATGTGATCAAATCTCATATGCTGGATCAAGTTCGTGCAGCTTGTACTGCTCAACGGGGTAAAACTTGTTGGGACCGTCACTGCCACCTTAACTCCGTCATTACGCGAGCCCTCACAGTTTTGTGTTGTTGCAAAGCTTCAGTTGATGTATGCGATCTAGCAGAGATGGTAGCAGAGATTGACTCCATCAAGGTTATGGTTGTGAAGTTTCAGGAGAAGAAAGCAACCAAAGCTCACTCGAGTTCTGTTGCTAAGAGCAGTACAGCCAAAGTTCTTCCAAGTGGCAAGACTGCGGCTAATGCAATTGTGGGCCTCGATGAAAAAGTGATTGATATCATGGACACACTCACAGGACACACATCTGGCCGTGTAGTCTTCCCCATCGTTGGCATGGGGGGAATTGGTAAGACTACCCTTGCTAAAGCTGTCTATGAAAACCGTCTTATTGTTGAGTATTTTGACATTCGCATCTGGATTACGGTGTCTCAAGATTTTAGGATGAAAGATATTTTATTGCAAGCATTCTTGTGTATCAATCCTCAATATAATAATACTGACGGTTCAGAAAGTGAAGATAAGATTGGTGAAAACCTGTATAAAACTTTGTTTGGTAGAAGATATTTGATAATAATGGATGACATTTGGAGCGTTGAAGCATGGGAACAAATTAGGCGGTTCTTTCCTGAAAACAACAATGGGAGTCGAGTTCTTGTGACTAGTAGGCAATCAGATATGGGTGAGTATTTTGGTTCGGGTGCCTATAAGATGCAATTTCTAGAAGAGGATAAAAGTTGGAAGCTATTCTGTGGGAAGGCATTTGGATCACAGAGTTGTCTGCCCGAGTTTGAGGAAATCGGGAAGAAGATTGTTGGGAAATGCCGGGGACTTCCTCTGTCCCTTGCTGTCATTGGGGGACTTCTTGCAAAGTCTCGCGCAAAAGAATACTGGGAGAGTGTTGAAAAAGATATGAACTCTATTTTGAGCTCTGAAAATGATGAGCAATGCTTGAATATATTATCTTTGAGTTATCGGTGCTTGCCTGTGTATTTGAAACCTTGTTTTCTACACATGGGAATTTTTGAAGAAGATTACGTGTTTAACGTGTTTAGACTAATAAAAGTCTGGGTTGCTGAGGGGTTTATAAAGCCAAAGAATGACAAAATCATGGAAGAGGTTGCAATGGATTGTGTGAGGGATCTTATTGACAGAAATCTCATTTTGGATAACAGAGATGGAACAATCTCCATACACGACCTTCTACGAGAAGTGTCCTTAAGGATAGGTCAGAAAGAGAAATTCTTTTGTGTGATAAACATGCATATCAACCCACATGATGAAGCCTATCAGTTTTTCAAGCAGAAAAGGGGCGAAGAACCATGGGATGATGTGGTGGAAGAATCGACGACTCGCACCATTTCTTTGTTATGCTTCAAGTATTACAATTCAGTATCAGTTAATCGTGAATCCTGGGTGGTAAGGGGTCAGAATGTTGATTACACCACAGAGCTCTTTCCCTATAAACTGCTTAGCTTTCCATATTTACAGTTCCATTGGCTTTCCAGCGTTCAGCTGCAAAGGGTGCTTCCTCTGCTCTACAATTTTTGGAATTTACAATCGTTAATTATCACTGTTGATCCTGACCCGGAGGAGGAGAAGGATGAGGTAATCTTTGATATCTGGAAGATGCCTCAGATCAGGCACATTCTTGTCTCTAATTTTTGTCTTCCAGATCCTCCAGTCAGTTGCGCAGATGAATCAGTAGTACTCGAGAATTTACAGACAATTGGTATGGTAGAGAATTTCAGATGCACTGAGCAGGTGCTTAAGAGAATTCCTAACATCAAATATTTGAATTTCAAATGGCCCATAGAAGATTCTTGTCTCAAAAATGTTGCTAGATTTCAGAAGCTTGAGACATTGATTTGCGAACATCAGGGCAATAGGGTGCCAAAGCGAAACCTTGCCTTCCCAACTTCGTTAAAGCATTTGTCTTTAAGTTTCTTCCAGCTTGATTGGACGGATTTGAAGATGATTGGTGAGTTGCCAGATCTCGAATATCTGGATTTGAAGGATTGTAACTTTGAGGAATCTGAGCTGAAGATTGTAGAGGGGGGATTTCGAAGCTTAAAATACTTGCGGACTGGATATTATGAGCTCACACATTGGACTGTAGATAGCTCACAGGATTTCCCCAAGTTGGAGAGGATCTCTCTGACATTCGCCAGAAAATTGTCTGAGATCCCTGATGCCATTGCAGACATACCAACGCTGAACCTAATTCATCTACTCGACTGTCCTGCATCGGTTGTGCTTTCAGCTCTAAATATATTGAAGGAACAACTCAGCCAGGGAAATGAAGACCTTCAAGTCAAAGTCTCCTCCACCATTTCTCAGGACATAGCCAATTACGGGAAAATGGTTGAAAGTGAAGAACTGGAGTGCTGCCAAAATAATTTCGAACTCTCTACGTCGTGGTAAGAGCCGAGTTTCATATTTATTGTTGTTGTTGTTGTTGTTCAGATATTCCTTGGATAAATAAATTGGGAATAATTTCACTTTCACATGAATGTTCAATCTGTTTTCCTTCTTTTTTGTTGCATTTATAAACTTGTTCGATTTGTGTTTATTACAGGGCAAGGCCCACCCATCAACAAGAATGGAAATGGGAAATTTTTGACGACATCGAACAAGTGTGGGAGCTGCCACACAGAAGAACAAGAATTAATGCGTGAAAGCAGCAAGCAAGCATTTGGCCAATAAGAACAAGAACATAGTTGGTGGGCTTCTGCGGCGTGGATTTGTGCTCGATCGTATGTTTTCATCATTCTCTGACATGTTGTAGTGTATTGTAATGTAAGGTTGGGGTGGTTGTGCTTCTCTTTTTAATTAGCAGTCACATTATTAGTTATGGTCGTGCTATCCGGCCATTTACGCTTTTGGTTGTTTATACACTTAATTGAGAGCAAACAGACTGAAATCTTTCACCAAGGCAGATGTTCTTCCGCTATCATTGAACATGCTCCGAACTGAACTCGGTCATCAATCCATCTGAGTTTTGCAGATTGAGTTAGTTAAGCCTCCTTCCAATATGCGAGAACTTAATACCAATGTGTCAGCTAAAGAAGCTTGGAGCTGCAGGTTGGTTACCTATGAAATGTTCACAGATTCAAAATTGTTGATATCCTTGCTGTGTTGCTGACTTTCTTGATTACATTAGTTGAAAGGATTTCCATTACCCGAGATCAAGGTTGAAAGTGACTCCATGGTATCTCTTGCCTATACTTCTATTATTCAGATACCTCCCCGTGGCACGTTGCAAATGCCCATAAAAAGCGACGTTAATAAGGAGCTCATCTCATTCCGTGTTCCTTTGCTTGTTTTCCTTCTTGCTTTCTAAAAGGATCATCCTTTGGCAAATGGCAATAGGACTCCCCTCCAAAAACTGCATGTTGAAGCAGTTTCCATAAAGCTGTAGAAACTCAGAAATTTGAAGGGACACTAAAATAATAGTACTCGACTTCAGGTTTATGTAAGAGGTATCAGGAAAGCCATGCGTTATTATCCTTGTATGCATGCCAAGTTGGCAACTGACTTTGCATTGGTAGTTGCATGATTGAGTAATTTTGGAAATAGATGAAGAATACTGTCAATTTTGGACTGTATCAATAATGATCAAGGACTAAATTAATTGTAATTAATATAATTGTATGCATGATTGAGTGATTTTCAATAGAATATGAACCAAATTAAAATTAAGGTTAAGGATCACTACAAGAAAAATGCTGATTACCGACCGCACATGCGGTCGGTAAACAAGGGACGCGGGTCGTCCCGGAGGTTACCGACCGCACCACCGACCGGAGGTGTCGGTCGGTAATCTCTTGGTCCGAAATCAGATGCCGACCAGACACACTCCGGTCGGTAAAGTTGCCGACCAATCACCGACCGCATTGCGGTCGGCACAATCACCGACCGCGGCAGCGACCGAATATGCGGTCGATACCCAACGTTTTGGGACCTTCTGGACCTGACAATTACCGACCGCATGCGGTCGGCACCGCGGTCGGTAAATTACCGACCGGCCTGCGGTCGGCGCAGCGGTCGGTACCCAATAGAGTATTGCAGCAGAGATGGCTGTTATCACAGCCATCCCTGCTGCAATACCAAAACAAACAACCAAATCCAATGTCCAAACAAACTAATACAATCACAATTCCAAAATCCTCCAATTATAACATCACATGATTCGTACACACTCACAATTCAACAAGTTAAACAATCCCAAATTGCAAACAAACTCCAAATGTAAATATGAAATCACAAATCCAAACTATTGTGTCCAAAGTGATAACTCACAACTTACATAAATCCACAATTGGTTCAAACAAGTTATGCATAAAAAATACAAGGCCAAATGATACTAACCCAAGATGGCCAAGCACAGTCAATGAACACCAAGACCATCTCCTCCCCGGCCGCCCCCAAGATCATCATCACCGTCCCCATCGCCTGGGGACCGAGGACCCCTAGATCCGAGCAACCTCTGCATCTGCTCAGCCATGCTCTCCTGCCTCTGAGACATCTGCTGAAGAGTCTGCTGGAACTGAGCGAACTGCTGCTGCAACTGCTCCTGCAACTGCTGCTGTGTGACGTACTCCGAAGTGGATGGTGGAGGAGTGGAAATAGGATCGCCCCCGGGCCTAAGTGATCGGGCAATCGATCCCATGCCGTATACGGCATTGCGCCTATCGTGCCCACCGGCGAGGTCATAGAAAACAGGATCGGGATCGAAATCAGGACCAATCGCGGGGTTCTGGCTCAGGGATTCGGCCACTGCTGCGAACTCATCCTGTATTTAAATTGAAAATTTAGGGCACAGACAAATTTATGCTTACCAAATGCTAAATTTATACATAACTAAATTTGATATTTTGTTTACGATGCTTACATTCAACTGCCGTGACCTCTCTCGTAACCACTGGTCCTTCTTATGCCCTCTTGTGTGGGTGTGCTCGTGGAGCTCATGCAAATGAACAGGCCTGTTCTGGTCCTGGGACTGCATTGTTTCGAATATTAGAAGTCCTACCATTTGTGAGTAACATTTCACATATTGAAGTAATTTAAGTAAATATGTACATCATACCAATTTGTTTTTTGTGGCTCGAAAAGTCTTCGAACCTGCTGTGTGTGTGGGGAGTGCCGGTGCATCCTCCTATCCCCGACGTCTGTTCAGCTTCCCTCTCTTTGATTTCTCCTTGAACTGTGCTGACTCCCAAATCCGCCTCCAGTTCTCGGCCACTAGTTGGTCTGATGGATATGGCTTCTTCTTGCTTCTGATATCGAGAGTGTAATCCTTGTACCTGATATCATATTAAGTATAATTAATCGATAGATGAACAACAAGCAAAAACTTTTATTTAACTCTTTGAAAGTACCTGGCAATGTTTTTTTCTCTCCCACTCCTTCCTGACTGCTCCTGTGAGCTCAGGTGCCCAGTGCGCTGCTTTCTGCATTTTAAGTTTGATCACGATATGTATGTCGGCAATTAATTAAATGATTATATTTTAAACTACGGATTACCTGAAACTCCCCCCAATAGAACTCTTTGGTCTCCCGGGAGACCTTTCCCCAGCTAATACCATTCATATCAGATCGCATGGGGTAAATGTCGGTGATCTTCCTCACCAATGCATTAGTGAACTCAATGCTAGAAGACATAAATCAAAACCACGAAATTTTGTTACAAAATAATCTTAAGTACGTAGTATATATATAATTGAAATGCAAAATGAATTTAAAACATAAGCTATTTACAGTCCATCGTCCCCTGGCTCGACCAAAAGCCTATCAGGCCGACCCTGTGGCGCGGGAGGAGCCCCCTGTGGCGCGGGAGGAGCCCCCTGTGTAGATCCGACCGATCCTAAACAGCAATTATAAGTTTTTTGTTATTATAGAAGGCGAACATCACATTAAATAATATATATTATACCTGGAGTGCGCATAGGTGGTGTCTCTGGAACGGCATCAAGTCCCTCGGGTGCACCTCCCTCCTGCGGTTGTGAGCTAGTAGTCTCTGTAATTCAATAAATCAGAACGTGAATATTTCATTAATATAAATTAATATTTCAATGCATACGAGCTACATAATGTTTATTTATATCGAAATTCCTGCTTGTGAGTGCTGGTAATCCTCCTGGGCTGCCCTGACAGCAGACAACAGCTGTGACCTACTAATCAACCGACGCCTGGACCCTGATCCGCCCGGCGTGCTCGACGAAGAACCACCCCCTCGGTCAGTCATCTACGAATTTCATTTATAATTAGAACACAATTTCAAATATAAGGAATTACAACAACAAACAATTTATTATAATTAAGTTTATCACATTTCAAACTTCGTAATCATCATCCGAAGTCTCCTGTGAAGGATCATCCGGATCAGTCTCATCCGACGAGGAATCAGTGTGTATCGATGATTCTGACTCATTGTTCTCATCCTGAGGGAGGTCAACATATTGAATCACGTCGTCGGTTAGTGGCTCTCGCCTAGTAGTGATATTTGTAGTTTCGATGCTAAGCTGTTCGGGAACATCGACTTGGAATGCATCCGCTTCCCCCCCTTGCGTAACGGTTATTACACCTCTAGGTTTGACCTTACACACGGCCAACCACTCATTCCGACTGGCAACTGGCCTGATGGTCGGGAACGCAACGTAGCACACTTGTTCGGCTTGATTAGCAAATATGAATGGTTCATATATGTTCAAAGACTTTGAGCGGTTGATTTCAACAAGCTTGTAGTTGGAATGAGTGCGCGTCCCAATGCCTTCACGAGGGTCAAACCATCGACATTTGAAGAAGGCAGTTTGTTTGATAGGCAAAGCAGGGTACTCTATGACTATAATCTCTTCGATTATGCCGTAGTAGTCTCCGTGAGATAGCGACTCGATACAAACACCACAATTGTATGTTGATCTTTGCCTACCATGAGATTCTATGTGAAATTTCATCCCATTGATAAAATACATAGGATACGATGTACCAATGGGAAGTGGGCCCTGAGCTATGTGAGCAATGCATTGATCATCCGGTGAATTGTCCCTCACATGTGCCTTCAACCACCTAGGAAACTCTGTTGACTGCGCTCGCCAAATCTCCGCGCCACTTAATTCTGGACGTTCTTCTAGCAGTTTCTCTGTGAATTCCCTGTTATTAACACAATCTATTCATTATTTTGAAACATATTTGAGAGCATTAAAATACATGATAGATTATTAGAAGGACGTACTCGAGATACGGTTCGATCTCTTTACAATTCATTAAGAGGTAAACGTGAATGGCATTCAACTCTTCTGGGGTCAGACGCCTCTTCTTAGATTTTCCTTGGGCACGGCCAGGGAATTTGAAAACACTAGGAATGTTATCGTCGTAAGGAATTATGCCGCCATCATCATTCCTTGGCACATTCCTCCCGCGGGTGAAAATATGCTTCTCAAAGTAATGAGAGCAGAAGATCGAGGCCTCACGTACCATATATGCATTACATATGCTACCTTCAACATGCGCCTTGTTGCGCACGGTTCTTTTCAATCGATTCAGGTATCTAAGATATATAAGAAAATGCACAATTTTTAATAAGGTAAAGAGACAAAAACGACGGGAAATGAATTCTAAGGAATTAACATTATTTAAAATTTACCTTTCATACGGGTACATCCATCTGAACTGAACGGGTCCGGCAAGCTTTGCTTCGTGTGGCAAGTGGACGGGAAGATGTTCCATACAGTCGAAGAAGGCAGGTGGGAAGATAGTTTCCAACTTACATAGAACAACTGGAATGTCTTTGGCCAATTTGTCTAATTCCTCAACTTTGATTGTTTTCGCAGTCAGGGTCCTAAACACATTGCTGAGCTCTGTTATTGGTTCCCACACGCCCTTGGGAAGTAACTCCCTCCATCCAATGGGTAGGAGACGCTGTAAGAAGATATGACAGTCATGACTTTTCATGCCAAACATTCTATGCTTATTCATGTCTATGCATCTGCCCAGGTTGGATACACATCCATCGGGAAATTTTAAGCCTGATACCCATTTCAAGAATACATCCCGCTTATCCTTCTCCATCGTATACACCGCCTTTGGATATTTACCATTACGCCTGTCCCGATGCAGTTCTGGCCTATTACATAAGGTTACGATGTCCTCACGTGCCTTCACATTATCCTTTGTCTTCCCTTGAACGTCCATGACCGTGTTGAAAATGTTTTCAAACACATTCTTCTCAATGTGCATGACATCCAGATTGTGACGTACCAAATTTGTTTTCCAATACGGGAGATCCCAAAATATACTCCTTTTCTTCCATCCACATGTTTTACTGATTGCTGCATTCTCCACATCTCCTCATAATTCAGTCACACGACGAAGACCGCACCTATCTATGTCTTCCAACACTTCTTCACCATTCTTATACATTGGTGGCATTCCATGTTCCTCTCTATCCTTCGTGAATCTAGATTTATCAAGTCTAAAAGGATGATCCGAAGGCAGGAACCTCCTGTGAGCATCAAACCACGATTGTTTGCCACCCTCTTTAAGCCTTATCGATTCTGTTTCTTCCATACAAACCGGGCATGCTGTTTTCCCATACGTGCTCCAGTCGGACAGCATACTATAGGCCGGGAAATCTCCAATTGTCCACATCAAAGCAGCCCTCAACTGAAAGTTTTGTTTACTGAACTTATCGTATGCTGTGACACCAACATCCCACAACTCCAATAGCTCTGCTATTAAGGGCTGCAGGTAGACATCAATCCCCTGTTTCGGACTTGATCTCCCGGGAATAATGCATGTCAGAAACATGTATTCATCTTTCATACACATACCGGGTGGGAGATTGTAAGGGGTTAAAATTACTGGCCAACACGAGTACTGGGCCCCCGACTGACCAAATGGTTGAAAACCATCCGTACATAATCCCAATCTCACGTTACGTCCCTCTGCTGCAAATTCTGGGTGTATTGTATCAAAATGTTTCCATGCCATAGAGTCGCAAGGATGACACATCTCCCCAGTCCTCTCATGCTCATGCCCAACATGCCAGGACATATGCTCCGCTGTCGCCTCCGATGCATACAACCTTCTTAATCGATTCTTAAGTGGGAAATAGAACATGTATTTCCGTCCAATCCTTGAATTAGAGTTTGTTTCCCTATACCGTAGCTCATCACAGAACTTACACTTCTCTAATGATTCATCTTCACGCCAAAATAACATGCAGCCCTTAACACAACAATCAATCTTCTCAACAGGTAGCCCTAAGCCCTCAAGTAGTTTTTTCGCCTCGTAAAAATTCTTAACCATTGCATTGTTCTCGGATAGTGTATCTATGATGAGCTGGCACAATGTATTGAAGCACTTCTCCGAAAGGTTGTGCTCGGCTTTAATGTTTAATAACCTAGCAATTGTTGACAGCAAGGTCATTTTCTTGCACCCGTGCCACAGATCCTTGTCTGCCGCCGCCAACATACGGAAGAATAAGCTCTCTTGTGGGTTAGGTTCTTCCGGTGGCCTAGGTTCCTCACCCTGATCTGGTGGTGTTGTTTCGGGAATACCAATTCCCATTCCATCGCACACCATTTGTATGTAATCATTTTCCTGTGCAGAGACTGAAGAGCTGCCCGCATCGGTATCGTAGTACCGTGTAAATTGGTGTGGCTCTCCATGACACGTCCACCTTTCGTAGTTGTGGACAAATCCATTGCAGTGTAGATGATACTTGATGTCATCATCGGGTAGGTAATATTTATTCCTCCACTGCCTACACGGACACCTAAGTTTTCCTTGGGACCTATCGACATTTGAGTTTCCATGAGACATACGTATGAACGATTCAACTCCAGCTTTAAACTCTGGTGTCAGTACTCCAACTTCTCGACGGGAGTGGTACATCCAACTACGGTCCATCACCTACAAATTACGGCAATATGCCACTTTGGACAGAACACACTTTTATCAACATCCTAGAACGATAGTGTTTTAACATATATATCTTTGGTGACGATAGTGTTAGGACATTATGATTAAATTAAATCACTTGTATGACCTATTCTAAGCAAAGTCATTTCTTTAAGTAAATTTAATTACATTATGCGTTTTGGTAGGAGATTAGTTATATATATCAAAGGTTGGTGCATTCAAATAAGGCTCCTAAACATAACTTATAAGAATTATCCAATTGGGTGAGATAAATGCTATTAGTTTCAACTTAAAAAAACTATGTCGACATAATAAATTGTTTCACTTACCCTAAACAATTCAACTCAAATAAACTATATCTAAAATCAACTTTTGGAATGATACATTTAAAACTTTCAATACAAGATCAACATACAACGACAACATATGCACGTAGAATCTCAAATCGAACAAAATCAACATTTACATTTGAAAATGGCATATCTTTCTCATACGGAATCCAAATTGAGCATAACATATATGAAAGTTCATCTACTCGACGAGAGTATTCTACATATGAGCTTACAATTTCAAGATTCCAAATAATGTGTTCGTAATACGACAAAACAGCCATATTGGGTATTTGAGACGTCCGAAAAAGTTCAATTTTTAACATTTTCGCCTTCAAACACATTTGAGTACACAATTTCAATCCAAAAAAACCGAAGTGCGTCAATTTTAGGTGTTACGAGCAACGACAAAATTAAGCGAACGAGAAAGCCAACTAAATTCAACATACAACAAAAAACACATAGAAAACAAACCATATAACAGTCCGGAAATTCGATTGTATGCAACGAATGGAAATAATTTGTGAATCGAATACCTCAATGTAGTGATCGAATGGAAGGTTGCACTCGGATCGAAGTCCTCCGACGGGCAGGGCAGGGGGTGGCGGCTCGGTGGCTGCCGGACAGCGGGAGGCGTGAGGCTAGGGAGGGCAGTCGGACCCTGATCGATTGCGTGGTGGGGCGGAGCTCCGGCGGCCGGCGCTGGTCGCGGCGACGGCGGTGCTCGAATGGGACAGGGGCAGCGGCGATGGTGGTGGAGCGGCTGCTCTCCAGCGCCCTTCGGTGGAGCGAACCTCGTCCCGCTCGAATGGAGGTTGGTCGGCGGTGGTCGGGGGATGGTCGGCGGCGAACGGAGTCGGGGTGGTGGTCGGGGCGGGGTGGTGGTTTGTGGGAGGGAACGGGGGAAGTAAGAATTGGGGGAGGGAAAATATGTCGTTGTTTACAGCGATTTGGGGCTGTAATAGAGCCCTAGGTTACCGACCGCAATCCGGTCGGCACTGCGGTCGGTATCACCGACCGCATTTAATGCGGTCGGTAGCCTGGTCGTTTCTGTGTGGGGGGCCCAAAAACGGCTACTTTTTACCGACCGCTCCATGCGGTCGGTGGAGCGGTCGGGAAATCCGACCCGTGTGTTGTCGGTCGGCGATTTCGGTCGGCGATTCCTTTTTTCCTTGTAGCATGTGTTCAGTTGAAATTTTGTCAGATTTTTTTGGACTTTAGAAAGTCGGTGGATTTATAAATCAGTAGACTCAACATAGAGTTGGTTGAGTTTGTACAGACTCCAAGTAGAGTTTATCTTATTTTGCACAGAATCCATAAAACATTTGATTGTTAAAAGAAATTTTGTACAGTTACTTTTTCTAAGCAATCTATAAAATATATGGATATTTTTAAAGACTTTCTAAAATATGTATAGAATATCTCAAGATTTATAAATACTTTTTAAAATCCAGATTGAATACATACAAACTATAAAAGGCCAAAAACAATTCTACAATTGAATACACTCCTAATAAGGATTATTTAGATATGAATCCCATTTTCTATTAGTAGGTTTATGTGGGATATGGCTTGGGTGCAGAATATTGCATATGCACCACGATGCCCCAAGCCAAATAAATGATGTATAACAGAAAAATGATGTTTATGATTTGTTTCATTTCATGATGCCTCAAGTCAAATAAATGATATATAACACAAAATGATGTATACATCTTCATAAATGATGCCTATGATTTATCATATTTTTTAATGCCATCATTTTTAAAGTATCACTCATCATGGAACACCTACAGAATTTGTGTGTGCAGTTGCACCGAAATTAAACCGAACCGGTTTATGTGATTATTGCTCTTCACTTGAGTGTCTTCTTGGTTGAGCCGTGGAGTGACCACGTATGACGTACCACATTCTTTAGATTTATCTTTTAGCTGTATAGGTTGTCAACTTGCCATGTTGCTTCTCATAGTTGTCGAGGAAAAGTCTTCATTTATATTTTTCAACGTTGACTTTTCTGTATTTATATTTTTAAATTTTTTTTATCTGTTTTCTTTACTATAACCATTCAAATATTTATTTGAATTTTTTTTTTCAGGCCAACGAAGATATCACCATCCTAGATTCCTAAATTAAGCCATCCCAATTATGCAATCTTCAGAAGGGTCGATAGCCGCTAGGGAGAGAGCTCCTTCATAATTCTTCACAAACAGGTTACACCGAAAGCGTGAATCTCATCTCATCAGTCCCACCATCATTATTGTCGGCGCTGGATCCGAGAGCCCACGAGGTACACGTACACCCATATTCGAGTTCGAACCCTGTGGTTAATGCTGAATTATTTCTTCTTTAATTCTTACCATAGTCCATAGTTAAGATCAACAAATTGATCCGAGTATGATCCTGATCAGATCATAACTGTAAGATCTCATCCTACCAAAATTTAAAATATGTTTCCATAATCTCATCTCATGTTTATCATACTATGGATCTTGAATTTTATTTTCAACTGTTTATAGTGTAACATAGTAGTGTTGCTTTCACCTGGTAGGATCTTTCAAAGAAAATAATGATCCAAAGCTAATAAATTTGCAATAGTCCTTAATCATTCCTTACCTCAGTATATTTACCACAGGCCAATTTCAAGGCTAATCATTATATTCCTGTGGCTTTAAAATTGGGAACTTGGCGGCTGGTATTGGTCCACACATAAATAAGGGTTTCTCAGTTGACCGGAGATGGCAGCATATGCATCTGTGGTTTCTCTCATCAATCTTGTAGATCAGGTTCAGAAACATCAAGCTCGCAGACGTCAGATCCTTTTTCACGATGAACAGATTCAGGCACTCCGCCAGAAGGGCGAGTTCTTGCAAGACTTTCTTGAAATGTATTCTCATGGTACTAGTGCTACCAATGAAGCAGAGATTTTGGAGGGCCAAATTGTGTCTGCTTTGGAAAAAGGAAAGGACTGATTTGGACTTTTGGGAAAGAAAAGGGACCTATTTAACCTTTTTCCAATATTCGGGGTGGTGGTCGTCCACCCGAATAGAAGATTGCTGTCTCAAAAATGTTGGTAGATTTCAGAAGCTTGAGACATTGATTTGCCACTCCACCCATAGAGGATTACGTCTGGACTGTATTGCCTTACCAACCTCGTTAAAGCATTTGTCTATACGTGATTTCCTTCTTGATTGGACAGATTTGAAGATGATTGGTGAGTTGCCATATCTCGAATTTCTCAATTTGGACGACTGTGAGTTTGAGGAATCTGAGCTGAAGATTGTAGAGGGGGGATTTCGGAGCTTAAAATGCTTCCAGATTTGGTGTCCTGGGCTCACTCATTGGACTGTAGATAACTCACAGGGTTTTCCGAAGTTGGAGAGGCCCTCTCTGGACTGGGCCAGAGAATTGTGTGAGATCCCGGATGCCATTGCAGACATACCAACGCTGAACCTGATTCATCTGATTGACTGTCCTGCATCGCTTGCCCGTTCAGCTTTAAAAAAAATATTGAAGGAACAACTCGACCTGGGAAATGAAGATCTTCAAGTGAAAGTCTTCTCCTCCTGGGCTGGTGACTATGCCAATATCAGGGAAATGGTTGAAAGTGAAGATGAACTGGAGAGCTACCAAAAGAATTTTGAAATATTGAGGTAAGAGCCATGAAGAAGATAGTTTGTTATTAGACTAGCTAGGCCAATGTGATATTTTGTTGTGAGTTTCATATACTCCGTATTTAGTTAATATATAACGCATATGGCCGAGCTAGGAGCCGTTTACTATCATTCATTCATATATTGTTATCTTTTTTGGGTGAGTTATTCCTTTTAAAAATTAATTAAGTATTAGCTTTCACATGTGGCTGCGTTTGGGAAAAAACGCTAGAGATTAGCGTTTAGCTTTTAAAATACATACTAAAAATAGCCTAAAATCCTATATATAGTAAACACTAATTACAGTAACTGCCAAATTTTAATATCTAATCTCTAAACTCTGAACGTTCCTCTCCCCCAGCTTTTAGCTTTCCAAACTCAGACTCTAAACTCTAATTTAAAATTGCATTACCAAACACCATTATTCAAATTGAAAATTATTTTTCACCATTAATTTCAAACTCCAGACTATGAACTCCAAACTCCAGACTCTAAACTCTAATTATTTCCCAAACATTTCCATGAACTCGTTCAGTCTGTTTTCATTCTTTTGTTACATTTATAAACTTATTCGATTTGTGTTTATTGCAGGATATGGGGTCCCTATAAAAACAAATGGAGATGGGCGTTGTATGACGACATCACAAATCCGTGGTAGGTGCCATACTAAAGAGGAAGAGGTATTAATGCGTGAACACAAGCAAGCATTTTGTCGGCAACAAGAACAAGAACATAGTTGGGCTTTATTTTTGTTCCTACTTTAGAAGTTGGCATTATGTTTTGTTCTTGCCCTACTAGTAGTAGGCTTTTATTGTTTCTTATCGGCCTACAATATCCGTTATCGTTTGTCCGTTCCTTGATCATTGTTTTATTTGTTAGCCTTGTTATTCCTGCTGCATTTGTTTCCGTCGCGTATTTCCTCTTGACTTCGTTCCAGCTACCTTTGATTTATGTAGACACTCGCTGTATAAATAACCTTTTGACTATATGCCCTAAGTACGGCAACATAGGTTATAGTCATCCCGTCGAGGGGTTTAATGGCATATTATAAGTGAGACCAATTCATTGATGATCTTTTTTGAACCTGGTGAGGTAATCCATCTTATTGTTGACTCTTTGGCCTGCGGGCGCCCTTAAAGGGTAATTATCTATTGATTAATAGATAACAAGCATGATTGAGGTTGACTTGCCGTGTGACGGGCCGTGTTCATTAGGTGCTGGAAAATGCCATAGTCCATAGAGAGTGACCCTGAACTAACTGAAATCGGGTGAGACTGGGATTTAGTACAGGATACGTATTGTGAGGTTCATTCTAAATCTCTCTAACATGCATGAAACCATTGAGATGGTTATTCATATCTTGGCATTTGCCCTTGTTGAAGATTTCGGGTTGATTCCGAAATTAATACTATATATTGTTGAGTTGCTGGTTGCTAATTTGAGAGTACCATTATTATGTTGCCCCTATTGTTGAGCTCCCGCTTATTAACTTGAAAGCAGCCTTTTTCTGTCTATAATTGTTTGGTTGTTCGTTGGCTCCGAGTATAGGGAACTTACTAGCGAATCCGTCGCTGATAGTCCTTCCTTCTTCATTCTTTTTCCTTCCAGGTTAAGATTAAAGACTGACAGGGGAAGGGAGCACTACACCTGCATATTTTCTACACATAAAACTTTTCAATAGTTTTGGAAGATGTCAGACTTTTACAACGCTGCGTTGTGATTTTGGTATCTTTTGTATAATCTAAAACAAATGATTAATATCCCTACACTGTATATTGTTTTGAGAAACGATGTTCATTTTAATGAAATACTTCCTCCGTTTCCTTGAAAGTGCAACATTTCTCCATTGCACGCAATTCAATGCACATTTTTAACGATTAATAACTCAAAATGTGTATAAGTAAAAATTTTAAAAAGTAGATATTCTAAAACTATAAGATAATACGAATCCAACAAGATATCACTTGACTATGTTTTTTCTTGTATAACTATGATAAAAATTTGAGTCAAAGTTAAACAATGAATAGTAACAAAAAGTGTAATGTTGCACTATCACAAAAACAGAGGAAGTATTATATTTGTTATCTTTAAATATTGTTGTTGAAAATGGATAATTGGTATATTCATTTTAGCCTTAGCATCTCCTGAATAAGCCCGATGTATCAGATCGAGTCTTATTTGGGAGGTGTGGCGGTAACACCCGCGAGTCGGAAAAATCGGGGTGTTACAATAATTTTCGCCCATTGGGTGGGGAAAATACTAGTATCCCTTAGTAACATTATAAAAACCTTAAAAATAAATAGTTTCTCAATAAATAATTAAAAATATAGTCCCATAAAAATAATAATTGTGGGTATACTATAATAAAAATTTGGAGTGTTATATTCTACCTCATTCTTTGTCCCCGAAGTCTATGTTTCATTGTCTTGAAAGCAATTCTGTCAAAGCCAAAATAAAATCGTAGTACGCTGAGGGCAACGTTGTAATGTAGGGTGGGGTCTTACACGATGAGCTCACACAAATTTGTCCACATCAGACCTATGTCACTGCACATAGTTTTGAAACTACTACATTAAATATACTATCCATGTGCACATCAGCATGGTGATTAAGATGATCAAGGACTAAATTAATTGTAATTAGTGTAATTGTGTGCCTGATTGAGTAATTTACATACATATAATATGGACCGAATCAAAGTTAAGCCTTCGGAGGATGTATTTAATTGAGATTCCGTAGAGTTTTGTGAACTTTAAAAAGTTGGTGACTTACAAAATCAATAGACTCCATGAGTTGACTGGATTTGTATAGACTCTGCAAAGAGTATGCCTGCAAAGAGTATGCCTGATTTCGTATGTAAGAAATCTTTGAATGTAGAGATTTTGTATATTTAATTTATTTTTGAACAGAATCCATTAAAACCTATGGGTCTTTTTTAAGGACAAATTAGGGGTATACCTCGAATTGAAGTATTATCGTTGGAAAAAGCTTTGGGTTTATCTTTTAGTTGATAGGTTGTCAACTTGCCATGTCACTTCTCATAGTTGTCGAGGAAAAGTCTTTATTTATATTTTTCAAAGTTGACTTTTCTCTATTTATAGTTTTTTTTTTATGTTTTTTTTATCAGTTTTCTTTACTACAACTAGGGGTGTAAACGAGCCGAGCCGAGCCCGAATAGTGGTAAGCTTGGCTTGAGCTCATAAGAATTCGAGCCGAGCTTTGACCGAGCCGAGCGTTGACCGAGCTACTTCGAGCCGAGCGTTGACCGAGTCGAGCCGAGCTCGAACTAGTATCATTTTCATTCTCACCTAATTTATCAAAGAGATTATATTTAATATATTGTATATATTTAATTATATTTAATTTAATCTACCTATTAAATAATTTTAAAAATATATATTTAATCAATAATATATTTTAAATTTAAAATTAAAAGATATAAAAAATAATAATACTATACTTTTCATATCTTATATAATTTCTATATTTAATAATAAATAAATATATGTATAAAAATAAATCGAGCCTATTATCGAGCTTTCGAGCCGAATAGTGGTTGGCTCGGCTTGAGATCGCGTGTGTTACGAGCCGAGCTCGAGCTCGAACCGAGCCATTTCGAGTCGAGCTTAAACCGAATTTTGACCGAGCCGAGCTCGAACAATTCACGAGCCTATCAGTCTCATTTACACCCCTAACTACAACCATTAAGGCATTTCTTTAATTTTTTATCAGTTATCAAGGAATCATTCTGCTAGCTCTAAAAATCAACTTTCTATTGGTCCACCTTCTACCGTATACTACATTAAATGCTTGCCTTGCAGCTGTGGTAGAAAGTGCAACAAAGATATCACCTTCCCAATTATGCAATCTCTAGAAGGGCAGATAGCCGCAAGGGAGAGCTCCTTCATTATCCTTCATCACAAACACGTTACACCGACAGCGTGAATCTCATCAGTCCCACCATCATTATTGTCGGCGCTGGATCCGAGAGCCCACGAGGTACACCCAAATTCGAGTTCGAAGCCTGTCGTTAATGTTGAATTATTTCTTCTTTAATTAGTACCATAGTCCATAGTCATTGTTTACCTCAGTATATGTACTACAGGCAAATTCCAAGGCTAATCCTTATATTGCTGTGGCTGTAAAAATGGGAACTTGGCGGTTGGTCTTGGTTCATACATAAATAAGGGTGTCTCAGTTGACCCGAGATGGCAGCTTATGCATCTGTGGTTTCTCTCATCAATCTTCTGGATCAGGTTCAGCAACATCAAGCTTGCCGCCGTCAGATCCTTTTTCACGATGAACAGATTCAGGCACTCCGCCAGAAGGGCGAGTTCTTGCAAGACTTTCTTGAAAGGTATTCTCATGGTACTACTGCTACCAAAGAAGCAGAGATTTTGGAGGGCCAAATTGTGTCTGCTGCTGTGGGGGTACCAGATGTGATCAAATCTCATATGCTGCATCAAGTTCATGCTTGTACTTCCCTGTGGTATGAAACTTCAGTTGTTCTATGCAATCTAGCAGAAAAGGTAGCAGAGATGGACTCCATTAAGGCCATGGTTGTGAAGATTCAAAAGAAGGAAATAACCAAAGCTCACTTGAGTTCTGTTGCTAACAGCAATACATCCAGAGTTCCTCCCAGTGGCAAGACTGCTGTTATTGTGGGCCTTGATGAAGAAGTGATACAGATCATGGACAAACTAACAGGACATCTAACTCATCGTGTAGTCTTCCCCATCGTTGGTATGGGGGGAATTGGTAAGACTACACTTGCTAAAGCTGTCTATGAAAAGCCTCTTATTGTTGAATATTTTGACATTCGCATCTGGATTACGGTGTCTCAGGAGTTTAGCACAAAACAAATTTTATTGCAAGCATTCTCGGCTCTCAATCCTCAATATAAATCTAATGGTTCAGAAAGAGAAGATAAGATGGGTGAACAAGTGTACAAAACTCTGTGCGGTAGAAGATATTTGATTATAATGGATGATATTTGGAGCGTTGAAGCTTGGGAACAAGTTAAGCGTTTCTTTCCTGGAAACAACAATGGGAGTCGAATTCTTGTGACTAGTAGGCAATCAGATATGGGCGACTATTTTGGTTCTGGTGCCTTTAAGATGCAATTTCTAGGAGAGGATCAAAGTTGGGAGCTATTCTGTGGGAAGGCATTTGGAGCACAGAATTGTCCGCCTGAGTTTGAGGAAATCAGGAAGAAGATTGTTCGGAAATGTAGGGGACTTCCTCTGTCCCTTGCTGTCATTGGGGGACTTCTTGCAAAGTCTCACGCAAGAGAATATTGGGAGAGTGTTGAAAAAGATATGAACTCTATCTTGAGCTCTGAAGATGATGAACAATGTTTGAATATATTGTCTTTGAGTTATCGGTGTTTGCCTGTGTATTTGAAACCTTGTTTTCTTCATATGGGAATTTTCAAAGAAGATTTCGTGGTTAGCGTCTTCAGACTAATAAAGCTCTGGGTTGCTGAGGGGTTTATAAAGCCAAAGAAAGACAAAACCATGGAAGAGGTTGCAATGGATTGTGTGAGGGATCTTATTGACAGAAATCTCATTTTGGATAACAGAGATGGAACAATCTCCGTACACGACCTTCTGCGAGAAGTGTCCTTAAGGATAGGTCAAAAAGAGAAATTCTTTTGTGTGATAAACATGCATATTATGCCAAATTGGAAAGCCTACTATTTTTTCCAGGACAAAAGCAGCGCCATTTCTAAGTTATGCTCCAAATACTATTACAACCCAGAAGTAGTTAATGGTGACTTGTGGATGGTAAGGGGCCAGAATATTGATTATACCACAGAGCTCTTTCCCTATAAACTGCTTAGCTTTCCCTACTTACATTTCTTCGGGTTTTCCCGCCAATGGCATCGAACAGTGTTTCCTCTGCTCTACAAATTTTGGAATTTGCAATCGATAATTATCCCTGAAACATTCTCAGAGGAGGTGACGCTCTTTGATATCTGGAAGATGCCTCAGATCAGGCACATTCTTGTCGATGAATTTCGTATTCCAGATCCTCCAGTGAGTTGTGCAGATGAATCAGTAGTACTGGAGAATTTACAGACACTTGGTGTGGTACGGAATTTCAGATGCACTGAGCAGGTGCTTGAAAGAATTCCTAACATCAAATATTTGAGACTTGATTATTTTTGGTGTTCAATAGAAGATTGCTGTGTCAAAAATGTTGGTAGATTTCAGAAGCTTGAGACATTGATTTGCCACTCCCCCCATAAAGAATTACGTCTGGACTGTATTGCCTTCCCAACCTCGTTAAAGCATTTGTCTATACGTGATTTCCTTCTTGATTGGACAGATTTGAAGATGATTGGTGAGTTGCCAGATCTTGAATATCTGGATTTGAAGGATTGTAACTTTGAGGAATCTGAGCTGAAGATTGTAGAGGGGGGATTTCGGAGCTTAAAATACTTCCAGATTCGTGGTCGTAGTCTTACTCATTGGACTGTTGATAGCTCACAGGATTTTCCCAAGTTGGAGAGGCTCTCTCTGAACTCCGCTACAGAATTGTGTGAGATCCCGGATGCCATTGCAGACATAACAACGCTGAACCTGATTCATCTGATCGACTGTCGTGCATCGCTTGCCCTTTCAGCTTTAAAAAAAATATTGAAGGAAAAACTCGACCAGGGAAATGAAGATCTTCAAGTGAAAGTCTTCTCCTCCTGGGCTGGTGACTATGCCAATTTCTTGAAAATGGTTGAAAGTGAAGATGAACTGGAGAGCTACAAAAAGAATTTTGAAATCGTGAGGTAAGAGCCATGAAGAAGATACTTTGTTACTATTAGACTAGGCCAATGTGATATTTTGTTGTGAGTTTCATATACTCCGTATTTAGTTAATATATAACGCATATGGCCGAGCTAGGAGCCGTTTACTATCATTCATTCATATATTGTTACCTTGTCACCATATTCTCAGTGATATCATATCAGTAGCTTCAGATCAAAAATTAATTAAACTATTATACCCTAAAATACAAATTTCTTTTTTGGGCGAGTTATTGCTTTTAAAAATTAATTAAGTATTAGCTTTCACATGAACTCGTTCAGTCTGTTTTCACTCTTTTGTTACATTTATAAACTTAGTCGATTTGTGTTTATTGCAGGATATGGGGTCCCTATAAAAACGAATGGAAATGGGAATTGTTTGACGACATCACAAATCCGTGGTAGGTGCCATACTAAAGAAGAACAGGTATTAATGCGTGAACACAAGCATTTTATGTCGCCAACAAGAACAAGAACATGGTTGGGCTTCTGAGGCGTGAGTTAATATGTGCTGAATCGTATGTTTTCATCATTCTCGGCCATGTTGTATAGTATTGTAATGTACCGTTGGGGTGGTTGTGCTTTGTGATAAAAGAGACAAAGTTTGCACTACTTTTTGACATGCTTCACTTTATTAATTAGCACATTGTTAGTTAATGTCAGGCTATGCGGTCCATTTATGCTTCGTTGTTTATACACTTAATTAAGAAAATGCTCAAGTATATGTAAATGTAGTTGTATGGGACAGAGTTGAATTTATATTACATTACTGTTGTTGAGATTACAAATATTTTACATTATACTACCATCTACTATTAAATTAATATATACTATATCCAACCTGCTATCCTTTTTCCACCTAGCTCTTTTACCAATGATATGTTGCTAATTCAGTTTGATCCTTTTGTTTTTGTGTGTTATATATAACATGGAATTTCTCTTTGGCACATGCTTGATTACTTTCTCTGCTGGGTTAGAGAGTTCATATGTAATGTGTCTCAACAGGTTCTCTTCTTAGCCACTACTGCACCATCATCACTATCTGGATTTCATTTTGTCTCCAGTCCATCCATACTTATTTTTCAGAGCAAATAGACTGAGGCAGATGTTCCACCATCATTAGACATACTTATTCTCTAGCCTATATTACTTCTGATTCCTCACCCGTGGCACATTGCAAATGCCCACAAAAAGCGACGTGAATAAGATGCTGACTTCTCTGCTAAAAGGAGCTCATCTCATTCCATGTTCCTTGGCTTGTTTTGCTTCTTGCTTTCTAAAAGGATCAACCTTTGGAAAATGGCAATAGGAGTCCCCTCCAAAAACTGCATGTTCAAGCAGTTTCCATAAAGCTGTAGAAACTCAGAAATTTGAAGGGACATTAAAATTACAGTACTCGACTTCAGGTTTATGTAAGAGGATCAGGAGACGCATTCGTTATCCTTGTATGCCAAGTTGGCATCTGACTTGTGTAAAATCTCCCAGGCTTTATTTAATTATTATTCTCGAACTCATATATTAATGTTACTCTGGATATACTATTATTACCTTTCTGTGAATATATTATTACCTAATGCCTTATTAGTAGTATTATTCTGCCCACTAACTATAATCCTTAGTTCTTTGTTGTCAAATGGTCATATTCCATCTGAAATAACTTATCTGATATAGAGATTTATTGCTTTTATTTAGGCCTAGATTTGGATTTTCTTGAATTCTTTTTGGTTATGCTATGATATGAACAATTTGAACACAGCAATGCACACTTTTCTGCCATTTGTTTTTGGTTAAATTATTTCTTTTGGAATTGATCATAATCTTGTCAATTTCAGATCACAGAGATTTTGGTGTGATAATGTTGAACTGTTCCATATATGATATTTTTGTTATCTTTAAAAACCTCAGTAAAGTACCTTCGGAGACAATACGAACCATCTGAATTTCCATTCAAAGCAGCAGTACAATTTTTGGGGCAGTTACAATTAGTTATGCAATGTTCACAGATTAAAATTGGTTTATCTCCTCATTGTTGGTGTTTCTTGATTACATCAGTTGAAATGCTTTCCATTACCTGACATCAAGGCTGAAAGTGACACGATGGCAAGGTTGAAAGTGACACGATGGTAGCTCGCCCGGGTTGTTTCTCAATATAATACTGATGGTTCTGTTGGTCCCAGATATTACGTTAAAATCTTGATAAAACTAGCGTCGTCGAGCCGTGGTCTAAACTACCGAATAACAAGTGATATGTGTGTGCAGTGACTGAAAATTGAGGTGTCCAAGTCGCTTGTGCCATAGTGTAGTCTGATCATCTTTGGTCAGTAGAATCTGTGGAGTCTGATCATTCAAAATATAACAATTATTCTTGCTACGACCTCCCATCATGATAATCTCCTTTTGATCATTATATACTATGCATGTGTGTTTAGTAAACTTAACCACTAAATCTTCCTCACAAAGTTGACTAATAGAGATAAGATTAGTAGTAAGACCATTTACATAGTAAATTCTAGAAAGTTTAGAAAGAGTATTATCCTTAGATTTACCATAACCCGCAATTTTGCTTCGAGTACCATCACCATACATGACGGCTCCACAATCCTTCTCAGTAAAGTCCTTTAGAACTTCTTTCTTTCCCGTCATATGCCTTGAACATCCCAAATCAAAATACCATTTTTCGTTTCGATGCTGTTCCTGCACCGAAAGAACTACAAAACAAGGAGAATCTTTATTATTATTAGTTTTACCTTTAGGTATCCATGCCTTCTGCATTCTGAATTTCTTTCGAAGCTCTTGATCAGGCCATACGACTGGTCTTCCGTTCATGAGATCTCTTAGAATCCGCATGCATGTTTCAGCGGTGTGTCCAGGCAAATTGCAGTACAGGCAATCTTTCCGTCGTTTGGACGACTCTCCAACGAACTCTTCAGGAGGTGCTTCAGTAGTTGAAGTGAGGAAACCTCCACTTGTAAACTTTGTTTTGCTAGGTGTGCTTTGCTTCTTATAACCTAAACATGTTTGATCTCCAACACGTTTTCCCAAAGATAAAACTTCATCAAGTTGATTTTTACCTTTAGATACCTTTTGAAGTTCATTGTTCTTTGTTTTGAGATCATCAAGCTCTTTCTCCATAACATGAATTCTGTCTTTAAGAGTATTGTTCGCCTTTTGCAAGTCTTCATTCTTTTCAACCTCAAGATCATAAGCAATTCCGACGTCTGCCAGTTGTCCTAACAACTTCTTGTTTTCGTGAACAGCAACCTCGAAATCCTCTTTGAGCTCATTGTAGTCTGCAAGTAGTTGATCATACTCATCATCACTTTCACCTGAATCATAAGCATTATTGTTAGGTGAAAAACATATTGACTTGACAATACCTTTTATAGTAGGACTGGTTTCTCTTAGAGTGAATGCAACGACTTCATCAGAATCTGAAATCTGTGCTTCAGTGGTTCTGTCATCGTCCTGATCACCTAGAGTAGCCTGCAGTGCCTTCTTTTCTCTCATTTCCTTCCTTCTGGCAGTGGCACATTCAGATCGAACATGTCCTTTGCCTCCACATTCATAGCAGATCACTGAGGAAAACTTGTCTGGCTTGTCATAGTCTTTCTTGTTGTTGTTGGAACAATCAACTTTGCTGCTGTCCTTTCTTTTGAAATCTCTGTGAGGTTGTTTGTCCGTCGTCTGAACAGCGTTGGAACTACGACCTTGTTGTTTGTAGAACTGCCTTGCACGTCTATCTTGCAACATCTTTGCAACTTTTCTGTAAATGTAAGATACATCATCTTCAGAAGAGTTTCCAGAATCTTCTTCTTCCACATTGAGGGCAATGTTCCTTGACGATTCTTCTTCAAGGTGGTTCATTTAATAAGTTTGAAGAATTCCTACTAGACCATCCAAGGTAATAGTGTTCAACTTATCCAATTCTTCCAATGTAGCAACCTTCGGAGCATACTTCTTGGTAAGAGTCCTCAATATCTTTCGAACCAATTTTTGATTATCATAAATCAATCCCAAAGAATAGGCTTGATTTACAATGTCTTTAAACCTCCCGTAATAGGTTGAAATCGATTCATCCTTGTTCATCTTCAAGTTCTCGAACATGGTCTCAACTCGCTGTAGCTTGGTAGCTCGAACATCCTCAGAACCCTCATACATAACCTCTAGAGTCCTCCATGCGTCATGAGCCAGTGTGTGGTTTGTGACTAGCTGGAACTGCGTTTCGTCCATGGCGTTAAAAATTGCATTTAGGGCCGTATAATTCCCTTTCTTGGCGTCTTTTTCAGCTTGAGTGTATTCAGCCTTGGTTGCTGGTCGACTACCAGGTGGTTCTGTAGAACCTTCAGCTGTAGCTCGTGGTCGAGTGGGTGGTTGCCAGGGTGTCTCGACTGCGTCCCAAACTTCATCTCCAAGTGCCATAAGGTCGATCTTCATCCGAGTTCTCCAATATCTGTAATTCGTGCCATCAAACAGTGGTGGTCTTGACAACGAAGCGCCTTCTCTGTTCATCATGTCAAGATTTTTCAGATCGCCTCTACTATATCAGAGTCTGTCGCTCTGATACCAAGTGTTGGTCCCAGATATTACGTGAAAATCTTGATAAAACTAGCGCCGTCGAGCCGTGGTCTAAACTACCGAATAACAAGTGATATGTGTGTGCACAGAGTGTTCAGCGGAAAGTAAAAAAACACAAGTATTTGTTGACCCAGTTCGATCCAAACGGATCTACGTTGGGGGATTCCAATCCAGGCGACTTATACTAGATACTCAAGAAATCATAGACCTAGAAGACTCACAAACAACCAATTCAAACTCTAAAGCAACACTTCCCTGTTTGCAGACAGACTGCAGTCGTGACTCCCCCACAACTACGTCTCCGGACGATCCTGTCCAATTTGAATCCTCTGGTTGTTCAGGCTTCAAGAACCATGGCTTCTCGGCATAGAAGTCTTCCTGAATCCATCTCCTTCAATCTTTGAGCGCTTCTTCCAAAAGCCTCTTCAATCGGGTGTAGAGAAGATTTCTCCAACAAGAACACTTGTTGAAACACAGAAAATCTGACCTCGTGTATACAGAATAATCTTCTAAAAAGCAGAACGAACACAAGGAATTTCTAACTCTCTCTCAAAGAATAGAACTAGTGAATCTTGGAGAGAATAACCGACTAGTGTGTGTAAAAAGTGTGTAGAATGTGTAAAATTACAACTCAATGATTTCAGAACCTATTTACAGAAAGTCTAAACACATATATAAGCTCAGAAACACGAATTAGATCAGTCTGAGTCGGTTAGACACGCGTACAGGTTCAATAACTGTCGCACAGAACTGACAGTAACTGTTGCGGTTGTTCTACCGTAGTTTCAACAACCATGGAACTACTGCATCTGCACAAGAGCACGTTAATAACAACAGGTTCAGAATGTGAAGATAATATTGGCAAAAAACCTGTATAAAACTCTTTGCGGTAGAAGATATTTGATTATAATGGATGATATTTGGAGCGTTGAAGCATGGGAACAAGTTCAGCATTTCTTTCCTCAATACAAAAATGGGAGCCGAATTCTTGTGACTAGTAGGCTATCGGATATGGGTGATTATTTTGGTTCGGGTGCCTATAAGATGCAATTTCTAAAAGAGGATAAAAGTTGGGAGCTATTCTGTGCAAAGGCATTTGGATCACAGAGTATAAAATTGTTCAATTTTATTATGCCCATTACATTCCCCAACTTCCTTAAACTATTTTAAGCATTACATGAGTACATCTATACATTGCATAGGAATCGACCAACATATATCATTATCAATATTTATATATACAATTTAGTATCTTAAAAATACTTATACTATAAACAATAATTGAAAGGACAAAAAATGAAAAAGCAAAGATAAAAAAAATTCTACTCACGACTCTAATAACATACATTGACAAAGAAAGTACATGAAATTCTATTGTACTCGATAATTGATTATTGATATTGATTCACCCTAAAGCATTGAGATATTAGAAATTTTATAAAGATGCATATATTTTCAAGTTAAATTAGAAAAATATAATAAATGCTCTTATAAATGAATCAATTAACAAATTAAAATGACTATTGTTTCATCAACTTATTGTCGTATTGCAATTTATCTAATTTAGTTAATTTATCTAATAAAATATTTGCTAATCATTAATGAATATAATATCAATCTATAAAGTACTTATTAATATATATATAGTAATTTACAATATATTCTTTAACTATAATTTCAATTAATAGAGTATTTTTTTGGTGAATAATTAATAGGGTATTGGTTAAGAATAATAACAAAATATTGAAATTATATTTAAAAACCAAATATAATATCAACCCATAAAGTTTTTGTTTCATACTTTATTTGGTAGTATTCTTTATCTATAATAATTAATAAAATTAAATTATCTAATGTGAATTTCGCTCGAATTTAGTTCTCCTATATTTTGAAAGCTCACTATGTTGTTTTTTAATAATTCCTTCATTTTCATAGTGAAAATGAATTGACTTTTGCTACTGTTTATTATTCAACTTTGACTAATACTTATACAATATCTATATAAGAAAAAACATAGTCAAGTGGGATCTCATTAGATTCGTCTCATCATATAGTTTTAGAATATCAAATTCTTAGAGTTTTTTCTTGTATACATTTTGAGTTATTGATGAGTTATTGATCATTAATTAGAAATGTGTATTGGATTGTGTGCAGAAAGTAAATATTGAGGAAATAGGTCGGTTACTGTTCATAATGAGATTTTTGTGAGACTAAGAGTAAGTTACTGTTCATAAGGGATATTGTTTTTATATATTATATAGATATAGATATAAATATAGATTACCCGCTCTATTCATAAGAATGTGAAAGAAGTGAGCAAAACCCTTGAATTTAACGAATAAATAAAATAACCAAATTTCATTATAATCACATTAATTACATTTACCAAATTCCTCAATTTATTCTAAGCATTATATAAATACAATATTTATACAATGCATAGAAATTGAATAATACACCACTATCAATAATTTATACTCCCTCCGTTCCATTCCAAATGTCCTACTTACTATTTTTGGATGTCCCATTACAAATGTCTTCTTTCTATAAATAGAAATAATTTTCCCCACCAACAACTATGTGGACCCCACCATATACTTACAAACCAACTCTACCTTAATTCCCGTGCCCAACAGTAACAAGATACTTGGAGTGGGACTGAGGGAGTACTACAATTAATATTACTCCTATACCACAACAAAATAGTCAAGGGGACAAAAGAAAGTGGAAAAGGGAAAAAACAAAAAAACAAAACAAAAAAAAACAAAGAATTTCTATTCATAACTCTAATGTCATACACATGCAAATGAGGTACAAAAAATCACAGTAGCAAATACACAGTAATTGATTACTGATATGGACTTATCCTGATGCCTTAAAAAATTAGAAATTTCACAAGCACGTAGAAATCAAGAATAAAATCAAAATTAAATTAGAAAGATTTAAAAAAAACACTGTAATATGTCCATGAATAAATTAAAATTCAAAAATAATTATGAAAAAATCATTCTTGAATGTATGTCATCGCCCATTTCACAATGATTTTGTGGGATGTATTTTCATAGTTTCCTCAAACTATCATTGTATTGCAATTTATCTTATCTATTTGATCTATCTAATACATATTTATAAAATCCATTAACTACAATATCATTGCATAAAGTATTTGTTAAGCTAAGAATAATAACAAACAGTGAAATTAAGTTTAAAAAATAAGTATAATACCAATCCATAAAGCGGTGTTTGGGTGGTACGTCGTATATATAGTAGGAAAAGGAATTTGCTTTATTTGTTGCTTAAGAGATATGGGAGAAACGGGTAAGTGGGTGGGCGGTTTGGGAATAAAAAGAATTGGCATCAAAAAGCTAAATCCAATATATAGGAGATGTTTGGAAGTGAGCGGATCCGCTAGCATATAGCGGATTCGGAGAGAGAATTGTGAGACAATCTGCTCTTCGAATCTGCTATCTGCTAGCGGATCTGCTGACTCCCAAACATCCCCATAGTCCTTACGGGCTACCTGCCTACCCATTTGTGCGAGAAACAAATGAGTTTTGGACTGGAACCTACTATCTTTTAAGGGATGCTAATTTCATTACCGTGATCAATCCTATGTATTCATTTGCAGTGGTTTGAAGTTTTTATTTTCCATTTTTTTAAGTTGGCATCTATACCGTGATTTAGATTGGTTAGAATTTGAGTGCTTATTCTATCATTTTTTTAGCTGCGGGTGTGAAGAATTTGGATGCACTCTTTCCGGGCGCACGATTTTTTATATTTTTTTAAATAAACAGTGACACTCATGAAAAAAATAAAATCAAAAGTCGTATTGTTCAAAAATGAGCAATTTCCAAAAAAATGTACCTAAACTATTTCAAAATTTTCAAGTGTATAGCTAAACTTTTTTCTTGGGAAAAAATAGACCTCAACTTTTAATTTCTTCTACACTTTTTATTTTTCAAAAATATCTTTTAGACATCATTACTTTTGGGATACTACATTTTGGGCTCTAATACTTTTTCAACATTTTAATTTAATCCTTAAAGTTCCATGCATACATTTAATATTTGATATATATAGCATAATTTTTCATTTAAGAATATTTAAATGTTAGTGATCCCAAGCAATTTTTTTGCTACAGTGGTCCGGCCAAATTTTTTTATACCTATTTCATATTTAAATAATTAATTATCTCAAAATAAATATTATTCAAAAAATAAAAAAAAAATTACAAACAATGATCATAGTTTTACCTATTTAATATTTATTTATCACTTTCCTTATTATCTTTTATTTTCTTATTTTTAAATTAAATATCCATATTTAATACAAAGAAAATTAAACCCATAAGATATAAAAGAACCCTTAATTCTTTTTTATTTTTCATTTTTTAAATAAGGATTCAAACGTTCCAAAAAATTAAAAAATTCAAACCCAACAAAAACTTAGAGAATGATAATTAATATGTTTTTCAATAGGTGTAGTACTAATTTTTAAGCAACTTTATGAAATCGAAGTATTAAATGTAAGGGCCTTTAAGTACCAAAATAAAATCTTTAAAAATTGTTAGGGCCAAAATATAGTATCCCAAAAGTAGAAAATGTCTAAAAAGCTAATTTTGAAAACCAAAAATATAGTTTTTTCAGAAATTAAAAGTTCAGGTTTAATTTTTAACAAAAATAAAGTTTAGGTATATGTATGAAAAATTTGGAAAAGTTGGGATATATATTTTGGGAATTGCTCTTCAAAAATTAATTTCGACATGATATTATCGTAATTATATACAAAAAGAAATAGTCAAGTTCACTCTTGTTAGATTCGTTTAATTGTATAGAGCTTTAAAATCTATAATTTATACGTATAACTTTCACATATACACACTTTTAATTAAGATACTTATCTAATAAACAAACGTATTGAACTGTATGTTATTTTAAAAGTTTTGGCACATATTATTATTACTCCCTCCGTCCCATTCCAAATGTCCTACTTACTATTTTTGGATGTCCCATTACAAATGTTTTCTTTCTATAAATAAAAATAATTTTCCCCTCCAACAACTATGTGGACCCCACCATATACTCACAAACCAACTCTACCTTAATTCCCGTGCCCAACAGTAACAGGACACTTGAGGTGGGACGGAGGGAGTATTATTTTTTTATAAAACCCAATCTAGAGAAAGAATAATAGGAGTAGGGGCCAGATGAGGAGTACGGGTCGGATGAGAAATCGAAGCCCTAACCATAAAGTTGGAAGCACTGGTCATTTTATTTTACTCCCTCCGTTGGCACTGTTCATTGTTTAACTTTGACTCAATATTATTTCAAGTATATGTTTGAAAAAAATAGTCGAGTTGGATCTTGTTAGAATCGTATAATCATTTAGTTTTATAATATATATTTTACATAATTTTTTGTTGTATATATTTTGAGATATTAACGATTGAAAAAGTGCATTGGATGGTGTGCAGAAATGAAACAACACATCTTAAATGGGACAATGGGACAGAAGGAGTATTATTATACACAATATCTTTTTCATAATGCTCTTGACTTCAATATAAAAAGGACCTAGGCCTGGAGTTGAGATCACAAAGCAAGTCTCCCTCATCATTTATTGAAAGCAAGTCGAAACTCCAAAGGGTAATAAAATGGATCTCCATTACACCCCCTTTCTATATCCCTCTTCAATCTCAAAAACTCAACGGATAGACCTTCAAATCTGACCATCGTCGCCGCCGTTCTTCTTGGACATCCACCTCTGCCACTGTCTGTTTGTCTCCGCCACCACAATTGTGTAAGTCCAATCTTAATTAGGTGTTATACGCAGATCGAGGTGTTCGCATAGTGTATGTTGTGGTTTTTGTTTTCTGTAGATCTGTGTTTTCTCTCCCATTTGTTAAAGTTATTATTGAGACGAAATTGTTTGTGAAAATAAGGTACAGTATTTGATAAAAAGCTTCATACATATTTTGGGGAAGATCCCAAGGCTACACAAAGTGTGTTCCTCAATTTTCACAGCTCTCAGATAAAATTCTAGTTTCTGAATGTCACGAGGTGGTCAAAAATGCTAATTTCACCGATCTGCATTCAGTCAACCAATCACGGTCCTATTTTTAAATGAGTTTTTATTTGTTTTTTTGGAAAGCAATGAGTTTTTATTTGTTATTATTGAATGACTCAAACCATTGGCCCATTTAATTCAAGATATTTTTTATTGTCTACTTGGTCCTATAACTCTAGTAATTTAGCCGATTTGGTCATTTGCTCATAGTTTGGTCACCATTTTTCAATTTTATTACTTTTTGACCTCTAGATTTTAAATTTTTGTTTCATTTAGTCCTTTTTCTAGATCTAGTAAATGACCAAGCATGCTTTTAAAAATTAAAATTAAATCTAAAACTTTGTACCTCGAGTTTGACTACATTGCTACCAGATTGTTCGAGCTCATCGGGTTTACAAACTTCTTCTAACCACACAACAACAACAGATGGTTCGCATATGCTCAGTTCTTTCAGCAACAAATAGCATAGTTATATTTTTTCTACCTTAGGGGGTAATAAGGTTTTGGTAATGGATTTTTGTTTTAATTTTTTGAACGTATATGCAATATGGGAAACCTAAACTTTATTAAAGAAAATTATAATATTACATAAATACTACTTTTCTTCTAAGTGAGAAAACCAACATTTAGCTGACCATGACAGAAGATACAAGACTCTTGAAGTATCACATAATCATGCAGACACAAAGGAAATTTCGATTTTTTTGGGTAAGCAAAGGAAATTTCGATTGCTAACCTTTATATTGATAATTTTTTTTGTAAAATTCGTTTGCTATAATAGAAACTTTTTTTTTTTTTTTTGTTTTAGTGAAGTATGCTGCTCAATTTGAAAATTTGTCACTACATGCGATGGTTGGTTTATAAGTGACTAATATTAAAATATGCAACTACAATGACTTACTTTTGCTTTTAGACCACTACGGAAGTGGTGGTGCATTGTAAAAAAGCACAGTGAACCTTGTAGAGACCTATATTTTCATTTCAAGAATAGGTCACTATAAGCTTATTTGGCCTATTTTATATTCCACCCGTATAGTAGCCTATTTTTATAATTGGTGTTTGTAGTGACGTAAAATAAAAAAATATACTCTTATATATAGATTTTACTTCCTCCGTTTCTTTTTAAATGTTACACTTCTCATTTGCACGTATGCCAATACACATTTTAAACAATTAATAACTCAAATTCGGTACAAGTAAAAATACTTAAAATTTGATATTTAAAAACTAGAAGATGAGACGAATCCAATAAGATCTCACTTGACTATATTTTGTCTTCTATAACTATAACAAAAATAGAAGTCAAAGTACTACAATGAACAGTACAAAAAGTCAATACGTAACATTTAAAAAGAAACGGAGGGAGTAATATTTATTTCCTTTATGAAATGCAAATGATTAAGGCAAAGGAAACCACAATACTTTTTTATTGTTATAGGCTACCATTGACTTTTATTCCCGTTTTTGTGAAACTATCACACTTTTTACTTTTTGGAAATTCATTTTTAAATTCTAACTCAAATTTTAATTATATTTATGTAAGAAAAAATAGTTATGTGGAATTTTATTAGACTGGTCTTATCTTGTAGTTTTAGAATATTATTTTTTCTTTTGATAAATTTTATCTGTACATTGTTTTATTTTATTTTTGGGTTAATAGTCAATTTAGGCCATAACAAGTAGTCACCTCCACTTTTGAGCCATAAAAAATTTGAGTTATGATTTTAGGCCATAACAAATCATCTTTGTTCAATTTTTGGCCATACAGACTTTTTAAAATAATAGTTGACCCCACCTACTTTTTTTAATTATATTTTGACCCCTTAGTTGACTTATCAACTTTTGCCCTTTTACACCTTGACCCCAAACTTTGGATTTCTCATTAAATTTAATCCAATGACCTCCCATCATGCTTCCGATAATTAAATTAAGTACTAAACTTCATACCTTGGCTTTGACCGCTTTGCTGCCGGGTTTTCTAAGCTCCGGGATTTTACAGACTTCCTCCAACCACGCAGCCGCGACTGATGGTTCATCGATTCTTGGCTCCTTCAGCAACAAACAACACAGTCCTATTTCGTTTCCTACCTTAGGACGTATCAAGATATGAGTAAAGGGTTTTAACTATATTATCGGGATATTTGGAATATTTGGAAGCCTGGATTTTACTGAAGAAAATATTAAAAATATTATTCAAACATAATTTCCCCTAATGGAGAAGACTGACACTTAGTTCCTCATGTAGGATACAAGACTCTTGGAGAAATACCACATACTTTTACAGACTCGAAAGGAAATATGTAGAAAGAGAAATATTATAAATATTTTGAAGAGTTGGGAGGATTATTCGATGCCTTCCATCTGCTTCAAACTCCTTTATTCATAGCGCCCGCGGACTTCAATCCCGAATTCCAATCTTGCTCTAAATCCTTGTGACTTCACTGCGTTCGTCACTTGGCCTTAATTTCCACCGGCTACAATATTATCCTTTTGGAATTATTGCTTTAGGTGGCTTTTTTGTAAACTCTCCACATTCTCTTGTCGGCCACTTATTACCAACTACTCTACCCTTCTTTGTCGGCTTTTAATTATGGGTCTTGCCGACACCTCTCTTTCTTTTACATCCAGCTAATCTTACTTTGGCTTGTGAAAATTTTTTGGACGTTTCTTCCCTTTGTCATGTTCGGGTCCGGATTTTTTCTGGGTTACCCGGACCTTTGTACCGAATAGGGGTTTTTCCTGTTCTGCACAATATGGGCATATGGGGTTATCCCATTGGCCAACATGCATCATGTTGCATGCCTTCTTTCTGGTAGACTCGGTTGCTGGCAACTTGTTTTCCCAGATGAGTAACCTCTTCTTTTCGAAAGAGGTTTCCGCAAACTCTTTGCTTTCCTGTTAAAGAATTAACCAGGAATGATACATTTAAATTGTTTGAGAATATTTTAAATGGATATTTAACCTTTTCCATCTCGGTGAGACAGACCCATAATCCCTATGCTCGTCGGGTGGAGATTTCATCTTCGCTGATTGAAGATACCAATGGTGCCTTCTCGTCCATAGACTTAACTCTGTTGAAGGCAATCATATCAGGCCTTTGTAATTTAATAAAATGAAAGACTGGATAAGAACCTTTCCCGACTATTTCTGGTGCCACTGAAATGAACTTAAGCTCCAGAATATCTCCTCTTTGCAGGTGCGGTTTGTTCTGACATGATTCATGCACCGCGCTACTTATATACCCTGGAAGTTTTTCGATTTCCGGAAACCTGGTAATGTAGCATGAACAGATGCTAATGCTCCAAAGTCATACCACTTTCGAACCTCTTCTGGCTTCGATCCTTCGAACATCCATACCTTATTGTATCTCCCGGATGTGTCGATTACTGTTTTGCTCGGGTTAATTCTCCTTTTGGACACCAGTTGTTCCCATTTTCCTTGGTAGTCCAGCCAGGCTGTAGAAATGACCTTCTCTTCTGAATTAACATTAGAGGTGTATGTCATTGGCCTAAGGTTAATTTTTTCTTCTTTTACCCTAGAGTCAATGAGTTGACTTGAGTTTTCGGAAATGTGACTTTTCTCTTGCTCAATATTTTTATCGGTGTCCGATAATGGTTTCTTTGAAGCAGTGCTTGAATCTGCTTCTTCATGTGTGACCACTTTTGTTTGCTGGGCACGTTTCTCTTTGTTAATCAAAGAAGCTGAAGCTTTCCTGATTGGCTCGAGTACTGATTCCCATAGCATTGTCATTGTTATATGGGAGTTTCGTATATCATTGCGGATGATGTCCACATCGCTCTGTTGTATTTGACCAGCTGTTTTTGCATTGATATCTAGCTGTCCAAAAAGCTTTGATGGCTCCTCTAGGTTTTCTCTGAGGTGCCTGAATCTCGTAATGATGGAATCAGCTTCAAATGTTTCCATCTCTCGTCAAGAAATCTGCAAGAACATTTTCATGAGATTTTATAACATCAATATCATAAGTATAATGTTGACATTCAGCTTGTCGTCTGATAATAAGAGCCTTTTCAATTTTTGATTCAATTTTATTATTTAGAAAAGCCCTAACATTAGTATTATCAACTTTTAATACAAATTTCTTTGCAAGTAAGAATAAATGCCATTTTTTAAATGTTTTTCATACAGTAAAGAATTCCTTCTCGTTAATACGCCAAAGTTTGGCTTGTTGTTCAGTGAACAACCATCCTGTGTATCTATTTCAAGATATTTCAAGATGTTTAATATTTCAACCCTCAGAGAGAACAAGACCTTCCCTGTGACATGCATATGAAAACATTTCAAGATGTTTAATATGTTCTTTAATATTTCGAGATGCAATCAGAATGCCATCAATGTAGACGAACATAAACTCTACATAATCTTTAAATAGATTATCCATCTTTCTTTGGAATATCTGGGGGCATTAGAAAAAGCCCAATTGGCATAACATTCCAAATATATTGTCCCTGTGGGGGTGGAGAATGCTGTGAATTTCTTCGACTCACTTTCCATCTTAATCTGATAGAAACCAGATTTGCAATCAAATTTAGACTGCACTTTAGCACCTTTGATGCAATCAATTAAGTGTTCTCTACTCGGAATGTAATAACCATCAAACTGTATTATTTTATTAATACCTTGATAATTTATTACCAAACTGGGTTTATCTCTTTTTATTTCACCGTGGTTTCTTATCAAGAATCCAGGGCTACTATAAGCTGAGACTCCAGGCTCTATGAGTTTAAGATCGTTATGCTCCTTGATGATTTGTTGCATATCTTTCTTATCCTGCATATTCATTAGGATGGGTTTGTATCGAACATACTCAAATTTATATTGTTCTTTTACTTGTAGAGTTGCTTCGATCTTGTTTTTACCCCCACCATGCCAGAGGATCCTCGTTAAAGTTTCTCTGGATAAGTCTTTTGACATTTTCGAGGGACAATTTAGTTTACCCATCAATGTCTAATGAAGTTATTTTAATGACTTCATTTCCTGCATTGCTTTTTTGAGGTTTATAACTTCCTCAATAGAAGCTTCATCAAATCTTTGCTGTCTAAAAGACAACAAAGCCTTACCAAATTTTCTTTTATTCTGCATTTTTTGAAGGGTTAGTTTGGCATCATTATCACCACGTTTGCTGCGAAATAATATAGGCATTAACCTGTTGAATGCCTTTTCTTTGTGCAACACCTGTATCTCATTTCCACAACTTGTGGTAAATATTAACAAATTTCTTTTGTTATCTTGAACATATTTTGTAATGGATTGTATGAAATTATTCCCTAACAAAATATCCGCTCATGTATCATGAAAGTAAATAGGAGGCGTTTTTACCTTATACCAAAGTGTACCAAATGCTCCTCCAATCATGATATTGGCCTGTCGAATACCCTTATTTAGTACTAATATTTTTTTGGAAATCTCTTCATGTAATAATGGGTAATGATTCCATAACTTCACTAGGGAAAACTCCTGGTTTTGCCGTACAAATACCTGATCCTGAATCAATATAAGCTGCAAAATATTCTGACTTATATTGTTCATACATTATCCCTACTGAGATATAAATGGAGTAGGGGCCGGATGAGAAATCGAAGCCCTAACCATAAAGTTGGAAGTACTAAACTTGGTCATTTTATTTTATTACTATACACAATATCTTTTTCATAATGCTCTTTTTAAATGAGTTTTTATTCGTCAATTTCGAATTAAAGCTCAAACTATTGGCCCATTTAATCCAAAACATTTTGTATTGCTTTGGTTCTATAAATCTAGTAATTTAGCCGATTTGGTAATTTTCTCATAGTTTGGTCACCATACTTTTTTTTTTGGTTACATGGACGCATTAAGCGTCGGGAAAGGTAAGCGACAAAACAAGAAAACAACCAAAACATAAAAGGGGTAGGGAAACAGGTAAGAAGAGAAGAAACCAAGAAATCAGAAACGGGGGAATAACACTCCAGCTTCATCCGCTGCAAGGGGTTGCTTTGCCTCGTCCGGAGGGAAGGCCCAACTAGTGAAGAAGGCTTTGGATCTCGCCCCATGTTTAGCCATGATATCCGCAACCGCATTGCCTTCACGAAGAATGTGACTCCACACATAACCTGGGTGTTTATCCAGCAAATCGCCAATATTTTGTAGCAAAGGGAACATGACATGAGACGGTTCCACCTTAGCCCGAGACAAACGAATTGCTTCAGTGGAATCAGAATGGCAGGAAGCAAAGTTGACTCCCATATGGTGTAATGTAAGCATTCCTCTCCACATGGCATGTAGCTCTGCCATGAGGTTGGTTTGTTTACCGATGGATCCAGAGAAGCCCGATATCCAATGGCCACTTCCATTTCTGATAACACCTCCGTATCCCGCTGCCCCTGGGTTGCCAAAGGAGCTTCCGTCTACATGAAGCAGAATACCAGTATAGTTGTTAGGGTTCCAGGAGATGAATCTGACATGCAAGGATCTGGGATCTTGTTTGAAGGTGCGGTCCAAGGCTACTCCAAGAGAATGAGCCGAGTGCAAAGCTGAGCCAGGAGAAGCATTATCACCATTGAAACAAACAGCGTTCCTCCCTCTCCAAATGGTCCAGAACATAGCCCAATGAATGCCCTTCCATCGCCTGCAAAGATGAAACAAAAAACCAGCAACTTGTTGATTAGATATATCATCAGGGACGGTCGGCAGGCCTCCAATGCGCTTCCAGGCTTCTGCAGCCCAAGGGCAGAGGAAGAATATATGCATGGTGTTTTCTTCCTGAGCCCCACAAATGGTACAGCTAGGGGACACCATGAGTTGGCGTTTACATCTGTTCATGTTGGAGGGGAGAGAGTCATGTGCACAAAGCTATAGAAGAAATTTGATTTTTTCCGAGACATGCAACTTCCAAATCCATGCTATCATATTCTTCATCTGCATGCCTTTTTGATTAATTATCCATTGGTAGCCTGAAGATACTGAATATGTACCATTAGCAGCTCCAAACCAGCACCAGACGTCTGAGACTGTACTATGGAGAGTGATGGGGCCATGATCCATAATCTCCTTGCGAATGTGGTCAGGAAGCTGTGTGCATAAGGAATTCCATTGCCATTGATCATTAAGGAACACCTCTTTGACCTGTTTATCCGAGTCAGCAATGTGGACATAAGGGATGCATGGAGCAATGGGGCCAGTCCCAAGCCAACTGTCATACCAAAAGTTGGATGTCTTGTTTCCCAGGCGAATTCTGGTACCTTCAGCAAGGAAAGGCACTATATGAAGGATAGCTCGGTAAGTGGTAGAAGCCGCAGGGCGGGGCATAAAAATGCCATTGCTACAGCCATATTTATAGCCTAGTAGTTGAGCCCAAGGTTTCTTCGATTTAGCTTTGATGTCCATGAAGAGTTTACCAAGCATGGCAGTGTTCATGTCCCGGCATTTTCTAATTCCCAAACCACCAAATTTCTTCGGGGCTGCCACCTTTTCCCAACTCACCCAATGAATGCCATGGCCCTTTGAATCCTTCCAAAGGAATTTATTGATGAGCTTTTCAATCTCATTACAAACTGAGGCAGGGAGCCATGCAGTTTGAATTATGTAGGAAGGGATGGAGGAGAGGACTGATCTCGCAAGGGTGAGTCTCCCCGCTTTGTTGAGCAGCGCTCTTTTCCACGATCCCATTTTAGTATGCATCTTTTCAATAAGAAATTCAAAGTGGTCACGTCGGACAGCATTGTGAATAAGTGGTTAGCCAAGATATGTGCCCAGGTTCGTGGTAAAACTGATATTCAAAGCCCCAGAAATAATAGCCTTGGTCTGATCCGAAACATGATAGGAAGCAAAAGCTGAGGACTTACTGATGTTGATCTTCAGTCCAGCTTGGGAAGCAAAATCAGAAAGAATGGCATCCATGATTTGAGCACTATCAAGCGTGGCCTTGGAGAAGAGAAGGAGGTCGTCGGCAAACATGAGATGTGTGAGAGGCATAATGTTCCTCCCTAATGAGATCGGTTGCCATTTCCCTTCATCCAACTTGGTAATAATTGTCCGAGAGAGTTTCTCCATCACAATGATAAACAAATAGGGAGATAAAGGATCACCTTGGCGGATACCTTTAGTTGGTGTGAATGAAGGCAGTAGGGAGCCATTCCATAAGATTGAGTAGGTGGGGGACCTAACACAAAACATGATGACATGAATTAAACCGGAAGGCAACTTCATTTCCTTAAGACAACTCTCAATGAAGTCCCATTGAAGGTTGTCGTAAGCTTTCTCAAGATCCACCTTGAGAAGGAAATCTTGTGCACGACGGTTCTTGTTCCTGAAAGCATTCAAAACCTCCTGAAGAATAATAGCGTTCCCCGAAGTGCCACGTCCCGGGAGGAAGGCCGATTGAAAAGGGCCAATGTAACTTTGAAGGATCGGCCGAAGTCTTTTGACAATAACCTTCGTCAAGATTTTGTAGGACACATTGCAAAGACTTATGGGACGAAATTGGCGAATGTCTTTTGGGACCTTAACTTTAGGAATGAGACAAAGGATGGTGGCAGCAAGTTCTTTGGGAAAAGATCCTGTGGCCATAGCAGTGTTCACAAATTCCCACACTGAAGCTTTAGTTGTATCCCAGTATAGCTTGTAAAATATTGCAGGGAAGCCGTCAGGTCCAGGTGCCGAGAGGCCCTTCATATCTTTGACAACGTGTGAAACCTCTTCCATATCAACAGGTTTGTCACGTGTATCATCAGTGATGACCGCAGGGAGCATGCTCAAGGAAGAGTGAGGTCTGGTCGGCTGTATAGTGACTCCAAACAGATGTCTGAAGTGCGTAAGAGTATGATCTTTGATGACATTCTCATCAGTAGTCCAGTGGCTATCCACCTCAAGCCCCATAATTTTGTTCCTTTGACGTTTGATAAGAGTTTGAGTGTGGAAGTAGCGAGTGTTTCGGTCTCCATGAGAAAGCCACCTGTCTCTAACCTTTTGAGACCATAACATTTCCTCTTGGATTAGAACCTCCTCCAGTTTGGCAGTAAGATGGCACTCCAAAATGCAAAGGCGGGCTGAATCCACAAGGGTTTGACAGCGTTGAATCCCCTTGAGTCTTCTAAGTATTCTCATTTTTCTATTGCGGATATGGCCAAAGGTGAATTTATTAAAATGAAGAGATGACTCTCTAACTTGTTCCAGCCGTTTAAAAATCGGTTCACAAGCCCCATGCCATGCAACATCAACTATATGGGGGTAGTGGGGATGGGTAGACCAAGCATGTTCTCAACGGAAAGGACGCGAGCCATTATAGTTGATCTGGGGATAGCAATGCAACAGAAGTGCATGGTGATCAGAGCAGCGTCTCGGGAGAACTTCAATGAATCCAGAGAGGAAAGCAGATACCCACTCCACATTAGCAACGGCTCGGTCAAGCTTTTTGCAAGCTAAAGGACCTCCCTTAGTATTTTTAATCCAAGTGTACTGCTCCCCTATCGTATGAATGTCCCTAAGCCCGCAATCATCAAGCATATTGCGAAGTAAATCACACATAAGCTGGTTAGGTTGCATGCCAACAGCTTCCGAGTAGAAGGCGATGTCATTCCAATCTCCAATGGCAGCCCAAGGGCCCTGTATCATGTGACTGATGGCTTACATATCCTCCCAGTCCTTGAGCCTATGACAAGGGGAAGGATTGGCATATATAGTAGTAAGAGACCAGCAAGCAGGGCCCTGGCTAATATTAAGGGTGATGCTGCGGTTGCGAGTGTCAACAACAGAGGAGGAAAATGGAGAGCCAATACGACCGAGAATCCAAAGGCCTCCAGCAAACCCAATACATTCAATAATATGAACAGGTTCATAATCCAATCTGTAAAACATATTACTTACATGGTGAAATTCTCCCCTAGGCTCCATGAAGAAAGCAATAGCAGGTTTGCAAGAGCGAAGGACGTCCGCTATGTGGCTTTATGAGTTTTTCTATGCATGGCGCCACGGATGTTCCATGCTAGAATTTTGCAATCTTTAAACTCAATCATAAGGAAACAGTGGTTTCAGTCACAGCTTCCCCCTTACCAATCACCACTTCTGTCATGACATGGTGAGACTTATCAATCTCCGGAGCCTCTTTAGTTTTAAGGTTGGCAGGTTTGCATGAGTTGCTTCCCTTTCCCTTAAAAGATGTAGTGGTCTCTTCACTAGTTGCTGAGGGTCTGGCTCTCTTGGCTTTGAGTAAGCCATCCTCATTAGCACTTGCTTTATCCCTTTGGCTACTGGCAGCTTGAGGAGATTTATTCTTGCTCATAATCTTATTTTTCTTCCCTTTATTCATGTGGTTAGTAATCTGCTTGAGAGGCTTTGCATCAAAAGAGGGACTATTGGCCTTGATCCCTTGATCACTTGCCCGGCCTCTTGTATTCATGGGCTTGGAAGGAGTCCCTAGCACTTTATTTTTGTTTTGTCCATTGGGCTTTTTTCGAGCCACTTTGATCCATTCACCACAAAGGGGCTGCTGAGGCACATCAGATCGGCTCTCAGGGGACAGGCTATCAGGCATAGGTACCAAACTGTTATCTGAACACTCCATGCATGCTGTAGCGTCAGAGGAGGTAGGTAGAGCCGCCTTGGCAGAGTTGACCTTGCTCTCTATATGCTTGAGTACCTGTTGGCTTTCAGTCTTACCATCTGCAGTTTCCCCATTGGAGAAAGAAGTTGAAACAGCTCCCAAGGCTTCAATATCCTTTCTGTGGTCGTTGACAGTCTGGACTCTCATTTTGTCTGTTACCAACCACTGCCGGAGTAACTTCCGGCACCGTCTGAATATTTTCCGGGCAGGCATTAGCGGCATGACCATACTTTTGGAAAGATGTGCATAGGAGGTGTAGCCCTTCATATGAGACTTTTTGCCAATATCCATCAACAAGAATACTTGTGACAAGCGGAAGTTGAAGATCTATTTCCACACATACTCTTGCAAACTTACCTCGGTGAACATGTTTAGTCATGTCATCCACACGTACCGGGGTACCAAGAGCTGAGGCCATCCTGGTGACAAAAGCTTCATCATAGAACTCGAAGGCAAGGCCTGGGAACCGAGCCCATACAATGGTCTTTTTAGGTGCTTCATCCGAGGCTATAAAATTTGGCTTCCAAGGTGAGATCAGCAGGTAGCTTCCAAACACTGTCCAAGGACCACCATTGAGGACTCGGGCACGGTCTACATGTTTATCAAACTTGATAAGAAAGAAACCTCCACCAAGATCTCTCAACTCATACGTACCTTTCATTTGCCACATGTGTTTCAGGCGTTCGTTAAGGGCCATATATCTCACCTTCTTGCCTAAGACCGAAATGATGAGGGCGTCTTCCCACGGCTTACACAGGCGGGCCTTGATATGAGGGGCAACGATTATCCTTAGTTTGAGTCTATCTCCATCAATGAAGTCAAGCTTGATGTTGTCATCCGTGAAGACGTCTTAGGACAGTGGAGCCGGTGGAGAAGGTTTTCCATCCAAAACCATGTCGCGGAAAGAAGGACGAGTACGTCCAGTGAGGTTGAATGCCTCAGGGGAACTAGCATGTTGATCAGAAGTGGCCGGAAGGGGTACCGGAGGATCATCAGGGGGGAGGGGGACGAGACAGGGAGTCATAGAGAGAGCTTTTTTCTTCACCATACTTTGATTTGATTACTTTTTGACCCCTAGATTTTAAATTTTTGTTTTATTTAGTCCTTTTTCTACATCTAGTAAAAATCTGTTGTATCGCAAAAATATTTGATGAAATAAGAAAAAACTGGAATTGAATTGCAATTAAAAAAATTACATAAGTACTGGTTGAAGTTTAGGAATTGAACAAAAGCTGTAAGAAAGTGATAAATTAGACTAAAAACGTAAAGGAAACTTGTAAAAACAATGGAAAAAGAACTGCAGAAAGTAAAGAAATAAAATACGGCCTTTTGAGGTTTTTTTTTTTTTTTAGGAATTTAAGCACTTTTATTCCAAATGCAAAACGCCCAATGTAAGCCTCTTTGAGAGTTGATTGGAGGTGTCTCAATTAAAAGCCGTCCTCTTGTATTTATAAGTAGCGTTCACATGAAGCTGTAGAGTTATCACCACCATTCCACGATCTTCCTTGGTCTCAACCGCTGCATCTAGGAACATCCATCTTCTTATTTTTGCTTCGATAATTCTTGGGTCGCGTGTACAGGCTTGGGCTGGTGTGGACGAGGCCATCACGTGGGCTTATTTAATCCATTGGGTTAACAGATACCCCCATCGTGCAATTTGTCTGATTAAGGTTTTTAAGACGAATTTATGCGTTTAACATAGGCCTATCCAAATGCTATCAAATTCCACTATAGCACAAAAATTGCTCTTTTTATTTTATGAATTTTCCTCATTTTTCCTCCGGCCGCCGGACACGCCAGAGGCCGCAGCCGCCGTTGACAGAACGCCAGCCGCAGATTGAGGGCTTCAGCCTCCGTTTGGAATGACCCAGTCGCCATCAGCAAACTCCCGACCACCGTCCGCGTGTCCTCTGCCGCCCTCTGGAAGCCGCCAACCTCCCAAAAGCCTCAGTCGCTGTTCCGGACGCCCAGCCGCCGTGCCAAGAGTGTCAGCCGCTGGTAGTGTGTCCCCGGCCGCCTTCTGGAATCCGTCAACCTCCATCCATTCGTGGATCTCCAGCCGCTACTGCGTCTCTCCCCAACCGCCGTAACGTCGCCGCCAACCACGGGCCGCTGCTTGCATCACCCCAGCCGCCCGAGCATCTCGCCAGCCACAAAGAGTTTCACTCTAGCCACCCATCACCAGTCGCCAGTCGCCAGTCGCCAGCCGCCAATCGCTGCATCACCAGCCGCCAGTCGCCGTCGCCAAGGCCTGCCTCAGTCGCCTGCGCCTACCTCATCCTCAGTCGCCCGTGCCCGCCTCAGCCGCTCGGGCCTGCCTCAATCGTCGTGAGGGAGTCTCCATCCGCCATCTCCAACTCTCGTAGGCACGGTTATCGGCCGCCGATAATCTGCCAATCAACTACCCGACTTCCAAGGCCGCTGTTGATGGCGTTCTAGGGCTACTATCCGGGGTTATTTCCACGGGTCACTGCAACAGCCACCACCTTTGGTTCGTCTTCCTATTTACTGGGTTGTTTCACTTCCTTAAAATGAGTCTCGTATGTAGTTAGATGCTTCTCATCTTGTTCCTCAAAGAACTTTTTCAGGCGGGCTGCCCTTTCGGACAGCTGGGCTTGGTTAGTGGAGTCTTGCATAATTAAATATTTCTTTAATTTTGGCAGCATATTTGCCACTGCAATGTTAGCTATTTCCCTATCAGGGACATCCATTGTGCATTGGCCTTTAAGCTGCTGCAGCCTATTAATAAATGTGCTTGTCGCCTCATCGGCGAATTGTTTAGCATTAGTGAGGTCTGCAAGATTCACCTGTGTTAGTGGTGTGTAAAACCTGTCATAGAATGCCCTCTCTAAGTCGAGCCTCTTTTGAATAGAGTTACACCGTAAAGATGCATATCACGCTAAAGGCAGGTCCAGTAAGGGATGAGTTGAATAGTCTCAACTTCAGCCAATCGTTGGCTGCCGCTTCACCACATTGTATGGTGAATCTTCCCACATGTTTCACAGTGGACTTGCCATCGTCCCCTGAGAACGTGGTGAATTCGGGCATCTTGAAACCCCTTGGGTATGACTGCAAGGTGTCTACCCAATCAGGGTAGGGTTTCCTTTATGTGGGCCGCTCCATCGGCCTTAGCTGAATCTCCGAATGTTGCTGCATCATGTCTGCTAGCAACTCAGGTGATACCGCCGGTGCCTGTGCGAGAGGCATGGCGGCTGTGGGAGGTGTGGCAGGTGTCAAAGCCACTCCATATGGTTGTGGTGCTTGGCCCCCTAGCATTGGCGGCGTCCAACTAGGGTTCTGTACGGGCGCCAGTACTGGTGAGTAGTTGACCATATAATGTGTGGTTGGAACACTCGGCATAAAAGGTGGTGTTGCTTGACGTGGTGGCATGCCAGGCTCACCAGAGGCCGCCGGACAGCCTGGTGAAGCATTAGAGGCCATCAGACAGCCTGATGCTGCATAGATCGACATTTGAGGTGCCGCATACCCAAAATTCGACATGCTAGGTGCCGCTAGAGTGAAAGTGTAAGCCGTCTGATAAGGGAATGGAAATGGACTGGCCAGGGCTCCGGTCTCTGGGAGTGGCGGCTGGACGTGTGTGGTTCCCCAAGTCCCCTGTTGGCCGCCTGACGGCCCTGGATATGGGAGACTGGGCGACATATTCATGCCGTTTCCAGGAGCAGTTCCATCTTACTGAGTACGCAAGGATCCACATACTTTATCAATCTGGTCGGCCATGGCAGGCCGCAACACATCCATGAGATGCTTGGTGAGCAGAGGCATGAACTCGGTCATCGATTCTGTCATCGACAGCCGCATCTGCTCGGACAATGTAAGGGTCTGCATAATCCCCTGTTGCGTTTGAGAGGTGCTCTCTGTCTCAACGGCGTCCTCAGACGGTGCTCGAAGTAGTGTCTTCTCCTGTAAGGACATCTCTTCAAATTTTTGTGTCAAATCGCTCACAAGTTTTCGGGATCTGAGACTCATACACTTTTCTAAGCGGATATGGCTTCAATTTCGAGTCCCAATTTGTTTTAAAGCCAATTTTTTGAAGCCAATTTGAAGGTATATGCGATATGGGAAACCTAAACTTTATTGCAGAAAATTAAAATATTACATAAATAATTTTCTCGTAATTGTGAAAACCAACATTTAGCTCACCATGACAGAGGATACAAGCCTTTTTTAGGATATACCCCATAATTATACAGGCACAAAGGAAAATCAATCACTAACCTTTATAGTGACCAAATTTTTTTCTAAAATTTGGTTGCTATAATAGAAATTTTTTATAGTGAAATATGTTGTTCAATTTGAAAAGTTGTCACTATATTCCGTGGTTGGTTTATGAAGAGAATAATATTAAATAGGCCACTATAATGACATACTTTTGATTTTAGGTCACTACAAATACAAAAGTGGTGGTGGATTGTAAAAAAAAACCCAAATAACTTATAGTGACCTATATGCATTATAAAATTAGGCCACTACAAGGTCATTTTGCCTATTTTTACAATACACCGCCCTAGTAGTGGCCTAAATTAAAAGTATACTCTTGTAGTGACCTATTTTAATATTTATCTCTTTTATGAAATGAAAGTGATTAACGGCAAAGGAAACCACAATACTTTTTATTGTTATAGGCTACCACTGACTTGTACTCCCATTTTTGTGAAAATGTCACACTTTACTAATTTTTAAATTTTAAGTCAAATTTTATTATATTTATGTAAGAAAAAACAGGTTCAGTGGGATCTTGTTAGCTTCGTCTTATCTTTTAGCTTTAGGATATTATGTTTTCTTTTGATAATTTTTATCTGTATATTATTTAAATTATTAATCTTTAAAAATATGCATTGGATTATGTGTCTGAACTAAAATGTTGCACTTACAAAATGGATAAAGTATATTATTTAGAAGACTTTTACTCTCAAAGTTTTCAAGATCGAGATCTTAGCTTGAATCGTTTTAATCTTTACAAGATCAGGATCCTAAAATTTTACCAAATTGCAATAATAGATGAAAACAATTATACATACTAACAAGTGAAAGCATAATATAGAACATAAAATTGAAGATTATTAGGTAAATGAAGCAATAAAGGAGTATAAACTGTCGGAAATAAAATTCGAGACCTTGTGATAAACATGAGATTATGGAAACATATTTTAAATTTTGATAGGATAATCCTTTAGGATCATAAGATTCTACAATCGAGATCGGGATCAAACTAATTTTTAAATCCTACAAAGATCTAGCATGATTTTAAGGGTTGATATTTACAATTTAAGGCCTTCCCCAATGGTGGGGAAGGACGGAAGGTGATGACAAGGCAGTGGAAATACTTTTTCGGTTAGAGCCATCAAGCTAAAGAGAAAAAAGAAAAAAGAAGGTAGATCAAAGAAAACAAAACATGGCACCCATCAGCTCAAGACCTAGGATACCTGAGACCTTCATCATCTTGTTCAAGAATCGTTAATAATCCATTTGGAAGAAATGCCCAAGTGGTGAAGAATTATTCCGACAGTGCCGCCTTCCGAGCCAGAAAATTAGCCGCCTAATTACCCTCACCCATAACGTGCATAATATCACACTGGACAAACCGTTCCTTAGTTATTCTAATTGCATCCACGAAAGGCCACAAATGATGGCGTGGATTCATCTCCCCAAGCACCAATCGAACCGCATCTAAAGAGTCAGAATAAAGAACTGCCTCCACATTCTTCAGCCAAGCAAAGCTCTCTCCAAATAGCATACACTTCAACACAGTGGCGGACCCAGGATTTTTCGGAAGGTAGGGCCTGAGTCTATTTTTTTTAATCTTAAGTAAAAAAAAATTTTGATAAAAAAAAGTAATAGAAATTTTTTTTTTATGTGAGGTGGGGCCGAGGCTCCAACGGGCCTAGGGGTAGATCCGCCCTTGCTTCAACATCCAGAATAGGCCTATCACCATGCCAACCGCCAGCCCCCTTCACCCAACTACCAGTCCCACACATACAGAAGATACCGAAGCCAGAACGCCTTAGCTCAAGTAACACACAACCGTCAACATGCACCACCATGTCGTCCCATCCCCCATCATTCCAACCAATCTATCTGATACGACGCTGCTCACCTGCCACTAGAGCAACCTTGGTATCCATTGCAGCCCCTAAGCATTTGGCACACCACCAAAGTTCTTTCCGAGAATGACTTTTACCTTCAAACACTTGCATATTACATTCTCTCCAGCTGGTCCACATCGCTGATAAAAACCAAGATTTCTTGCTTCTATACCAGAATTCTAACCAATGCATAACATCATCTCTATCCAGATTAGCCACACCACTATTCTCCTCCATGCCACAGTATTGCCAGAAATCTTTCGGCCAATTACACATAAAAATAGCATGCCGCCATGTCTCTTCTACTAGACCACACACAACACACAATAGTGATGAAGCTATCCTTCTATGATACCGCAAGGAATTACTGACCACCGAGTCGTGACCAATGAGCCAAAGTAACATCCCAATCTTTTCAGGGATCTCTAACTTCCAAATGCCCAGGCCGCCGTATGAGCACCCCCAGGTTCTAACCAAGCATACGCCAAAACTACAGAATAACCACCACTCTTATCAAGTCTCCAATGAACCAAGTCCCATGTCAATGGATATAGAGCTGGCAGGGGAGAGGCTTGAATCTGTTCACGAATGGATACTGGAATCCAAGTATATATAGAGCCAAGATCCCATCCTTTACTTCCCACAATATCCTTAATACACAGTTCAACATCATGAGTATCAATAAAAGGCATGAGAAGACCAAGATATTTACCATTCAACCACGGAGAAAACCACAAGAAGAAAGGCCATTACCCACTCTAATACCAAAGCCACCCCGAAGCGCTTCCGAAGTACGAATCATGGATTTCCATAATTTAGTCCCAAGACGGTGATCTATTGGAAAGGATTGGTGCTGAAGACAATATTTATCCCTCATAACATCTACCTATAATTTATTTGAAGAGGTAACCAAACTCCATAATTGCTTGCCTAAAAGCGTTGTATTCATCCTAGCCATCCGCAATTCCATTCCACCAAATTTTCGAGGTCTCGCCATCTTAGTCCAACTATCTAGATGTAATCCCCGACCTTCACCACCTTTCCAGATCCAACGACAAATGCTAGCATCAATAGCATTGCATATCCCTTGTGGCAACCAATGAATCTGCATTACATATGATGGCATGGCCGCTAGAACAGCACGTGCCTTAGTAACTCGACCTGCTTTATTTAAAAATTTGGATGACCGGTATGCGCTTATCCAATTTTCTAAGAATATAATCGAAGTGATGAGAGGGAAATGATATCAATAGGGAGAGTGAGAGTCTCCAAAAGTTGTCTCTCTTTCATCCCTCGTACATTTTCTCTCTCTTTTCTCTCTAAGAGTTTTCTCTCCTAGGGTTTGTCTCTCCTGCATGGAGCCATCGAAGGGCTCCCTCCTCCCTTCTCCGCCAGCTACTCCCTCTTCCTCTTCCCCGGAAGCTACTTTGCAACAACCCAGATTCACCTTTTTGAGTGGATCCTTCAGAGACAAGGTCCTTGAGAGACGATGTGCAGCCCCACCCCCACTGACCCATGACCCCAAGAAAGATAACATGGTGATGCTGGACTTCATTGGTGGCGACCGGTTGAAGCCTCGCCTAACACTGGATCCTAGGATCAAGGAAAGACTTTGTAAGCCTTTTGAGGATGCACTTATCATATCGGTACTTGGTAGAAATGTCGAGTATGTGGCCTTGAAGGAGCGGCTTACCAGACTGTGGAAGATGCCCAATCATTTTGAAATGGTGGACATGGATGTGGGATTCTACCTCTCAAGTTCGATCGCATGGCAGACCGGACCAAGGTGTTAACGGAAGGTCCTTGGGTTGTGTTTGACAGTTACTTGACGGTGAGGACTTGGAGAGCAAACTTTGTGGCCGATGAGGAGACACCCAAGAAGACCGTTGTATGGGCTCGGTTCCCCGGTTTGAGCTTCGAGTACTTTGATGAATACATCATCACTAGGATGGCCGCAACCATTGGCACCCCTGTCCGTGTTGATGCCATGACCAAAGGTGTTAACCGAGGACGATACGCGAGAGCTTGTGTGGAGAACGACCTTAGCCTCCCGGTGGTGTCCAGTATTCTTGTGGGAGAGAGATGTCAGAGGGTGTCCTATGAGGGACTCCACCTTCTTTGCTCTAAGTGTCAGAGGTACAGGCATGCTAGCAACACTTGCACCTTTCAGCTGGAGGAGAGGTCGCTGAAACTTTTGACAAATTTCATTAACACGAGTATTTTTCTAAAATAAAACAGGATTGAATTTATTAAAATGAAAAGAATTATGATTCGTGGGAAAGGGGTTTAAGGATATATTTCACTTTTTATTACTCAGGTGGGGTGCTTTAATTTCAAATGGCGCTGTGATCCTCTCTGTCATGAAACTTCTGACAAATCTCATGATACAACCGGGATAAATTGACCTTCAGCCTGTCACACTGAGGATCCCCGGCATATGTGCCATGATACTTCTCATGATTTCATGTCATGAGATTCCCTGCCATGAAACTTTCGACAGATTCCCACTACATGAGTATTTTCCGAAAAATCATGTTTTTATTTACTCGTGTTAAGAAACTGTGCCCCCGAAAGCGCACGGAGTCAAAAATTGCAGTAATTTATAGTAAGTACCGGATCGTTCACTGGAGGATGTGCGATGGAAGCAGGGCCCACGCCGTTTACTAAGATTTTCCACTCGGTTACTCGATTCAAGTTTGAGTTTGAATATCAACTACTTGACAGAATTTAAACTAGATTATGAAAGCAATTAAAATAAAGCAGATAAAATTATTCTAGAAAGCGAATTAAATTTAATCTAAGAAAGCAATAAAATTATTCTAAGAAAGCGGTTAAAATTATCTAAGAAAGCAGATTTAAATTATGACAGAAGGGACAGGAAGAAAAGAATAAAGATTGAACAAGATTCAGATGAAACACAATTAAACTTCCATTTTAATACACAGATCTTTGTTTGGGATAATCCTTCAGTTAGCTAATTCTCATGTTCTCTGTGCCATGTTCCCTTTAACAGACAGGTACTTACAGTAAGAGTTCACATGCTCTTAAGAAAATAAATCCTAAGATACCACAGATGCATAACTACCCTTGCAATGGTATGTTATTTATCTGTGGTGGATGAGCAACACCTGACAAATCATTAGTTGAAGTGTCAAGTACCGCTATCATTCCCCCATGTCACGCCCAAAGATTTTAATTAAGTCCTGTAGCAGTTACACAACTCTCAATACAACCGAGTGACCTCTAACGAAAGCATTTAAAAGAAAGCGATAAAGAAAGCATTTAAAATCCTATCACTCGGAGGTTTTTGAAAGTTTGACCCTGGTAGTAAAAGAAAGCCCCCAGTCAGAATGACCGGATGTGGATCAAGAATTCCCTAATCTCGGTGAACCGCTCGCAGTGTTCACTTCCCGTCGGGTGGTTATGAGATACAAACTAATGAAACGAACTAATAAATTAGTTCGTTCCGGATGCACTCACTCAGGACTCAAAAATAGGCTTTGGTAGAAGAGGATAGCAGTTGAAAGAATACTCAACCCTACCTTAGAAAATAACCAAGGTCTGAATGTTGTTCCTCTAGTATTATCGATCACACCTTATCGGGATCCAAGTGGATTCTGACCCAGTGCAATATTTAATACAAGATTTCCAACAAACAGCAATTTTGGAAAATAATAAATCTGAAAATCATTCCCTATCAGGTACTAGACTCTCAATTAAAACACAGATCCTTTCAGTCTAGGTGAGATCTAATTGCTGACTCTGCTTCTAATTTCCCAAAATCAACCCCCAGTCGGATATGAATTAGTCATAACTGTGGAATTTATCCCTTACTCAGATCCGGATTTATAAATGAATTTTTGTTGGAAATTTATTATGAAACATCTGATTTAAATCAAGACTCCTGTGTCCAAGGGAAGGATCCCAAAATAATATCGACCACAATATCTACATAATAATATCATGCATAAATTTATAGAGAAGTGTAAAATTAAATAACCCAAAATATAAGGTGGGTTTAGACAGAAGTTGATACACAGAGATGAAATAGCCGGAGATGAGAAGAATTTATTTGGCTAAAAAGATGACAAAAATAATCAGGATAATCCGGACTGCAAACATCTGCTATCCAGGTCCTGATTATTCCAGGTGGGATGATTTTTAGATAGTGAAATTCCCTAAATGACAGTTGCCACTGTCATCTTAGACTCCACTATCTGTGAATTTGGATAAAAACTCACATGTTCTATTACTGCAATAATTATTAGATGACATTGGCATATATCATCTAACATTACTACAGCTCCAGATTCAGGTTTGAAATTAAATTAAAGAAAAGAAAACTGTATCCGGATAGGAGTCAGCTGAGCAGCTATTATAATCCCGGATGGACGAACCGCCAAGGCTTCCACCGGCCACTATCCAGACCATGCAAAATAACATCTAATAGTTAATATACAGACCACGAGCTAGTTATCCGTGTGGGAATACCCGCCAACATTAGTCTGTTATATTCTTTATTAGCTGTTTCACACATAACGGAAAAGGCAAAATAAATAAAAGAAAAATATTTTTGGATCATCTTACATGAGAGACATTGGTTTCTCATGCAAGGATATGGAAATGATTCCATATTCACTCTTTATGGTCTAAATAATCTCTCATTCCATAATTAATTAATTACAGTCCGGATTATATACTTAGATCATTAGAGTTTAATCATTTGTAGAAAAGTCTTTTAATGGAAAATTGAACAAAGTTCTTTATATTAAATTAATCATGGGTTGAGATCATTGGATTTCAACCTCAAAATATTAATATAAAGGTTCAATTAATTAATGGGGAGAAATGGAGAATAAAAATTTGGCAAAAAGGGTGCCACTTTGTCGCGAAATAGAGTTTGTGTCGCGGACCATGGGTCCGCGACAAGGGTTTCGCGACAAAGAGGTGGGAAATAAGAGAAATTAATATTTTTGAAAATTAGGGTTTATTTTGTCGCTAAGCAAAAATTTTGTCGCGGAACATGGTTCCGCGACAAGGAGGTATAGCGACAAAGGGTTGAAAATTGGTAAGGACATAATTCCTGGTCGCGGAATAAGGATTTTGTCGCGGTCCATGGTTCCGCGACAGAGTCCTCCCAGAATAAAATTACAAGTATTTTGGTCCTTGGTCGCTAATCAAGGGTTTTGTCGCGGAACGTGGTTCCGCGACAAAGGTTGCATCGCGACCAAGGGGTTCAAAAATAATGGCAAGGCATAATTTTCTGTCTCGGAATAAGATTTTGTCGCGGAACGTGGTTCCGCGACAAGGGTGCTCCGCGACAAAAGCCTTGCAGACAAAATGCAAGAATTTGGTCCTTTGTCGCTAAACATGGGTTTTGTCGCGGAACGTGGTTCCGCGACAAAGGTTGCATCGCGACAAAGGGTTTTTAAAATTTTATAAAATTTTGGCAGCATAACGCCTAATATTGCATTACATGGGTTTGCGTTGTGATCCGTGGGATCACAACGGGAAAATTACATTGCAACCCGTGGGGTTGCAACGTGATGCAATACAATATAGGAAATGCAATTTTTAAATCAATATGCACAAACACTTTAATACTATCCCTCTTTAGACCCAATGCACTAGAAATAGAAAATAAAAAGCAACAATACTACCTAATACTAACAAGAACAAGAGCAGTATAATAAAAATAAAAGAAAAGGCTAAAACTAGTACAAGAAGCAAAAATACAAACTAACTATGCTATCACTAAAAATAAAAATAAAAATAAAATAAAACAAAACCTACATTAAATCTATCAAGGGTAAATATCAAGTGTTTATGCATTTTATTAAATAAGGAAAGCAATAAAACCTAACTACAATACCAAAACATGGTTCAAAATACACCCATTAATTAAGTGTTTGAAACCCACAAACTACAAAATATAAAACTGGAAAAGAAAAAAGAAATGAACACTAGCTACACTATTTTATTACAAAGCATAAATTAAAACTAAGCTAAAATCTACATCTACATTGCATAAAAATAAACTAAACTACCTACTCTAACATGTTTTTGGAGAGCACAGTGGTGCCTCCAAGAACAGTGAAAATAAACTATAGTGTAGCTAGGTTTCTTGTTCAAGGGGGTGGGAGGATATATTTATAGAGTAGGATTAAGCCCTAGGCCCATTCAAGGCCCACCTGGTCGCTAAACAATTGCTTTGTCGCGGAACAAATTGGCTAGGGACAAAACACTTTTTAGCTCCAAGATGGCGCGCAGGAGGGGGCGGGAGCTCGAGGTCCAGGGGAAAAGACAAGGATGTTTCCACCTGCGGGACTTGAGGTCCTGGGAGCTTGGATTCAATTTGGCATGTGGGAATTTGAATTTATGAGGGAGTGCATGTCACGTGAGTTGTCCCTGTCGCGGAGCTGTGTTTCTTTTCTCTGGTCGCGGAAGGCTGTCTTGGTCGCGTTCCACTTTTGTCGCGGAACCATGTTCCGCGACAAAATTATGTGTCTTGATACTCCTTTCACAGTCGCGGAGCATTTTTTTGGTCGCGGAGCACTTGGTCGCGGAGCACTCTATCGCGACAAAAGGTCTATCGCGACAAAAGGTCCCGGAAGGTCCAGATATTTTTCTCTCTCTCTTTCTTTTCTTTCTCTTCTCACTCGTTCATCTCAGTTTTCTTTTCTTCCTCCATCTTTCTTGTTCTTCTCCATTCTTATTCCTTCTCCAGTTTTCTTTTCTTCCTCCATCTTTCCTTTCAAATGGGTTTCCTTATTTTTCCATCTTATTTCTTTCTGTGTTTTCTTCATTTGGGGGTTTGGCTTGGAAACTCGAAATGGACGGCGACGGAGGGGATGGAACAGGCGGCGATGAGATCTGGTTTGAGCACGGTGCGGCGGCGCGAGATGGTGGCGGATGTGGGCAGCGGGGGCTGCGGTGGTTGCGGCGGAGGAAGGGCAGGGATGGGGCGGCAGTGGTGGTTTCGGCTGTGTTCGATTGATTTGGGGAAGAAGGTGGTGTCGGAGGTCGGATTGGGGCGGCGGCTGGAGGCTGCTGCTTCTCGCAGAGGTGGAGGTGGTGGTGCGGCGATTGGGGAAGTCGGAATCTGGAGAAGGGACGAAAATGGTGGCTGTTGGAGGTAGGTGGGAGGCGGATGAAGAGGAGGAGGGGCGATGGAGACTCGAGGTTGGAGATGGGCGTGGTGAAGACGGGATGGGACTGTTGGTGGTGGAGATGGAGGGGTGAATGGTTGATGAAGGGCGGCGGCCGGAGTTGCGAAGTGGGGCAGCGGCGGAGGGCGGCGGATGCGGAAGGTGGTTGCTGGCCGGAGGTTTTTTGTTGGAGTGTTGGTGGGAAGGGGGGCGGCAGGAGGATGGTTGAGGTAGGTGGTGGAGATGAGAATGATGGTGGTGGTGATGGGATGAGGATGGTCGGAATTGGAGGGAGGCGGAGTGCGGCAGCGGTGGTCGGCGGCGGCTGGCGGCGCCGGATTAGGGTTAGGTTTAGGGTAGGGTTTAATTTTGGGCTTTTGGTTGGACTTTGGTATTGGGCTAATGGTAATTGGGCTTGAAAATATTGGGTTTTGGACTGAATTTTGGACTGGACTCACATTGGATTATTGGACTGGACCAAATTACCTGTAATTAATTTAAATTAACAGTAATTAGTGGACCATTTAATTTTTAATTATAAGATGAGATAGAATTAATAATGATAGGAGAAAACCAAACATAAAAAATAAATATAAATAATAATATATACATCAAAACATAAGATAGAATAAATAAGGATATTTGTTCCACTTGATCATTTGGTTTGTGTTCCATTTAATGAACTCGCGTTCCACCGAATAGACAACAACGAACCAAAATTAATCAAGTAGAGGATTTTTAATATTTTTATCATGTTTTTGGATTTTTTAATATGAATTTAATGAAATAAACAATATTTTTGTATTTTTCAATACCAGCTTATTATTTATACAAACTTGCATAAATCTGCTAAATTCAACTGCTTTCTTATTTAAATAAGAACGGAATGCGATCAAATGTCCATATTAGACACGGAAATAGATTGAAAATAATGGTCAATTTTGGCCATTATCAGTCGCCGGAGCCGCCGGCTGTTGATACCAATGCTGGGAATGGGTCAAAATTGCAATTTTCCCCTACTGGACTGGATGCCGCCAAGGGGGCTGTGGCTTTCCCTAATAGTGGGAACACAGACAAGATGGATGTTTGCAGTTCGGACGCAGAAAAAGAGTGTGACACTAATAAGGAAAGGGCTTCTGTTGTGGCTGCTATTAAAGACAAAGGGGTTGACTTCTACCCTCCTGGTACTGATCACGGGACTGTGGCAGTGGTTCCCAGTACAGACAAATCCCAGGTTGAGACTGTTCAAACGGCTAGCACCTTGCTTCCATCCCAACTGACTTATGGGGAATGGATCAAGGTCACTAGGAAAAAGCCCAGTAAGGGCAAAAATACGTTGGCCCAAAATGCCAAGGTTTCTCCTCTTATTAAGAAGTCAGGGACAATTTGCAGCCCAAGAATTACAAGGCCCAACAAAAACAAGCCCAGAAACTTGAGTTGGGCAAGCACGATAATACTAAGGCCCACGGGAAGGCGTTCAAATCCCACTTAAACGATTGGCCTGCTATGGTTAAACAACAAAGAGCCTCTGTTGGAGACGACGACACCCCTTTCACGAGCGTTGAACCATCGGAAAAGAAGCCGGTGCCGGTCCAAATTCTGAAGGGGCCAAGGAAGGAAAATATCGATCCCCTGTTGGCCATGGCAGAGGATTCAAAAGTTGAAGAACCACCGGATGGGCCCAACGATATGCAAACCTAGGGGGTATGGTCAGAGCCCCTTTCCATTTCCACAAGTATGATTTTTATGGATTTTAAACACTTTAAATTGGTTTCTTGGAATGTCGGAGGGATTATGAATAAGAGAACTCGTAGCAGTCTTAAAGATGTGATTAGGAGTACTGATCCAGATATGCTTGTTCTTATTGAACCGCAATCCAAATTTTGTAACTCTCGTGTCTTCTTTGCGGGGTTGAATTACTCCCCCATTTGTGTTCAAGAGGCTAGAGGTAGGGCAGTGGATCCTTGCGAGAATAGAGGGAATATCAGTTTGGATGTTGTGGATCATAGGGATCGTTTGATCACGGTTCGCCTTTATAATGACAAGGAATCTTGGTATCACTCGGCGATTTATGCAGCCCCGAGATATGGGGATAGAAAGGTCAATTGGACTAACCTACAATATATTTCGGAATCAATTGAAGGTGCGTGGGCGGTTATTGGTGATTGGAATCAAATCACCAATTCGAAGGAAGTCAGGGGAGGCAGATATAATGTGAATCATGCGACCGAACTGGTGGATGTTCTCACCACTGTGGTCTATCTACTCTCAACACTCAAGGGGGGCTCTTCACATGGTCTAGAGCTGTGGGTAACTCCCAATTTATTCTGAAGAGGTTGGACAGATGCACTTGAAATTTGGATTGGATTTATATGTTCCCTAATGGATTTGTTCAGGTGCTTGCTAGGATTGGCTCATATCATCACCCACTTCTCTTGAGATGTGGACACCCCCCCCCCCCTCCCACCATCCTGTCCGGATCTAAACCCTTCCGGTGGGAAGCTTCATGGACAGTTAAGGAGGATTACAGGCCTATTGTGGAAGAAGCCTGGAACTTGCCTCACAATTCTATATCTCATCAATTGGAAGCTGTTCGAAAGGCCTTTGAGAACTATAACAGATTGGGTGGGGGTAATATCAAATGGAAAAAGGCCAAAATCATTAAGAGGATTGAAGGTATCTCTAGGACGTTGGAGACAGTCGATTCGGTCAGGCTACACTTGCTTGACTCGCAATTAAGACAAGAACTTGACCTTCTCATGATTCAAGAAGAAATCTATTGGCAACAAAGGGCGAGAGACATGGATTCTTGCGGGGGATAGGAACACTTCTTATTTCCATGCCCGCGTCAAAGCTAATAGGCACCGAGGGAGGATCCACGGACTATATGCCCCAGATGGCAATTGGTGTGATGATGACCTCACTCTGAGAAACAATGCAAAATTTTTTTTCCAGTACATGTTTGCCAACCACAACCAGATGCGTGGACCAGGGAACGTGTCTCCTCCCAGCACCATGGTGATTCCACCTCTCACTCCCCTGGCCACAGAGGTCACAGTTGACCTGTGTGCTGCCCCTGGTATGGAAGAAGTTAAGAGAGCAGTGATGAATATTAATGGAGATTCGGCCCCTGGGCCTGATGGCTTCCCAGGACGTTTCTTCCAAATTTTTTGGGATGCCACCAGTCATTCGGTCCATGAATTCTTCAAACAGGCATTTTTGGAGCAGTCATTCCCAAGGTCAATCTCTAAAGCTTTCATTTGCCTCATCCCGAAGGTATCAACTCCTACTACCTTCCATCAATTTAGGCCCATCACCCTTTGTAATGTGATCTACAAGGTGATAACTAAGGTGATGGTGGAACATCTAAGGCCTATTCTGCAAGGAATGATCTCTGCCAACCAAGCCGCCTTCCTCCCCGGAAGGGGCCCAGCGGACAACGCATTGACTTTGCAAGAACTTTTGGCCCACTTGGGGGATACTCGTTTGAGGAGGAAGAGTCATTCTTAAGATCGACATAGCCAAAGCATACGACAATGTCCTTTGGGAATTTCTGGAAGCTTGCTTATGGGAGATGAGGCTGCCTGCTGACTTCATCAAGCTGGTTATGTTCTGCATATCCTCCCCTACTTACTCTATTCTATGGAATGGCAGAAGTACAGAGGAGTTCACTCCGGGCAAAGGACTCCGGCAGGGAGATCCGATCTCCCCCTACCTTTTCCTTATTGTTATGGAGAAACTTTCTGTTATGATCCACAAGGCGGTCAACGATAATCTTTGGAGGCCTCTCAAATAGTCGGATGAATGGATGGGGATCTCTCACCTTCTCTTCGCTGACGACCTCATTCTATGCTCAATGGTGGATAGGGTTAGCATCCACACTATGGCGGATTCTCTCAAAGCCTTTGTTGTCTCCTCTGGTATGAAATTGAATCCCCTTAAATCCTCCATCTTAGCTTCTCATGCTGTTTCCATGCAAGATAAAACCTGGATTGCCGAGGTCCTGAATGTTAGTATGGTTGATGCGTTTGACAAGTACCTGGGGTTCTCTCTGGCTCAGGGCAGGAACAAGTGTAGTTACTTCAACTTTATCCTTGATAAGATTGATGCTAAGCTTGAGGGATGGGCCAATCATTTTCTTAACAAGGCAGGGAGATTAACGCTTTGCAAAGCCGTCTTAGTGGCCATTCCAACATATTTTATGCAAATCCATTGGTTCCCGGAGACCGTTTGTAAATCCATTGATAGGAAAATAAATCGATTCCTTTGGAAAGATTCTAAGGGGGTAGGATTACATCTTGTCAGCTGGGACAGAGTTGCCTCGTCCACTGGTGTAGGAGGCCTGGGGCTCAAGAAAGCTCGTCTTATGAACGTTGTGTTGTTGGGGAAACTTATTTGGGATGCCCTGCACAGCCCCTTGAAAAATTGGGTGAGGCTTCTGAAGCTCAATTGGCAAGGGGCGGGACACCCTTTCCACTTTCCCTCTGGAAGCAAATCCCACACTACTAAGATCCTGATGAAGCTGGAACCTTTCCTGAGAAAGGGGTTTAAACTCAGACTTGGCAAAGGTGAGGTTTCCGTCTGGTTTTCAGAATGGTGGTAGGGCACGTAGCTTGGCTCCCTTATCCCTTATGTCGACTTCCATGATATCAACCTCCAGTTCAAGGACGTCATTGTCAATGGCAAATGGGACTGGGGCAGCATCTACACCACCATCCCCCAGCCGCTTCTCCATGATATCATTGCTACCTCCCCCCGGCCATTCATCCTAGCGTCCAAGACTCATGGATTTGGATGGGTGATACCTCGGGCAAGTATACGGTTGCTTCGGCCTATAAATTCTTGACTAAATCTGGGGACCAAGATAGGCACTAGAAGTGGTTATGGAGATCGAACTTTCCAGCCAAATATTGTCTCTTGATGTGGATAATTAGCCACGGCACCCTCCCTGTAAATTCCTTAAGATATCGCAGGAAGGTAGCCTCCAACCCGCTTTGCTCTTTGTGTGGAGGTGTATCGGAAAGCTGGGATCACTGTATCTTCTATTGTTCGTGGGTCTCTCAACTTTGGAATCTGCTTCACATTCAGATTCCCTTCGACTGCCACCTCATTCCTTCAGCCGAAATCAGGAGCTTTCTTCATGGTATGTACCGCACATTCGGAACTCTATTTGTTGTTGCTCTCTGGCATGTTTGGGTCGAACGCAATTCACGAATATTCCGTGGGAAACATAAGCCCAATTGGCTGCTGATCAAAGAGATATGGCACATCTCTGGTGCCATTGACCGAGGGGACAATTATCACAGACCATAAAAATTTCCCATGCGGTTGGTCTCATGGAACTCTGCGGGGGTGACGGGGACTATGGTACATGTCGACGGGAGCTCTCTTGGTAACCCCGGCCGTGCGGGGTTTGGTTTTGTAGTGCGGGAAGAGGATGGGAGATGGATAAATGGCGGTTGCGGTTTCTTTGGTCATCAAACGAACATGTTCGCCGAACTTTCGGCTATGGCCCATGGCCTTGAAGCCGTGGCAGGTGCGGGTGGTAAAAAAGTCTCATGTTTCTCCGATTCTCAGGCTGCCATCACTGCTCTTAACTCTCCGGGGTTGTTTCATCCTTATGCGGCCATCATTCAAAGGATTCGTGACCTGAGAGACTCCTTTGAAGAATGTTTGTTCTATCACGTGTTGATGGAAGGTAATAGGGTGGCGGATGGCCTCGCCAAGCATGGTGCATCAATAGAGGATTTCTTTACCACATGGGCGTTCACACCGGACTTTGTCCGGCGTGACCTTGCTGCGGATGCCTTGGGTGTCTTCTACCCCAGATTCTAGTCCTGTGTTGTTTGGTCCATTTGCTGTGTATTTTTCCCTTTTCGTCTCCCCCCCTGTTGTTACCCCTCTTTTTGGTTCTTTCTTTTATCCCTTCTTGTGGTTATGTTGTTTCCTGGCCGTGAGGCTTTCCCAAAAAAAATAGGGAGAGTGAGAGGAAGAAAAAGTGTAGCCAATTGCCCCATTTGCTACCCATGAATTATACACGGAAATGCGTGCCAGCCTGTTACAAAGTGAATCTTCTTTTTTTTTCTTTCCTTTCCTTTTTTACATAAAATAGCTGGTGGTTTTAATATTTTTTTTTTCGTTTTTTCTTAAATAGATTTTCTTAATAATTTTTTATTTTTAAGCAATAATCTATATGTCATAAAACTAACTTATTTATTTAAAATGTTAACGTATATATCCAACATATTAATATATGCAAAATATTAACCTATATGCCCATATACTAATCTATGTATACAAAATATTAATTTAAATGTTCAAAACCTGACATATGTATCAAAAGATTAAATATGTAAATATTTCAAAATAATTAAAATAATTTAAAATATTAATTATTTTTTATTTATCCAAAAATTAAATAATCAATATAGTTGTTAAATTAAAATGTGAAATTATAAAATGAATAGTAAGTGTTCCTTAAATACCTTTTTTTTTTAAATATTATTAGGCCCTTTCCAATGGAGAGGTATTTGTTGAGGTGGCCAATATAAATATCCGCACATGAGGTATTTGACCAATGAGGGAGGGGTATCAGGAGAGAGCGGTAGCTAATTTGCTACCCTTTAGGCACAGGTTTTTATGCAAAAAAAATTATTGAAAACTTTATTTTATTGTTGGGTATCATTGTTTGGGTAGAATTTTATTATTGTATATATTACTTAAATACCTACTTTTGGGGTATTATTGTTGGGATGAGAATTTTATTTAAAAATAGAGGTATTTAGTTTTTGATGTGGCACTGATGTGGCACATAAATACCCGGAATGAAATATTTACCACTGGAGAAGGCTTAAGAGTTTGTTTTAAAGGTAAGATGTGGCAGTGGCACTAATAACGTGGACTTTTTATTCAGACTGTTATCACTACAGTATCAGTTTTATTTACTAGTACTACAATTACAGTACTCTGGATTATTTGTCGGTTATCATTCTGCTAGCACCAAAAAGTACTCATCCGTCACACTAAAAGTGGCCACTATTTCTTTTTGGGGTGTCTCATTAAAAGTGGTCACTTTCCCTTTTAAGCAAATTAGATTAACATAAGTATGATTAAAAACCCACAATAATGACAATTGTACTTTCTGCACAAAGTCCCTATATATGTTTAACCATTAATATCTCAAAATGGGTATAAATAAAAATTATATAAAATATATATTCTAAACCTATATGATTAGACGATTCCAACAAGACCACACTTGACTATTTTTTTCTTTCTACATTATTACGATAACATTAAGTCAAAGTTAATTAATAAATATGTTTAAAAGTCAAATATAACCATTATAAATTAGATGGATTGATTAGTCAAATTTATTCACACTACTTTAGCTACTAAACACCACAACCTAAATTCCCGTGCCCAAAAGAAAGTGGTCACTTTGAATGTGACGGAGGGAGTAACTTGTTTACTGTATGCATTAAATGTTTGCCCTTGCAGGTCGTCGTTACAACTGTAAAGAAAGGGCAACCAGGATATGAGAAATCGCCAGCCTAGCCTGCCCAATTATGCAATCTCCAGAAGAGAGGATAGCTGCTAACGGAGAGAGCTCCTTCATAATCCTTCATCACAAACAGGTTACACCGACTGCCTGAATCTCAATCCCACCATCATCACTGTACGTCGGCCCTGGATACGAGAGCTCACGAGGACGACACCCACATTCTAGCTAGACTTCGATCCCTGCAGTTAATGTTGACTTATTTCATCTTTATTTAGCATTTTAGTAGTATAGTCGATCCATAGTCATTCTTTACCTCACTATATGCACCAGGCAAATTCCTCGCCAGGCTAATCATTTGTAGTATATTGCAGAGAGTGGCTTTAAAAATTGGAGCTTGTTAGCGGCTGGTCTCGGTCCACACATAAATAAGGGTTTCTCAGTTTCTTGGAGATGGCAGCTTATGCATCTGTGGTTTCTCTCATCAATCTTCTGGACCAGGTTCGGCAACATCAAGCTCGCCGCCGTCAGATCATTTTCCACGATAAACAGATTCAGGCACTCCGCCAGAGGAGCGAATACTTGCAAGGCTTTCTTGAAAGGTATTCTCATGGTACTACGGCTACCAAAGAAGCAGAGATTTTGGAGGGCCGAATTGTGTCTGCTGCTGTGCGGGTACAAGATGTGATCAGATCTCATATGGTGGATCAAGTTCGTGCCGCATGTACTGCTCAACAGGGCGACACTTGTTGGGACCATATGATATTGTGGGCTTTGGGCCGAGCCCTCACGGTCTTGTCTTGCAGTAAAGCTTCAGTTTTGTCTGGTACCAAAACTTCAGTTGATCTATGCGATCTAGCAAATATGGTAGCAGAGATGGAATCCATCGAGGCTATGGTAGTGAAGTTTCAGGATAACAAAGCAACAAAAGCTCACTCGAGTTCTGTTGCTAACAGCAGTACATCCAGCGTTCCTCCCAGTGGCAACACTGCTGCTATTGTGGGCTTTGATATAGAAGTGATTCAGATCATGGAAAAACTAATAGGACATCCACCTCGTCGTGTAGTCTTCCCCATAGTTGGCATGGGGGGAATTGGAAAGACTACACTTGCTAAAGCTGTCTACGGAAAACGTCTTATTGTTCGACATTTTGACATTCGCATTTGGGTTACGGTGTCTCAGGAGTTTAGCACAAAACAAATTTTATTGCAAGCACTCTTGGCTGTCAATCCTCAATATAAAACGGACGGTTCAGAAAGTGAAGATAAGATAGGTGAACAAGTGTACAAAACTCTTTGCGGTAGAAGATATTTGATTATAATGGATGATATTTGGAGTGTTGAAGCATGGGAACAAGTTAGGCATTTCTTTCCTGAAAACAACAATAGGAGCAGAATTCTTGTGACTAGTAGGCAATCAGATATGGGCGAGTATTTTGGTTCGGGTGCCTTCAAGATGCAATTTCTAGGAGAGGATAAAAGTTGGGAGCTGTTCTGCGGGAAGGCATTTGGACTTCATGAAAGTTGTCCACCTGAGCTTGAGGAAATCGGGAAGAAGATTGTTCGGAAATGCCGGGGACTTCCTCTGTCCCTTGCTGTCATTGGGAGAGTTCTTGCAAAGTCTCACGCAAAAGAATACTGGGAGAGTGTTGAAAAAGATATGAACTCTATCTTGAGCTCTGAAAATGATGAACAATGTTTGAATATATTATCTTTGAGTTATCGGTGTTTGCCTGTGTATTTGAAACCTTGTTTTCTTCATATGGGAATTTTCAAGGAAGATTTCGTGGTCAGCGTCTTTAGACTGATAAAGCTCTGGGTTGCTGAGGGGTTTATAAAGCCAAAGAAAGACAAAACCATGGAAGAGGTGGCAATGGATAAAGACAAAACCATGGAAGATTTTGCAATGGATTGTGTGAGGGATCTTATTGACAGAAATCTCATTTTGGATAACAGAGATGGAACAATCTCCGTACACGATCTTCTGCGAGAAGTGTCCTTAAGGATAGGTCAAAAAGAGAAATTCTTTTGTGTGATAAACATGCATATTATGCCAAGTTGGAAAGCCTACGATTTTTTCGATGACAAAAGCGGCGCCATTTCTAAGTTATGCTCCAAATACTATTACAACCCAAAAGTAGTTAATGGTGACTTCTGGATGGTAAGGGGCCAGAATATTGATTACACCACAGAGCTCTTTCCCTATAAACTGCTTAGCTTTCCCTACTTACATTTCTCCGGGTTTTCCCGCCAATGGCAGCAAAGAGTGTTTCCTCTGCTCTACAAATTTTGGAATTTGCAATCGATAATTATCCCTGAAACATTCTCAAAGGGGGTGACACTCTTTGATATCTGGAAGATGCCTCAGATCAGGCACATTCTTGTCGATGAATTTCGTATTCCAGATCCTCCAGTGAGTTGTGCCGATGAATCAGTAGTACTGGAGAATTTACAGACACTTGGTGTGGTACAGAATTTCAGATGCACTGAGCAGGTGCTTGAAAGAATTCCTAACATCAAACATTTGAGACTTAAATATTCGGGGTGGTCGTCGTCCACCGGAATAGAAGATTGCTGTCTCAAAAATGTTGGTAGATTTCAGAAGCTTGAGACATTGATTTGCCACTCCCCCCTTAGAGGATTACGTCTGGACTATATTGGTATTGCCTTCCCAACCTCGTTAAAGCATTTGTCTATACGTGATTTCCTTCTTGATTGGACAGATTTGAAGATGATTGGTGAGTTGCCAGATCTTGAATATCTCGATTTGAAAGATTGTAACTTTGAGGAATCTGAGCTGAAGATTGTAGAGGGGGGATTTCAGAGCTTAAAATACTTCCAGATTCATTGTCCTAGTCTTGCTCATTGGACTGTGGATAGCTCACAGGATTTTCCGAAGTTGGAGAGGCTCTCCCTGGACTGGGCCACAGAATTGTGTGAGATCCCGGATGCCATTGCAGACATACCAACGCTGAACCTGATTCATCTGATCGACTGTCGTGCATCGCTTGCCCTTTCAGCTTTAAATAAATTGAAGGAACTACTCGACCAGGGAAATGAAGATCTTCAAGTGAAAGTCTTCTCCTCCTGGGCTGGTGACTATGCCAATTTCTTGAAAATGGTTGAAAGTGAAGATGAACTGGAGAGCTACAAAAAGAATTTCGAAATCGTGAGGTAAGAGCCATGAAGAAGATACTTTGTTACTATTAGACTAGGCCAATGTGATATTTTGTTGTGAGTTTCATATACTCCGTTTACTATCATTCATTCATATATTCTTGTCACCCTATTCTCAGTGATAATCAGTAGCTTCAGATCAAAAATTGATTTAAGTATTATACCCTAAAATACAAATTTCTTTTTTGGGTGAGTTATTACTTTTAAAAATTAAGTATTAGCTTTCACATGAACTCGTTCAGTCTGTTTCCATTCTTTGGTTACATTTATAAACTTATTCGATTTGTGTTTATTGCAGGATATGGGGTCCCTATAAAAACAAATGGAGATGGGCGTTGTATGACGACATCACAAATCCGTGGGAGTGAATTTTGTCGGCAACAAGAACAAGAACATGGTTGGGCTTCTGAGGCGTGAGTGAATTTGTGCTCAATCGTATGTTTTCATCATTCTCTTCCATTTGTAGTATAGTATAGTATTGTAATGTACTGTTGGAGTGATAAAAGAGACAAATTCTATTGCTCAATCAAAAGGCAACAAAACCAAAAATGAAGTGAACTTCTGGTACATCATTATGAAACTATCTGGATTACAACTATATTTATAGAGAATTTTTATGAGAAGTGGTTCCTAAAATACTATATCTAACAAACTCAACTCACTCACTTATTTTCCAAGTCCAGTAAAAAGAGGACTTGCTCAACAATAGAATATCCCAAATATAGAAAATAAGAACAAGAAAATTTGACACAAATATTTATATTATACTAGGATTTACTACTAATTAAATAAGAGCCAACCTGCTATCCTTTGTGCACCTCTATTACTAATGATATGTTGCTAATTCAATTTGATCCTTTTTTTATGTTATAACATGGAATTTCTCTTTGGCGAATGCTTGATTACTTTCTCTGCTAGGTTAGAGAGTTCATATATGTAATGTGTCTCAACATGTTCTCTTCTTAGCCACTACTGCACCATCATCACTATATAGTTGGATTTCATGTGGTCTCCAATCCATCCATACTTATTTTTCAGAGCAAATAGACTGATCAGGCAGATGTTCCACCTTCATTAAACATACTTATTATTCTCTTGCCTATATTACTTCTGATTCCTCCCCGTGGCACATTGCAAATGCCCACAAAAAGCGACGCTAATAAGATCATGCTGACTTCTTTGCTAAAAGAGCTCACCTCATTCCATGTTCCTTTCCTTCTTTTGCTTCTTTTGCTTTATAAAAACCAGCATACTTTGGCAATAGGACTCTCCTCCAAAAAACTGATGCTGGATGACAAGCAATTCCTAGGAAGATGTACGAACTCAGAAATTTTAAGGAACATTAAAATAACAGTGCTCGAACTTCAGGTTTAATTATGTAAGAGGAATCAGGAAACCCATCAGCGTTATTGTCCTTGTATGTATGCCAAGTTGGCAACTGACTTGTGTAAAATCTCCCAGGCTTTATTTATTCTCGAACTCATAAATTGATCTTACTCTGGATATACTATTACCTTTCTGTGGATATATTACGTAATCCCTTATTAGTTGTATTATTCTGCCCACTAACTATAATCCTTGGTTCTTTGTTGTCAAATGTTCAGAGTCGATCTGAAATAACTTTTCTCATATAGAGATTTATTGCTTTTATTTAGGCCTCGATTTGGATTTTCTTGAATTCATTTTGGTTATGCAATGATATGAACAATTTGAACACAGCAATGCAAACTTGTCCGCCGTTTGTTCTTGGTCAAAGTAATTCTTTTGGAATTGATCATAATCTTGTGAATTTCAGATCACGGAGATGTTGGTCGGATAATGTTGAACTGTTCCAAATGTGAATTTTCTGCTCATCTTTGGAAACCTTATTAAAGTACCCTCAGAAACAATGTGAACCATCAGAACTTCCATTCAATGCAGCAGTACAATCTCTGGTGCAGCTATGTAATGTTCACAGATTCAAAATTTGTTCATCTCCTCATCGTTGCTGTTTCTTGAGTACAATCTATATGATTACATGGTGATTAGACAAATCATATAAGATTCCATTTGACTCATTTGACTATGTTTCTTATATACTACCTCCGTCTCAATATAATCGTTACGCACCCTTCCGACACGCATGCCGATGCACATTTTTAACGGTTAATAACTTAAATTTTGTACAACAAAAAGTTATAAAAAGTTAATTGTCTAAAACTACAAGATTAGACGAATCTAACAAGATCTCATTGACTATATTTTTTTCTTACATAACTATGATAAAAATTTGAATCAAAGTTAAACAGTGAATAGTGTCAAAAAGTCAAACGTAACAATATTTGTGAGATGGAGGAAGTAATTGTACTAGATAAACTCGATGCGCAACTTATTATTTATGGATACACAACTACCATGGGAAAAGGAAAAATATTTCTATGTGAACGCTTATGTCTGCCTTTTATTATGTACTCACTATACTTATGTTTTTCCAACTTTTTTTATTCTTCACATATGAGGAGGATTTATTGACTTTTTGGGGTAGAATTATATGCATGGGTTAGAATAATGATAGGTTATAATTAAATTAATATATGATGAGATTTTAGCAATTCATGGTACACAAATAGCTTCGGGAATGAGGAAACGGTTTGAACTGACTTTACCTAAAATGGCACACCATTTGTGCACATTATTATTGTAGTAATTGTACATAAATTATTGGCTACAATTGCAATAAATATAACTGCAGAACAAGAAACAGAGTACTCTGTTGAAAATAAACTTTACAATACCAAGCAAGAACACTCAAGCAACAAACTAATTGAATCCTTGACCAAGCTAAGAAATCGAAAGGCCCCCATATATTCTACCAAAATATGTGTAGTATTTGTACTTGTACATGAATTATTAGCAACATCTTACCAATAGCATTATTGTCGGCAACATGTTACCAAAACCGAAAGGCTTTATCTTGGTGGCTGTATTTCTGCATCAAATAGCATAACTAAAATTACATGTTCTTGTAGCACTGTTTTAGTAAACATGTTTGTGGGCAAAAATTGAGACCTTTAGATAATTGGCCTTTGGTTTGAGGAAATCAATGCTTTTAGGATGCTGCTGCTAGTTCAAAGGAAACTGAGAGGGATGGTGCAAACTCATGGCTTTATACGCTCATTCAGGCTCTGAAAGCATTTAAGTATTAACCCAAATATTTGGTGCAATCTAAATTCTAACATGCGAGGTGTATGAGTGGAATAATTATCCACCATCTCATAAAGCAAATACCATTAGGATTCGGAGCCTTTAAAATGTTCTTAAAAAATCAAAATATCAATTTATGGAAGCTCTTGCAAAAGGTAGAAATCTCTTAACATACCATTATAATGATAGATGAATTATTGTCTTCGATCATTATGCTACCAGAGAGCAGAGCATCGCCACACTTCGAGATTATCCATAACCTTTTGTCCTACAAATATTTGAACTCAAAAAAGCACAATCAAAAATTCCATAAGACTGAAGACGACGTTCTTTCCAATATGCGCACCCACATGAATGAATTCCCTCTTCATGAAGGGAACCGACCAAGTAGTGTGGCAACACAGGGACTCAAAAGGCTGGATTTCCTTATATCTGTTGAAGAGCAGATTCAGACAATCCCAATACATTCAAACCAGAACTATTCATAGAGCATTTTCATATCAAAGGCTAATTGTACAGAAAGATCCGGTGGTTACATGTTTCTGCCATCAGGGACGTTAGAGTTTGTAGAGATTAACCTTTATTCTTCAATGTCAGTTAAAATCGCATAAAAATAAAGTCATATTCCCTAAGAGCAATTAATCGGATAAAACAACAGTATAGGATCTACCAGAGAGCTTGTGTGTATAGTCGGATCATTCCATTTTTACAAATATGAACATACGAACTTGACAATTCTTGCAAAATTTGAGCAACAACGTGCTTTATCTATTCCTCGAATAATGCCCTCTGCCAGTGGATTCAAACTACTGGTTTCAATTGCCAACACCAGTAGCAGCACACTGCTCACAATATTGGTAATCCTCTCTGAAACTGGGGATTCCCATGTCTCAACACTCAATAGACTTAATATTCAGGTGAATGATGCATGGTGGAGTGGAACAATTAACCAAGGAAAAAAGATAACAATTATAACCCGAGAAACCAAACTATAGCCTAACAAAATTTATTGGGTAAAAAGAAAAAAAAAAAAAAAAAAAAAAATCAAACTGGACTTGTAAACCCTTAGACACGTTAGCTTCTTCTTCGCGTTGTCGATTGAACACAAGGTGCCCAATAGTTCCGCCCAATCGCAGCCCAGTATACAACCCAAAGGCGGAGCTGCCACTGTTTTGCAATGTCAGACAGAGGAGATAGAAGAAGGGGGAGGGGTGGACATAAATTGGGGATTATAAGTCGGACGTGACAAAGTCAACATAAATACTGGTACGATGATAGTAATATGCAAGAAACAGGACAGATGTTTAGGGTTTGCGGAGGGCGAGGTTCGGCATCAGTGACGGTAGAGCGAGTTAGAGCGCAAGGGTGGGAACGGAGTGAGGACGATGCACAGAGGGAATCAGAGAGATGCAAATACTGGGCCAACCAATCCAACGGCCATAATTTCAATTGGATTTCTGATCCAATGGGTGTAATTGAAATTAAGATATGGAAATGCTCTTTACCTTTACCGCTATTATAATACTCCGTCCGGACTTCCCCTTTACAGAGCATTTGAGATCCTCTAAAACTTGAAGGTGAAGCTCCCGTTTCGTGGATGCTCTAGGGTTCGGAGTGGTTTAGCTTGAAACTTGAACAGGATTTGCAGCAGAGAAGGCGTGAATGTTGTATTATAGGTTTCGCATTTTAGGTATTTTAGGTATCAGGTTTATCAAGAGCATATGCATACTTCACCTCAGCTTAAATCGTGCATTTTAGCTTTTATCTTTAATTAGTACAATAAGCATAACCTACCTTTGTGTCTGTAGCAGGCAAATTTCCTGGTTAATCATTGTAGTGGCTGGTCCTGGTAAAGGCATAAATTAAGGGTTTCTCTTTTGCTCGGAGATGGCAGCTTATGCATCTGTGGTTTCACTCATCAATCTTCTGGATCAGGTTCAGCAACATTATCAAGCTCGCCGCCGTCAGATCCTTTTTCACGATGAACAGATTCAGGCACTCCGCCAGAAGGGTGAGTTCTTGCAAGACTTTCTTGAAAGATACTATTCTCTTGGTACTAGTGGTACGAATGAAGCAGAGATTTTGGAGGGCCAAATTGTGTCTGCTGCTGTGGGGGTACAAGATGTGATCAAATCCCATATGGTGGATCAAGTTCGTGCAGCTTGTACTTCCCAGCGGAACGATACTTGTGGCGTAACTGGTGCCGTCACTGGGGACAGCGACCCTAACTGCGGAATTAGTATTAGTAAGATATCGTCCACTTTGCGCCGGTGCCTCACGGTGTTGTGCCGTAACAGAACTTCGGTTGATCGAGTTCGTGCCGCATGTACTTCCCAGCGGGACGAAACTTCAGTTGATGTATGCGATCTAGCAGAGATGGTAGCAGAGATGGACTCCATCAAGGCTATGGTTGTGAAGACTCAGGAGAACAAAGCAACCAAAGCTCACTCAAGTTCTGTTGCTAACAACAATACATCCAGAGTTCTTCCAAGTGGCAATACTGCGGCTAATGCAATTGTGGGCCTCGATGAAAAAGTGATTGATATCATGGACACACTCACAGGATATACATCTAGCCGTGTAGTCTTCCCCATCGTTGGCATGGGGGGAATTGGTAAGACTACCCTTGCTAAAGCTGTCTATGAAAACCGTCTTATTGTTGAATATTTTGACATTCGCATTTGGATTACGGTGTCTCAAGATTTTAGGATGAAAGAAATTTTATTGCAAGCATTCTTGTGTATCAATCCTCAATATTATAATAATACTGACGGTTCAGAAAGTGAAGATAAGATTGGTGAAAACCTGTATAAAACTTTGTTTGGTAGAAGATATTTGATAATAATGGATGATATTTGGAGCGTTGAAGCATGGGAACAAATTAGGCGTTTCTTTCCTGAAAACAACAATGGGAGTCGAGTTCTTGTGACTAGTAGGCAATCAGATATGGGCGAGTATTTTGGTTCGGGTGCCTATAAGATGCAATTTCTTGAAGAGGATAAAAGTTGGAAGCTATTCTGTGGGAAGGCATTTGGATCACAGAGTTGTCTGCCTGAATTTGAGGAAATCGGGAAGAAGATTGTTGGGAAATGCCGGGGACTTCCTCTGTCCGTTGCTGTCATTGGGGGACTTCTTGCAAAGTCTCGTGCAAAAGAATACTGGGAGAGTGTTGAAAAAGATATGAACTCTATTTTGAGCTCTGAAAATGATGAACAATGCTTGAATATATTATCTTTGAGTTATCGGTGCTTGCCTGTGTATTTGAAACCTTGTTTTCTTCATATGGGAATTTTTGAAGAAGATTACGTGGTTAAAGTCTTTAGACTAATAAAAGTCTGGATTGCTGAGGGGTTTTTAAAGCCAAAGAAAGACAAAATCATGGAAGAGGTTGCAATGGATTGTGTGAGGGATCTTATTGACAGAAATCTCATTTTGGATAACAGAGATGGAACAATCTCCATACACGACCTTCTGCGAGAAGTGTCCTTAAGGATAGGTCAGAAAGAAAAATTCTTTTGTGTGATAAACATGCATATCAACCCACATGATGAAGCCTATCAGTTTTTCAAGCAGAAAAGGAGCGAAGAACCATTGGATGATGTGGTGGAAGAATCAACGACTCGCACCATTTCTTTGTTATGCTTCAAGTATTACAATTCAGTACTAGTTAATCGTGAATCCTGGATGGTAATGGGCCAAAATATTGATTACACCACAGAGCTCTTTCCCTATAAACTGCTTAGCTTTCCATACTTACCGTTGCATTGGCTTTCCAGCATTCAGCTGCAAAGGGTGCTTCCTCTGCTATACAATTTCTGGAATTTGCAAACGATAATTATCACTGTTGATCCTGACCCGGAGGAGGAGAAGAAGGAGGTAATCTTTGATATCTGGAAGATGCCTCAGATCAGGCACATTCTTGTCTCTAATTTTTGTCTTAAAGATCCTCCAGTGAGTTGTGCAGATGAATCAGTAGTACTGGAGAATTTACAGACACTTGGTGTGGTAAACCATTTCAGATGCACTGAGCAGGTGCTTAAAAGAATTCCTAACATCAAATATTTGAATTTCAATTGGCCCATAGAAGATTCCTGTCTCAAAAATGTTGCTAGATTTCACAAGCTTGAGACATTGATTTGCGAACATCAGGGCAATAGGGTGCCAAAGCGAAACCTTGCCTTCCCAACTTCGTTAAAGCATTTGTCTTTAAGTTTCTTCCAGCTTGATTGGACGGATTTGAAGATGATTGCTGAGTTGCCAGATCTCGAATATCTGGATTTGAAGGATTGTAACTTTGAGGAATCTGAGCTGAAGATCGTAGAGGGGGGATTTCGAAGCTTAAAATACTTCCGGACTGGATATTATGAGCTCACTCATTGGACTGTAGATAGCTCACAGGATTTCCCCAAGTTGGAGAGGATCTCTCTGACATTCGCCAGAAAATTGTCTGAGATCCCTGATGCCATTGCAGACATACCAACACTGAACCTGATTTATCTACTCGACTGTCCTGCATCGGTTGTGCGTTCAGCTCTAAATATATTGAAGGAACAACTCAGCCAGGGAAATGAAGACCTTCAAGTCAAAGTCTCCTCCACCATTTCTCAGGACATAGCCAATTACGGGAAAATGGTTGCAAGTGAAGAACTGGAGTGCTGCCAAAATAATTTCGAACTCTCAACCTCGTGGTAAGAGCCGAGTTTCATAGTATTTAGTTAATAATGCATATGAAATTTAGAAATTAGTTGATAATAATAATCTGCAGGCATGTTGTTTACGATCATTCATATATTGCTTATCTTGTCACCAAATTCTCAGTTATGTCACTAGCTTCCGATAAAAAAAAAAAAATTGAGCATTATAACCTAAACTACAAATTGTTGTTGTTGTTGTTGTTGTCGTCAGATATTCCTTCTATAAATTGGAAATAATTTCACTTTCATATGAACGTTCAGTCTGTTTTTCTTCTTTTGTTGCATTTATAAACTTAATTCGATTTGTGTTTATTACAGGGCAAGGCCCACCTATCAACAAGAATGGAAATGGGAAATTTTTGACGACATCGAACAAGTGTGGGAGCTACCATACAGAAGAACAAGAATTAATGCGTGAAAGCAGCAAGCAAGCATTTGGCCAATAAGAACAAGAGCATAGTTGGTGGGCTTCTGAGGCGTGATTTTTGCTCAATCGTATGTTTTCATTATCTCTGACATGTTGTAGTGTATTGTAATGTAAGGTTGTGCTTCTGTGCTTCTCTTTTTAATTAGCAGTCACATTATTAGTTATGGTCGTGCTATCCGGCCATTTATGCTTTTGGTTGTTTATACACTTAATTGAGAGCAAACAGACTGAAATCTTTCACCAAGGCAGATATTCTTCCGCTATCATTGAACATGCTCCGAACTGAACTCGGTCATCAATCCATCTGAGTTTTGCAGATTGAGTTAGTTAAGCCTCCTTCCAATATGCGAGAACTTAATACCAATGTGTCAGCTAAACAAGCTTGGACCTTCAGGTTGGTTACCTATGAAATGTTCACAGATTCAAAATTGTTGATATCCTTGCTGTGTTGCTGACTTTCTTGATTACATTAGTTGAAAGGATTTCCATTACCCGAGATCAAGGTTGAAAGTGACTCCATGGTATCTCTTGCCTATACTTCTATTATTCAGATACCTCCCCGCGGAACGTTGCAAATGCCCATAAAAAGCGACGTTAATAAGGAGCTCATCTCATTCTGTGTGTTCCTTTGCTTGTTTTGCTTCTTGCTTTCTAAAAGGATCAACCTTTGGCAAATGGCAATAGGAGTCCCCTCCAAAAACTGCATGTTGAAGCAGTTTCCATAAAGCTGTAGAAACTCAGAAATTTGAAGGGACACTAAAATAACAGTACTCGACTTCAGGTTTATGTAAGAGGTATCAAGAAAGCCATGCGTTATTATCCTTGTATGTATGCCAAGTTGGCAACTGACTTGTGAAAAATCTCCCAGGCTTTATTTATTCTCGATCTCATGTATTAATGTTATTCTGGATACATTACCTTTCTGTGGATATATTACCTAATGCCTTATTAGTAGTAGTATTCAGCCCACTAACTATGATCCTTAGTTCCTTACTTCCTTGTTGTCAAATGTTCAGAGTCATCCGAAATCACTTTTCTGATATAGAGATTTATTGCTTTTATTTATGCCCTTGATTTGGATATTCTTGAATTCTTTTTGCTTATGCTATGATATGAACAATTTGAACACAACAATTTCAACTTGTCCGCCCTTTGTTTTTGGTCAAATTATTTCTTTTGTAATTGATCGTAATCTTTTCAATTTCAGATCACAGAGATGTTGGTCGGATAATGTTGAACGGTTCCATATGTGGCATTCCTGCTTATCTTTAGAAACCTTATGAAAGTACCCTGAGAAACAATGTGAACCATCAGAACTTCCATTCAAAGCAGCAGTACAATTTTTGGGGCAGTTGTATTTATAGTTATGCAATGTTTACAGATTCAAATTTGTTCATCTCCTCGTTGTTGCCGTTTCTTGATTACATCAGTTGAAATGCTTTCCATTACCTAACATCAAGGTTAAAAGTGACACGATGGTAGGTCGCCTAGGTTGATTCTGATTCTTCCCCTTGGGCCTTGGCACACTCCAAGGCAAGGCTAATAACGTGCTGCCCTGCGTGCAAAAAGAGCTCCAAAAAGGATGCTGAACTTTGCATTGGTTGTTGCATGATTGAGTAATTTTGGAAATAGATGAAGAATACGGTCAATTTTGGACCGTATCAATAATGATCAAGGACTAAATTAATTGTAATTAATATAATTGTATGCATGATTGAGTGATTTTCAATAGAATATGGACCAAATTGAAATTAAGGTTAAGGATCATGTGTTCAGTTGAAATTTTGTCAGATTTTTCTGGACTTTAGAAAGTTGGTGGATTTATAAATCAGTAGGCACAACATAGAGTAGGTTGAGTTTGTATAAACTCCAAATAGAGTTTGTCTAATTTTGCACATAATCCATAAAATATTTGATTGTTAAAAGAAATTTTGTATAGTTATTTTTTCTAAGCAATCCATAAAATATATGGATATTTTTAAAGATTTTCTAAAATATGTATAGAATATCTCAAGATTTATAAATAGAATATCTCAAGATTTATAAATACTTTTTAAAATCCAGATTGAATACACACAAACTGTAAAAGGCCAAAAAAAAAAAAAAATTCTACAATTGAATACACTCCTAAGGATTATTTAGATATGAATCCCATTTTCTACTAGTAGATTTATGTGACCACGTATGACGTACCACATTCTTTAAATTTATAATTAGCTGTATAGGTTGTCAACTTGCCATGTTGCTTCTCATAGTTGTCGAGGAAAAGTCTTCATTTATATTTTTCAACGTTGACTTTTCTGTATTTATATTTTTTAAATTTTTTTTTTTATCTGTTTTCTTTACTACAACCATTCAAGTATTTATTTGAATTTTTTTTCAGGCCAACGAAGATATCACCATCCTAGATTCCTAACCTAAGCAATCCCAATTATGCAATCTTCAGAAGGGTCATAGCCGCTAGGGAGAGAGCTCCTTCATAATCCTTCACAAACAGGTTACACCGACAGCGTGAATCTCATCTCATCAGTCCCACCATCATTATTGTCGGCGCTGGATCCGAGAGCCCACGAGGTACACGTACACCCATATTCGAGTTCGAAGCCTGTGGTTAATGCTGAATTATTTCTTCTTTAATTCTTACCATAGTCCATACTTAAGATCAACAAATTGATCCGAGTATGATCCTGATCAGATCATAACTGTAAGATTTCATCCTACCAAAATTTAAAATATGTTTCCATAATCTCATCTCATTTTATCATACTATGGATCTTGAATTTTATTTTCAACTGTTTATTATAGTGTAACATATTGTTGCTTTCACCTGGTTGGATCTTTCAAAGACAATAATGATCCAAAGCTAATAAACTTGCCATAGTCCTTAATAATTCCTTACCTCAGTATATGTACCGCAGGCAAATTTCAAGGCTAATCATTATATTCCTGTGGCTTTAAAATTAGGAACTTGGCGGCTGGTATTGGTCCACACATAAATAAGGGTTTCTCAGTTGACCGGAGATGGCAGCATATGCATCTGTGGTTTCTCTCATCAATCTTGTAGATCAGGTTCAGAAACATCAAGCTCGCAGACGTCAGATCCTTTTTCACGATGAACAGATTCAGGCACTCCGCCAGAAGGGCGAGTTCTTGCAAGACTTTCTTGAAAGGTATTCTCATGGTACTACTACTGCTAGCAATGAAGAAGCAGAGATTTTGGAGGGCCAAATTGTGTCTGCTGCTGTGGGGGTACAAGAAGTGATCAAATCTCATATGGTGGACCAAGTTCGTGCCGCATGTACTTCCCAGTTGGACGAAACTTTAGTTGATCTATGCGATCTAGCAGAGATGGTAGCAATGATGGACTCCATCAAGGCTTTAGTAGTGAAGTTTCAGGACAAGACTGCAACAAAAGCTCATTCGAGTTTTATTGCTAACAGCAGTACATTGAGAGTTCCTCCCAGTGCTAAGACTGCTACTATTGTGGGCTTTGATGAGGAAGTGATCGAGATCACGGACAAACTAACAGGACATCTAACTCGTCGTGTAGTCTTCCCCATCGTTGGAATGGGGGGAATTGGTAAGACTACACTTGCTAAAGCTATCTATGAAAACCGTCTTATTGTTGAATATTTTGACATTCGCATTTGGGTTACGGTGTCACAGGAGTTTAGCATAAAACAAATTTTATCGCATGCACTCATAGCTATCAATCCTCAACATAATACTCACGTTTCAGAAAGTGAAGATAGGATAGGCGAACAACTTTATAAAACTCTGTGCGGTAAAAGATATTTGATTGTAATGGATGATATTTGGAGCGTTGAAGCATGGGAAGAAGTTGGGCGTTTCTTTCCTGAAAACAACAATGGGAGCCGAATTCTTATGACTAGTAGGCAATCAGATATGGGCGAGTATTTTGGTTCGGGTGCCTTCAAGATGCAATTTCTAGGAGATGATAAAAGTTGGGCGCTATTCTGTGGGAAGGCATTTGGACAACAAAGTGGTCCGCCTGAGTTTGAGGAAATCGGGAAGAAGATTGTTCGGAAGTGCCAGGGACTTCCTCTGTCTCTTGCTGTCATTGGGGGACTTCTTGCAAAGTCTCGTGTAAAAGAATACTGGGAGAGTGTTGAAAAAGATATGAACTCTATCTTGAGCTCTGAAAATGATGAACAATGTTTGAATATATTGTCTTTGAGTTATCGGTGTTTGCCTGTGTATTTGAAACCTTGTTTTCTTCATATGGGAATTTTCAAAGAAGATTTCGTGGTTAGCGTCTTTAGACTAATAAAGCTCTGGGTTGCTGAAGGGTTTATAAAACCAAAGAAAGACAAAACCATGGAAGAGGTTGCAATGGATTGTGTGAGGGATCTTATTGACAGAAATCTCATATTGGATAACAGAGATGGAACAATCTCCGTACACGACCTTCTGCGAGAAGTGTCCTTAAGGATTGGTCAGAAAGAGAAATTCTTTTGTGTGATAAGCATGCCTATCATCCCACATTTTGAAGCCCGTCAGTTCTTTGCAGAAAAGCGCGAAGAGTTTTTGAGTTCTTCAGACATATCATCAACGACTGACGCCATTTATTTGTTATGCTCCAGGTATCGGGATCCAATAGAAGGTAATGGTGACTTGTGGATGGAAACAGGCCAGAATATTGATTATACCACAGAGCTCTTTCCCTATAAACTGCTTAGCTTTCCCTACTTACATTTCTCCGGGTTTTCCGGCCAATGGCAGCAAAGAGTGTTTCCTCTGCTCTACAATTTTTGGAATTTACAAACGATAATTATCCCTGAAGCATTCTTAATGGAGGAGGCAATCTTTGATATCTGGAAGATGCCTCATATCAGGCACGTTCTTGTCGATGAATTTCGTATTCCAGAACCTCCAGTGAGTTGTGCAGATGAATCAGTAGTACTGGAGAATTTACAGACACTTGGTGTGGTAGTCAGTTTCAGATGCACTGAGCAGGTGCTTGAAAGAATTCCCAACATCAAATATTTGAGACTTAAATATTGGGGTTGGTCGTCGTTCACCCGAATAGAAGATTGCTGTCTCAAAAATGTTGGTAGATTTAAGAAGCTTGAGACATTGATTTGCCACTTCCCCGTTGTTCCCTATAGACGATTACATCTGGACTGTATTGCCTTCCCAACCTCGTTAAAGCATTTGTCTATACGTGATGTCCTTCTTGATTGGACGGATTTGAAGATGATTGGTGAGTTGCCATATCTTGAATATCTCAATTTGGTGAAATGTCACTTTGAGGAATCTGAGCTGAAGATTGTAGAGGGGGGATTTCGGAGCTTAAAATACTTCCAGATTGGTTGTCATAGGCTTACTCATTGGACTGTAGATAGCTCACAGGATTTCCCCAAGTTGGAGAGGCTCTCTCTGAACTCCGCTACAGAATTGTGTGAGATCCCAGATGCCATTGCAGACATACCAACGCTGAACCTGATTCATCTGATCAACTGTCGTGCATCGGTTGCCCTTTCAGCTTTAAATATATTGAAGGAACAACTCGACCAGGGAAATGAAGATCTTCAAGTGAAAGTCTTCTCCTCCTGGGCTGAAGACTATGCCAATATCAGGGAAATGGTTGAAAGTGAAGATGAACTGGAGAGCTACAAAAAGAATTTCGAAATCGTGAGGTAAGAGCCATGAAGAAGATACTTTGTTATTAGACTAGCTAGGCCAATGTGATATTTCGTTGTCAGTTTCATATACTCCGTATTTAGTTAATACTATATAACGCATATGGCCGAGCTAGGAGCCGTTTACTATCATTCATTCATTCATATATTGTTATCTTGTCACCATATTCTCAGTGATATCATATCAGTAGCTTCAGATCAAAAATTAATTAAGTATTATACCCTAAAATACAAATTTCTTTTCTGGGTGAGTTATTCCATTTAAAAATTAATTAAGTATTAGCTTTCACATGAACTCGTTCGGTCTGTTTTCATTCTTTTGTTACATTTATAAACTTATTCGATTTGTGTTTATTACAGGATATGGGGTCCCTATAAAAAGAAATGGAGATGGGCGTTGTATGACGACATCACAAATCCGTTGGAGCACTTCATAAACGTATTATAGTGGAATAAGTAAGAGTATGCGTTTTGTGTATGGAGTCTTGAGTCTGGACTGCACCGTAACATTTACCATTATATATATCGAAGTGTGCACCTGAAAATCCGCCACTTGCCATTTTCTTGCAGGACTATTTTATGTGTATGAGTGCAATTTAGTTAAGGTGTGATCAAGTTGTTTGACTTGATGTACTGTGGCCTCTTCTCACCATTGATTAAGTTTATAAATTTTGAACTTCTTCTTCTTCCCTGTGTTTATGAGGTTCAGATTTTAGGATTTTGCTGAAAATAATGAGCAAGAACCAATATAATTGCTGAAAAAAGAAACAGATATTTTCGCTAAAAATAGAATGTTATAAGATAATGATGTCATTAAGTAGACACTACAAAAGCAATTCAGTGACTAACAGAAGAGCATTTCAGCGACCTATTTGTGACCTTTCAGCGACAGTGTGGCAAGGAATTCAGCGATGACCATTACAGTGACATGCGGTTAGGGAATTCATCTCTCTATGTTTTGATTGAAAATTGTTTATTCATATGCTTTTGTTTTTTATTTTTAAAAAAAATGGGCTAAACATGTATACATTGATAATTATATCTATAAACCTTTATACAGTTACCATTACCAATTGTCTTCTCTCTCTTTTGCTTTTAAAAGATTCCGATCAAGCATTATCATACAAAATTAAATACTTCGCTGACTCAGTTTATTAAGCTACAATTGCATATTATGTCGCTAAAAATTCATAACTAACATCGCTATATATATAGCTATATCGCTGAAATATACATACTCATGCTGCTGAAATATAAATATCCATGTTGCTGAAATATCCATAACCATATCGCTGAAATATGCATAACTACTTCGTTGAAATGATGCTATCATGTCGCTGACATATGAAATATTCAATTTTTGTGGGGGGAAGTTGTATATAAAATTCCTACAATGGAGCTTCACACTCTGCGCACTAATACATAGGGGTGTCAATTTGGACACGAACCTGAAAAAACGAATCCGATCGACACGAAAATTTTCAGGTTTGGGTTTAGTTATTTTGAATTTTTTTCAAATCAGGTCGACCCGATACCCGACCTGAAATATTATACAACCTGATAAACCCGACACGAACACGACCCGAAACATGAAATTATGTCAATTTTTGCCTATAACCCGAAAAAACGAACCCGAACGACACGAAAAATTTCAGTTTTGGGTTTGATCATTTTGGGTTTTTTTTCCGAAAGCAGGTCGACCCGAAACCCGACCTGAAATATTATACAACCTGATAGACCCGACACGAACACGACCCGAAACTTGAAATTGACACCCCTACTAATACATAGGCTTGGTGTTCTCCCCAGAACATTTGTTGCATCGTAATTCATGCCAACACCATATATATATACTCAAATCAGTAATTTATTTACATCGTTGAAAATAATTGTTTGCTTCGCTGAAAACAATATTGAGATCTCGCTGAAAAAAATATGCCTTTATCGCTAAAAAGGAGCATTCTAGTTGATGAGCCCGCTTCGATTTGGTACTGAATTATTGAATCTAATTTAAATCGTAATATATTTTTATTTTAGTTAATTTTCAGTTATTACATATTTTAGGATACAAATCCCTTTAAGATATAAATTAATTTTGTTAATATGGTAACTAGTAAATAACCCGTCGAGACTCGGCGGGCATAATTTTATATTTTATATAATATATATATATATATATATTTATATTATATAAAGTAATAATATAAATTATATTTTGAGTAATGAAAAATGTGTAATGATTTTTTTATATATTCAAAAGATGATGTATATGATAATATAATTTAATTATTTTTAAAACTAATAAAGAAATTACATTATACCGTATTCTTTTAGCTTCTGTGTCTTGTCCGGTACAAACATAACAGATCAATAAAAATAACTATTAAAATAATATTTTTATTGATTTGAAATTTAATTAAGATAAAATAAAATTTAAACATAAGTATGAACCATAATATGAAATTTTTTCTAACAATTTGCTGAAAATTTCATTGGTGAAAATCTCATTGATAATAGGGGCTAGTATAACACTATCGTTTAAAATGTTTGAATTTGAAATGGTGCAGTTTATATTTGTATATGTACTTTAAAAAATTATCGGTATAGGATCACCCGTAGAGTTCATAAGAATATCATCTGAAAATGTCACATCTAATTGTACATCTCCAAAATCAATACCCGCTTTACCATCACCGACATCAACTATCCATTTTGCAAATTTTCTATCATATATAATTTCATTGTAAACAACAATTCTTGTGGTAACTTGAGTTAATCATTCTTAAGTGCATATTAATACTTTTAGCCACATCTTGCTAGTGCCACAAAATATTACAACATAACTGTTCATGACTAAAAACTAATTTTAGAAGATAAAATCGAACATTCTTTAAAGATTGACATTGATTTTTGTTTATAATCATAGCAAAAAATAAATTGTGAGTGAGAATTTTCTCATCTCAAATCGAATAAAAAATTTGGTTAAATCAAATAGACTCATAATAATTCTACCAATTAAGAATTCTATACTTTCATGGTTTCTGAAAATTAGTTTAACCCCAACTATCTAATTCTGCATCTTGATTACTATCAACCTACTTCCATTACATAATTTATTTGATGGATATATATTCCTAAGAAGTATGACTATGCAACCCTTATTCAACTATATTTCATTATTCAATAATCCAGAATAATTGATCTTTTTAGATATTCCAGTAAAAATAATTCATTGGCATTATCTATGCTTTCATCCTTTTGATAAATATTGTTAATTGATTGTAGAAGAGAGGCATTGATGTTTTGGTGGTTGTGAACTCACTTGTGTTTTCTGGGAATAAAACAGATTATTTCTCAAAAAGATATTGTTAAAACTAATATATATACACACATTTTTATTTGCAGACATACTATCCATGATGTAATTATTGATTGTAGCAACAATCTCATTTGTACGGGTTAATATATAAAAATTTTTGGATTTAAAGTGGTGCAGTTTATATTTGTATAAATACTCTCAAAAATTGCCGCTATAGAATCTCGCGTACAGTTTATAAAATTATCATCTGGAAATGTCACATCTAATTGTACATCTTCAAGATTAATACCAGCTTTACCAATTACCATTACGCATATGAAGTATTCATTGTGCAAATTTTTGCCATATATAATTTTCATTGTAAATAACATTTCTTATAGTATCTTAAGTTAATCCATCTTAATTACTATAAGTACTTTGAGTCCCCTCTTTACAGTGATACAGGATATTACAACATATCATTGACATGGATAAAAACTGGTTTTTGAAGATAGAGTAACCTTCTTTAAAGGTTGACATCTACTTTTTTTTTTGTAGTCATAGTAAAACAAACTGCGAATGGAATTTTTTCCTCTGAGATCGAATGTAGAATTTGGTTAATTCAGACGGGCTCATAATTATTCCACTAATCAAGAGTTTTCATCTCAAATATTGAGCTTTGTTTTAATGAGAAGAGAGGTTAAATAATTTTCTGATGTAAGTTTTTTGCAGGTAGAATTCTCGTCAAAATCTAGTGGAATACCAAATCTAGAATGTGCAGTCATACCTCTTGGAATGAGTAAGGGTGTTATTTCATTGGATGCTACAGGTAGCACAATATTACATCTACCATGAAGAGCTAAACATAATATTTTCTAGATAAATTATTGATAAATGTCTTGCCAGTTCCGCCATGTAAAGAAAAATTAATCAACACCCATCACTATTAACTACAGACATTATATTATTATAAACATTCTTCTTATCATTAATCAACAAAGGTAATAACTTAGCATGATCCGCTTTCATTTCTTCCTTATTATAATGTCTCTTCTTGTATCAATAGATTATTTATTTCAGACGTTAAAACTTCATTTAATACCGGCATTCCAGAGAAAATTTTTAAACTTATAGAATTTGCATCAATTGGCCTTTCAATATGAACTTACTTTGATCATTCACAATCACAATTTTCTGAATTTTTATTTCGTCAATTACAAATATGTTAAAATATAGATTAATGAATTACATAATCCGTTTTTTCAGTGTTACATTTTTCTTTTTGAGTGTTTGGAAATAAGTGTTAAACTACCATATTTGAATTATTTTGAAGGTTAATAATTTTTACTAATTATACTTAAATTATTAATTTTTTATATTCATTAAAATAAAACTCAAAAGTAATAAAGTCAAATGTGACTTGTTTTATTTATTTAATTACTTCAACTAAATAAATTTTATTAACTTACCTTAAATCTTGTGTTATTTTGTAATACCCCGAATTTTTATCAACGCCCAAAGGAATAAAATTTATTCCGATCTATGTTGAAATATTTCCGAGAAGAAGAAAATAATTTATCACAATAAATTATTGCTCGGAAATAAAACGCCGATAGATTCAAATTCAAAATGGAATAAAAGAGGGAAAGGAAGCCCGAAGACATTCCATGAATGGAGTCAAGATAATTGGAATTAAATTCAAGAAGGAAAAGAATTTTAATTCCAAGAACCCGCGAAGTCGGAAGAAATTTAATGATACAATCGCAATCAATCAATCGGTCAATAAGTCGCGCAACTTCGGGGACGAAGTTGATTCTTAAGGAGGGTAGATTGTAATACCATAGAAATTGCCCTATATATATGAATATATATTTTTGATTAATTCACTAAGTAGATTTTTAATCAAATCTATATATATTTATATGTTCAAATATTTGCTTAAAGATTAGTATATTATTTTCTACAAAACATACTTTGAAAAATTATATATATATTTGTCTTTCCAAATAAATATATGGATTTCAATATCAAGTGTAATAAGTATATGGTTCATAGAATATTTTAAATCCATATACAAGTTTATATACACATATATACCTTGGTCTTGAAATAATCTTTCCAAACATGTACACATGTATATACATGTATATATTTACATGTTTAAATTATAATGAGAATTATCTATTTTCTATATATCCTTGATTAATCATTCTACCCATATTTTTTTTATGAATTATTCTAGAATGCCATAATATAATTGGGAATAATTTGACTATGGTTTGAAATTGTAGGGTGGAATATTAATCATATCTTGTCATTTTCAAATAAAGAATATATTCCTTTTTGAAGCTATGTATGACTTACAAGATCACAAAAATTCCCACATTATGATTTTTTTAAGATAAGAATCTTAATATATATATATATAAAAAAAAAAAAAATTTTTTTTAAAAAAAAAAAAAAAAAAAAAAAAAAAAGTTACTGTAGCATGCTACTGTAGCACGCTACTGTAGCATGCTACTGTAGCAGTCGGGATTTATGTGTTTTTGGGACTTTTTGCCATTTTTTGGGTCCCAAAGGTGGGAATCTTGATCTATCACGGGTGTGGCATCTTTTTGGATGTTATGTAATCAATCCCATCCCCATTCTCAGCCATTTTCATCAATCATTCACCCCAAACTCTCCAAAAACTCTCCCAAAAGCCAAACACTCTTCCGACGAACTTCCGGCGACTTTCCGACGAGTTTCCGGCAACCAAATCCAACCAAGGAAGTGTGTAGATCAAGGATTGCAGGCTTTGGATTGTTGGTAAGATGTTATTCAAGTTTCCTTATGATTTTAAGATCATAAACATCATACTAACTTACGAATCTTCATATTCGAACACAAATCGGAGCCAAGGGAAGAATAAATCGGGTGGAAGAGATTCGTTCGTGACATCCCGTGGATTCCGGACGACCCCGTGACTTCCTAGACATCATCCCCACTGTAAGTTAACCTTACTATGGTTTTGGGTGACTTAAAATGCAACCAAACATAGAGATTCAACTCAAGAAAATTAACAAAAATCTGTCAACAAGAGAAAACCCTCAACGCAGCGTTTTCGTATGAATTTTTCGAACCTCTAAAGCTGCTCAAACAATAAAACTCAAAACATGAAAAGTGTTGCTAAGACTTTGGTCTAGCCTCTGTAAAAATTTCATAATTTTTCATGATGTTTTGAAACCTGAAACCAACCCAAAACCGAAGAGTATTAAATCTGGATCTTAGAACTTTGGACAGAATTTTTACTCAATCTTGTTGGTTATTTTGACCATGGATCTAGGCCGATCTAGGATTGGAGTTGAACATAAGAATTGTAGATCTATGAGTTTAGAACATTTCTGTAAGTTTTTAGAATTTTTCGTTGAGATTTGAGCCTCCGAACTCGAGCCAATCCGATCTGCGTTAGAACCGATGTCAAGAACCTTGATAGATTTCACAATCAAACTTGATGAGCATATTTCTATTACTTCGAGTGTTCAAACCTGAAAACTCAAAACTAAGATTTTGATCCTAAAAGCTTAAGCTATGTTGTGTAAAAATTTCAAAGATTTTCATCAAGTTTTGATACCCCAAATCGTATCGGACATATTCTGCGTTTTTAAGGATTGTCAAAGGATGACAGATTTCATAACCGATCTTGAGGAGCTTATTCCTATCATTTCTAGTCCGATCCAATCTTTGAGTTCTAAACAAAAGTTGTTTGAAATCATGTCTAGTATGTCTCTGAAAAATTTCAGAATTTTTGGAGATCATTTGATATGATAAAAAGTCAAATCCTTGAAAGGTGTCAAACCTGAATCCTGACAGCTTTTTGATTCTGAAGAAAACATGATTTTTAACATGCTTCCCATCGTTTTTCCGAAAAGCTTAAAACACGAAAGTTGTTCGTTGGGATGTTTTTGAGATGCTGTACAAATTTCAAATCAATCGCCTAAGAAATGGATTTTTAAACCAAAAAGGCGCAAACTGTGATTTTAAATCAAAAGAGATTTTGAGATTTTGTGACATCGATCGATTTTTGAAATCTTTTAAACAACGATCGAGACGTTGAATTATGATATATCTATATTTTTTAAAAAAATCCCGTTACACCAAATAAAAACATTTTCTTAAAAGAATTCTTTTGAAACATTGGGGACTTGTGACCAAGTTTGAAATTATCAATATGATTCATGCGGGTTTGATTCCCTATGATGTATTTGAGTTCTTGCGGGTTAGATTCCCCAAGGGCGATCGTATGTTTTCCTGCGGGTTAGATTCCCCAGGATGTATTGAGTTCTTGCGGGTTAGATTCCCCAAGGGCGATTGTATGATTTCCTGCGGAAATATTGGTTATGAGGATTGCGGTCACAAGAGCCCTGGTGAATGGTGAAATATAAAAGAAACGAAAAATATTTTGAGAAATGATACTATTGATATTGGCTGAGGCCGCCGGATCACCGGCTAAATGATACTTTTGATATTGGCTGCGGCCGCCGGATCACCGGCTAAATGATATATTGTTGAGATGATGGCGTAACGGGAAATATATTAAAAAGCTCAGATTTTTATGAAATTGGCTGCGGCCGCCGGATTGCCGGCTAAATTAAATATTGTTGAAATGTTTTTATTAAATTTAATTAAAGGCTTTGAAACCCCTAACCCATGCTATGTGTTAACTTACTCAGCGCGTTTTTGCTGACCCAAACCATATATCTCCCTTTTCTTACAGAGTACGAAGAATATGCATCGTCATATGCATACATGGGAACATTAGGGGAAATCTTTATTTTACATCCCTGCATTTAATTACGACTTGCATGAACGGGCCTGTTTAACCCGTGTTTTGGCCATGTCGGCCTTATACTTTATTTCCGCTGCACAAATTAAAATTTCCGCTGCAACTCTGATGTATTATTATATATGAATGGGCTGTTTGAATATTTTTAAATTCTGAAAAACCATAGCCTTGCATCTCTTTAGTGAGCTCGGAGAAACCGTGTCTTGCTAGGGAGGTGTGGCGGTGGCATCCCGGCCTGGGTTACCAAAACCGGGGTGTTACATATTTCCTAGTGTTACACTTATTATAAAACGGATGGAGTATTTCTTAAAAAATATTCCCTCCGTCGCACTCAAAGTGTCTCATTTTGAATTTTTTATTATGTTTATTGATCAACTTTGACCTAATGTAATCGTAATTACATACGAACAAATATATTCAAATTTTGGTCTTGTTAGATTTGTCTAATCATGTAGTTTTAAAGTATATATATTTGTAATACCCCGAATTTTTATCAACGCCCAAAGGAATAAAATTTATTCCGATCAATGTTGAAATATTTCCGAGAAGAAGAAAATAATTTATCACAATAAATTATTGCTCGGATATGAAACGCCGATAGATTTAAATTCAAAATGGAATAAAAGAGGGAAAGGAAGCCCGAAGACATTCCATGAATTGAGTAAAAATAATTGGAGTTAAGTTCATGAAGGAAAAGAATTTTAATTCCAAGAACCCGTGAAGTCGGAAGAAATTTAATGATACAATCGCAATCAATCAATCGGTCAATAAGTCGCGCAACTTCGGGGACGAAGTTGATTCTTAAGGAGGGGAGATTGTAATACCATAGAAATTGCCCGAAATATATATATGAATATATATTTTTGATTAATTCACTAAGTAGATTTTTAATCAAATCTATATATATTTATATGTTCAAATATTTGCTTAAAGATTAGTATATTATTTTCTAAAAAAAAACATACTTTGAAAAATTATATATATATTTGTCTTTTCAAATAAATATATGGATTTCAATATCAAGTGTAATAAGTATATGGTTCATAGAATATTTTAAATCCATATACAAGTTTATATACACATATATACCTTGGTCTTGAAATAATCTTTCCAAACATGTACACATGTATATACATGTATATATTTACATGTTTAAATTATAATGAGAATTATCTATTTTCTATATATCCTTGATTAATCATTCTACCCATATTTTTTTTATTATGGAATTATTCTAGAATGCCATAATATAATTGGGAATAATTTGACTATGGTTTGAAATTGTAGGGTGGAATATTAATCATATCTTGTCATTTTCAAATAAAGAATATATTCCTTTTTGAAGCTATTTATGACTTACAAGATCACAAAAATTCCCACATTATGATTTTTTTTTTAGATAAGAATCTTAATATATATATATAAAAAAAAAATTTAAAAAAAAAAAAAAAAAAAAAAAAAGTTACTGTAGCATGCTACTGTAGCACGCTACTGTAGCATGCTACTGTAGCAGTCGGGCATTATGCGTTTTTGGCGACTTTTTGCCATTTTTTGGGTCCCAAAGGTGGGAATCTTGATCTATCACGGGGGAGGCATATTTTGGATGATTATAGAAGTTCCTAACACCCCATTTCAGCCATCAACACTCAAAAATTCATCCCAAAACTCTCCCAAACTCTCCCAAAGCCAAAACACTCTTCCGGCGACTTTCCGACGAGTTTCCGGCAACCAAATCCAACCAAGGAAGTGTGTAGATCAAGGATTGCAGGCTTTGGATTGTTGGTAAGATGTTATTCAAGTTTCCTTATGATTTTAAGATCATAAACATCATCCTAACTTACGAATCTTCGTATTCAAACACAAATCGGAGCCAAGGGAAGAATAAATCGGGTGGAAGAGATTCGTTCGTGACATCCCGTGGATTCCGGACGACCCCGTGACTTCCTAGACATCATCCCCACTGTAAGTTAACCTTACTATGGTTTTGGGTGACTTAAAATGCAACCAAACATAGAGATTCAACTCAAGAAAATTAATAAAAATCTATCAACAAGAGAAACCCTCAACGCAGCGTTTTCGTATGAATTTTTCAAACCTCTAAAGCTGCTCAAACAAGAAAACTCAAAACATGAAAAGTGTTCCTAAGACATTAATCTAGCTTCTGTAAAAATTTCATAATTTTTCATGATGTTTTGAAACCTGAAACCAACCCAAAACCGAAGAGTATTAAATCTGGATCTTAGAACTTTGGCAGATTTCACTCTCAATCTTGTTGGTTATTTTGACCTTGGATCTAGGCCGATCTAGGATTGGAGTTGAACATAAGAATTGTAGATCTATGAGTTTGGAATATGACTGTAAGTTTTTAGAATTTTTCGTTGAGATTTGAGCCTCCGAACTCGAGCCGATCCGATCTGCGTTAGTACCGAAGTCAAGAACCTTGACAGATTTCTTAATCAAACTCGACGAGCAAAACTCTTACTTCGATTGTTCAAACCTGAAAACTCAAAACTAAGATTTTGATCCAAAGATCTTAATCTATATTGTGTAAAAATTTCAGAAATTTTCATCAAGTTTTGATACCCCAAATCGTGTCGGACATATTCTGCGTTTTTAAGAATTTTCAAAGGATGACAGTTTTCATAACCGAACTTGATGAGCTTATTCCTATCATTTCTAGGCCGAATCAATCTTCATGATCTAAACAAAAGTTGTTGGAAATCATGTCTAGTATGTCTCTGTAAAATTTCAGAATTTTTGGAGTCCATTTGGTATGATAAAAAGTCGAATCTTTTAACGTTGTCAAACCTGAATCCTGACAGCTTTTTGATTCTGTACAAAACTCGATTTTTGACATGCTTCCTATCGTTTTTCCGAAAAACTTAAAACACGAAAGTTGTTCATTGGGATGTTTTTGAGATACTGTACAAATTTCAGATCAATCGCCTAAGAAATGGATTTTTAAACCAAAAAGGCGTAAACTGTGACGCCAAATGATTTTTAAATCGAAGAGATTTTGAAATTCGAAACAAACGGTCGAGACGTTGAATTACGATATATCTATACTTTTGAAAAATCCCGTTACACCAAATAAAAACATTTTCTTTAAAAGAATTCTTTTGAAACATTGGGGACTTGTGACCAAGTTTGATATTATCAATATGATTCATGCGGGTTTGATTCCCTATGATGTATTTGAGTTCTTGCGGGTTAGATTCCCCAAGAGCGATCGTATGTTTTCCTACGGGTTTGATTCCCTAGGATGTATTGAGTTCTTGCGGGTTAGATTCCCCAAGGGCGATTGAATGCTTTCCTGCGGAAATATTGATTATGAGGATTGCGGTCACAAGAGCCCTGGTGAATGGTGAACTATAAAAGAAACGAAAAATATTTTGAGAAATGATACTTATGAAATTGGCTGAGGCCGCCGGATCACCGGCTAAATGATACTTTTGATATTGGCTGCGGCCGCCGGATCACCGGCTAAATGATATATTGTTGAGATGATGGCGTAACGGGAAATATTTTAAAAAGCTTAGATTTTATGAAATTGGCTGCGGCCGCCGGATTGCCGGCTAAGTTAAATATTGTTGAAATGTTTTTATTAAATTTAACTAAAGGCTTTGAAACCCCTAACCCATGCTATGTGTTAACTTACTCAGCGCGTTTTTGCTGACCCAAACCATACATCTCCTTTTTCTTACAGAGTACGAAGAATATGCATCGTCATATGCATACATGGGAACATTAGGGGAAATCTTTATTTTAAATCCCTGCATTTAATTACGACTTGCATGAACGGGCCTGTTTAACCCGTGTGTTGGCCATGTTGGCCCTATAATTAAATTCCGCTGCAACTTTGATGAATTATTTGTAAATTATATATGAATGGGCTGTTTGAATGTTTTAAATTCTGAAAAACCTTAGCCTTGCATCTCTTTAGTGAGCTCGGAGAAACCGTGTCTTGCTAGAGAGGTGTGGCGGTGGCATCCCGGCCTGGGTTACCAAAACCGGGGTGTTACAATATTTTACATAATTTTTACATATGTACATTTTAAGATATTAAATGTTAAACAAATGTATTGGACTACGTGTCCAAAAGTTTTGAAACATAAACGCAACATAATTCTTAGTTACCAGTGCAGTGATAATCCTATGGTCTATAAATAAATTCTAAATGCAACAATAAAATTTAAAATAAATAAAATAAAAAATAATAAAATCTAAAATAGATAAAATGAAAAAGATGCAAATAAATAAAATCCAACATAGATAAAATAAAAAATGCAAATTTTCAAATTTTATCTTTCAAATCTTTTTAAAAGTGAATAAAATAGTGACAATATAGGATGATAGAGTTGAAATTTATAAGTAAATAATAGATTTTATACACGATAGACTAAAATCTATAATGAACAAATAAATATAGGCGAAAATCTAAAATTAGTAAATTTAAAAATACAAAATAATATTGACTAAATAAGATATGCAAAATTTCAAATTTCAAATCTTTCAAATCTTTTTAAAAGTGAATATTGTAGGAATTTCATATATTTTAAAAAATAAAAATCTATAATAAATAAATAAATAGATGTGAAATTTAAAATTGATAAATTAAAAAATACAAAAATTTATAAAAATTAGAAATTTGAAATGGAGACACCACATTAAATGTAGGATGGGTTGTTCACTAATGCTTTAATATATATATAGATTAATGAAACCGTTATACAATTATTTGGACAACTTTACCATTTTCCATTTACAACCATTGGATTAAAATGAACGGTTGTAATTCATGCCTTGGTGTGCTGTGGCTTTGCATGATTGCACCATAACCGGAGCCGTATGAGTGTATCTCATCTCATGCTCAGTGGCGGAGCCACTTGTGTCAATGGGGGGGCCATGGCCCCCCCCCCCCCCCCCCCCCCAAATTTTTATATTAGTGTATTTTTATAATGGTAAAAAAAATATGTGTATATATTAATCTATATATTATTAATACCATTAGTGGTCAACCAAGTCAACATTTAATATGGTGTCTTCATTCTAAATTTCTAATTTTCTTAGATTTTTGCATTTTCTATTAATTAAATTTAGATTTTTGTATTTGTTATTTATTTACTATTTATTTATGTCAAAATATTTAGTGATTTGGATATGGAAATCTTCATTTCCATTTTTAAAAAGATATGAAATTTTCAATTTATATGAAATTCCACAATTAAAGATTTTAAAAGATTTGAAATTTAAAATTTTGTATATTTGCATTTATTTATATTAGATTTTGGTTTTTTTTATTTATTTATATTAGATTTTTGCACTCTTTATTCCAACAACTTTTATTTTTTTAGACAATTTTCAGTTTTTAAAAGATATAAAATTTTTAACTTATATGGAATTCCTATAATTTTTAGCTTTTAAAAGATTTCAAATTTCAATTTTGCATTTACTTATTTATTTATTTTAGATTTTTGCATTGTATTATTATTTTAGATTTTTGCATTATTTATTTATTTATTTTTGATTTTGCATTGTTTTATATACATAATTTTCAGTTTTAAAAAAATATGAAATTTTTAATTTATATGGAATCGAGATATGGTTTGACACATTGTTATTAATTGGTTATTTTTTATTCGAAATATCAAAAAAGATAAGCGAGACATAAATAATGGGATGAAAGTATTATTATTTATTTTAGTTACATAAAAAAATAATAAAAAGAAAAACTTAAATAGGCTATCAAAGGAATCTGATTTCTATTTTTTGACCATAATGATGCGATTTGACCAACTTGCGATCCGATTTGGCCCTTTTGTGGGTCTGACAGCCTTGTAGTGGCTCAAAATTGTAAATGAAAAAATAATGGTTAAAATATGAAAATTGATTACGATGGCCTAAAAAATTACTATCTCCAAAAATAATTCAAAACGATTATAAGTTTTAAGGGAAATGTGAAAATTCATATTCTTTGGATAATTGGTTTAAAGAAAATTAATTATTTTCATAAAGCATATTATAAATAAAAGAATCTGATGTATAAAGAGTTATTGAGAGTGCGAATAGATCCATCAGTAAATAAAGGAAATTTTATTTTTTAATCTATTTTTTAAGAAATAATTCATCAGTCTATATTTTTAACAGATTTCTAAAAATTGATTTTGATGGCCTAAAAGAACTTATTATCTCTGACAGGTCCCCTCGAGAACAAAAAATGCTAAAGACGGGCAAAAACCAATACCAAAACAGAGTATATTGTTTCCCAGTTGTCAAGATAATAAATCAGTGCGGAAACGTTGTTTGAGCGTTATCCCAACAACCAGTCAACAACCAACAGAACAGAGTGCGAAAATAAAACTAAGAACACCAGAAAATTGATCACCCAGTTCGATCCACTGATCTACATCTGGGGGCTCCAAGCCAGGGATTCACTAAATCTCCACCAAACAGATTGAACAAGAGTCAACCACACCCTACACACCCTTACATTCCAATGAACTCTCCTATCTACCCAAATAGACTAGAATAATACATGGGAGCATCAACTATCTACCCAAATGCACTCAATTTACCGGCAGGTGTTAAGGTGGTGTTTGTGGAATCTAGCTAATCAACAAAGTAAGCTCAATGGTGCTAAGAACACCTACAATACACCTGGATTGTGTTTACAAACAATAAACCCAGAAATGCATAAACACAATCCCAATTACCCCATAAAAAGTAGAAGACTCAGCAACTAAAGATATACCAGCAGTAGGATAGTTGTTGGTGCCTTCTGAAAACAACGAAAACCAGGGGTTTCTGCTTCAGCTCTCAATCCGCCATAATCACAGCTTAGGAATCTGTTAATGCTCTGTAAAATGAGCTGTGATTGCGGCTACAAGATGCTTAAACTGTGTTTACTAGAGATATGCCAAGAAATGCATAAACACAAACTCAAATCCCCATAAGAATGCAGCAGTCAGAACAACAAAGAAATACCCAGCTGTAGAATGGTTGTTCCTGCCTACTGTCAAGAACGAACTGGGGGGATTATGGCTCCAGCTTCCCTTAGATCACCATGGCAGAGAAGGACCTTGAAGAATGCTTTGTTTTCTATCCTTTGCGGCTGGAATAAGTCTTGAGAAGAATGGAGGACGAAAACAGGTATTTATAGATGTGCAAGGCCCATCAAAAAACCCTAAAAGCCTGCTAAGGGAAGTGGCCACGTCACTGTCCTTTCTGTACTTTCCAGTTGTGCTATACCCGTTGTTGATAGGTTGTTTCAACATCAGAGGGACAACGAGTATCTGCACAAACATTCGAATCTGCTCTACAAACTTTGCCACGTCAGCATCCCTTTTTGTCCTTTCTCCATTATCAGATTGCGTTGTTAATGAGTCGTCGTCACAACTACAGAACAACGTTGATCATCTTCACAACGCAGGACTCAAGGACTTAACAATCTCCCCCTTTGTGGATATGATCAACCAAAACCATTCACGATACTCATGAACAATAAAATCATATCATATTCTCCCCCTTTTTGGTATGATCAATCAACAATGACATCTTTGCCTTTTTCTTGTTGTTCCACTGCAGTTTGGACAACAGGAAATTAGCAAAAATATGGATCAATGTTTCTCCCCCTTTCTCTGTGGCACCAGCTCCTCAAAATCATCAATAATATCCAAGCAAAGCTTCCAATTAAATCAAACTCATCATAGATACTCCCCCTTGCATTATGCCATATCTTTTCCAGGTTGTTTCTCTGTAGTCAGAACATCGGCATCAGCAACAGAATATATTAGAATTGAAATTCTCACCATACTTTCAGTAGCTCAACTGTACCATCTCCCTTTCTAATGGATTGGGCCCACAAAATATAAATTCCTTGTAATCCCGGGCTCCGAACGCAGCATGGTGCTAAGGAGAGTGGCACAAACCCAACTTCCCTCTATGCTCCTCAAGCTTCTCTCTGTCAAGAGACTTAGTCAGGCAGTCTGCTCGTTGTTCAAACGACATACGTTGCACATCTTCAATCCCATTCTTACCAAGGCAATTACATTCTGATTTCTTTGGAACCCAAACTCTTCTCAGCTTAACCCTCTTGCGTAGTTCTTCAGTAAGCCAAACAACAGGGCGACCATTCATCAAATCCTTTATAATCCGAAAACACTGATCAGCTGTGTGTACTGGCAATTTGCAATAAACACAGTCCTTGTGTTGTTGAAACTTCTGAATATATCTTTCCTTGTAGATCTTTCGAACTGGTTGTTGACCAGATGTTTCAACAACATTCTTAACCACTTCAGTAGGCTTTGCAACAACAACTTTGTGATTTCTCCTTGGGGATGATTTTTGTCCAAGAAATCCTCCACTCACAAATTTAGTCTCTGATGGTGTGGTTGAAAACTGATATCCAATTCCAGATTGATCTTTGTAAGACTTTCCCATAGACAAGACTTCATCGAGCTTCTCCTTTCCTTTCACCATTCCTTCCAACTTATGAACCTTCTCTTGAAGATCTTGGGAATCTTTCTTCAATACTTCTTTCTCTTCAATCAACACCTCTTTCTCCTTGATCAAATGCTCTTTATCCTTAATCAGTTCAACTTTTTCTTTCATCAAATCTTCAATAATGTCCTTGTTTGACAGATTTTCCTTTTGAAGTGCATCTCTCTCTTTTAATACTTGATCATAAGAATTCCTGATGTTAGCAAGTTGTTCCAACAACCTCTTTTTCTCCTTTACATCTGCTCTTTGTTTTCCAGTGACTCATCAAATAGCTTTTCAAGAGCTATTCCACTTCTTGATAAAGCATCCTCAAAATCTCTACATTTGCTTCGTTGTTCTTCAGTTGTCCCAACATCGCCACCACTGCTGAGAGTAACTTTTGAAGAATTACAACTTTTAAGCCTTCCTTTCTTGCCCATCTTTCGGATCTCACTCAGCTATGTTAGAGTGTAGGCTCTGATACCAATTGACAGGTCCCCCTCGAGAACAAAAAATGCTAAAGACGGGCAAAAACCAATACCAAAACAGAGTATATTGTTTCCCAGTTGTCAAGATAATAAATCAGTGCGGAAACGTTGTTTGAGCGTTATCCCAACAACCAGTCAACAACCAACAGAACAGAGTGCGGAAATAAAACTAAGAACACCAGAAAATTGATCACCCAGTTCGATCCACTGATCTACATCTGGGGGCTCCAAGCCAGGGATTCACTAAATCTCCACCAAACAGATTGAACAAGAGTCAACCACACCCTACACACCCTTACATTCCAATGAACTCTCCTATCTACCCAAATAGACTAGAAGAACACATGGGAGCATCAACTATCTACCCAAATGCACTCAATTCACCGGCAGGTGTTAAGGTGGTGTTTGTGGAATCTAGCTAATCGACAAAGTAAGCTCAATGGTGCTAAGAACACCTACAATACACCTGGATTGTGTTTACAAATAATAAACCCAGAAATGCATAAACACAATCCCAATTACCCCATAAAAAGTAGAAGACTCAGCAACTAAAGATATACCAGCAGTAGGATGGTTGTTGGTGCCTTCTGAAAACAACGAAAACCAGGGGTTTCTGCTTCAGCTCTCAATCCGCCATAATCACAGCTTAGGAATCTGTTAATGCTCTGTAAAATGAGCTGTGATTGTGGCTACAAGATGCTTAAACTGTGTTTACTAGAGATATGCCAAGAAATGCATAAACACAAACTCAAATCCCCATAAGAATGCAGCAGTCAGAACAACAAAGAAATACCCAGCTGTAGAATGGTTGTTCCTGCCTACTGTCATGAACGAACTGGGGGGATTATGGCTCCAGCTTCCCTTAGATCACCATGGCAGAGAAGGACCTTGAAGAATGCTCTGTTTTCTATCCTTTGCGGCTGGAATAAGTCTTGAGAAGAATGGAGGACGAAAACAGGTATTTATAGATGTGCAAGGCCCATCAAAAAACCCTAAAAGAATGCTAAGGGAAGTGGCCACGTCACTGTCCTTTCTGTACTTTCCAGTTGTGCTATACCCGTTGTTTTTTTTGGTAAACAGTGACACTCATGTGTCGGCAAAGGCGTGTGGGAGCCCAAACCACACAAATTACAAAGGGGGATAAAGGGGAGGGGATAGGGGCCGGGTGGGGATCGAACTCCCAACCTATGGTTGAGAGAAGGGGGACTTGACCACTAGAGTAAGTCCCCAACCCCGGAAAGACTATACTTTGTAAACCATGCCACAAAAAAAAAAAAATCCCTTTGCTTCAACATCAGAAACAACTATACCCGTTGTTGATAGGTTGTTTCAACATCAGAGGGACAACGAGTATCTGCACAAACATTCGAATCTGCTCTACAAACTTTGCCACGTCAGCATCCCTTTTTGTCCTTTCTCCATTATCAGATTGCGTTGTTCATGAGCGTCGTCACAACTACAGAACAACGTTGATCATCTTCACAACACAGGACTCAAGGACTTAACAATCTCTAAAAATAATTCAAACCGATTATAATTTTTATGGGAAATGTGAAAATTCATATTCTTTGGATAATTGGTTTAAAGTAAATTAGTTATTTTCATAAAGTATATCATAAATAAAAGAATCTGATGTATAAAGAGTTGTTGGGAGTGCGAGTAGATCCATCAGCAAATAAAGGAAAATTTTATTTTTTTAATCTATTTTTTAAGAAATAATTTATTAGTCAATATTTTAACAGATTTGTAATTGACGGAATACCAAATATAAATATAGCTTTATTAGAGATTGAAAGGCTAATTGCTGCAAATTATATAAGTTTGAAAATTTTCTCTGGAATGCGGATACTAAATGAAGTTTTAACGTCTTAAACATATAATCTATTGATACTAAAACATACATATTATAATAAGGAAGAAATGAAGGCGGGTCACGCTAAGATAATATTTTTCTTAATTGATGAACATAATAATGTTATAATAAAATAATGTCTGTAGTTGATAGTGATGATGCTTGATTTTTTTTCTTTATGTGGTGGAAATGATAAGACATTTATCATTATTTATCTAGAAAACATTATGTGTAGCCCTTCGTGGAAGAGGTGATATAGTGATGCCTGTAGCATCCAGTGGACTTCATATTCTATATTCAGTATTCAGCTAGATTTTGACGAGAATTATACATGCAAAAAACTTACTCCATAAAACTATTTAACCTCTCTTCTCAATAAAACAAAACTCATTATTTGGGATGAAAATTCTTAATTGGTAGAATGATTATGAGCCAGTCTGAATTGACCAAATTCTCCATTGATTTCAGAGGAAAAAATTTCCATCTCACAGATTGTTTTACTATGATTATTAAAAAAAAATAAAAAAAAATAACTCATTGTCAATTTTTAAAGAAAGTTGGGCTTTATTTTCAAAAAACATTTTTACCCGTGTCAGTAATATGTTGTAATATCTCGTGTCACTGGAAAGAGAGGATTCGAAATAATATGTAATTAAGATGGATTAACATAAAATACTATAAGAAATATTGTTTACAATGAAAATTATATATGACAGAATTTGCACAATGAATATTTCATATACGCAATGGTAATTGGTAAAAATTATACGCGATGGTAATTGATCTTGTAGATATACAATTAGATGTGACATTTACAGATGTTAATTTTATAAAATATACGGAAGATCATATAACGGTATTTGTTCAAAGTACTTATGCAAATATGAACTGCAACACTTCAAATCCAGATATTTTTAAAGATTATGTTATATTAACTCATACCAATAATTGCTCATACAATCAATGATTATATCATGTAACATATATCTACAAATAAAAATGTATATATATTAGTTCTAACAATATTTATCAAGATGATGAAAGCATAAGTAAAGCCAATGAATTATTTTAACTGGAATACCTAAACACAATCAATGGTTCTGGATTACCAAAAAATATAGTTGAATGAGGGTTGCATAGTCATGCATGTTAGGAATATAGATCCATCAAATAAATTATGCAAGAAATGTAGGTTGATCGTAACTAAGATGCAGAATCATATAATTGAGGTTAAATTAATTTTCGAGAAACCATGAAAATAGAAAATTCTTGATTGGAAAAATAATTATGAGCCTATCTGATTTAATCAAATTCCCCATTCGATTTCAGATGAGAAAATTCTCACTCGCGGTTTATTTTGCTATGATTATAAACAAAAGTCTGTCAATCTTTAAAAAATGTTGGATTTTATCTTCCAAAACCAGTTTTTAGCCATTAACAGTTACTTCATGTTGCAATATTTCATGTCACTAGCAAGATGTGACTTAAATTATTAATATACAATTAAGAATTATTAACTTAACATACCACAATAAATATTTACAATGAAACTTATATATGTCAAAAAGTTTACAAAATTGATACTTGATGTAGGTGACGGTAAAGTCGTTATTGATTTTGAAGAATGTACAATCAGTTGTGACATTTGCAGATGATATTCTTATAAACTATACGGATGATTTTATAACGGCAATTTTTTATAGTACATATACAAATATAAACTGCACCACTATAATATAGACATTTTTAAGAATAGTGCTATACTAGCCCTTACCAATAAAATTTTCAACAATGACATTTTCAGCAAATTGCGGGGGAATTTTTAATATTATGCTTAATACTTATATTTAAATTTTATTTTATTATAATTTAAATTTTATTTTATTATAATTTAAATTTCAAATTAAATAAAAATATTATTTAATAATTATTATTTTTATATGTTAGGTTCGGATAAGCCACATAAGCTAAAGAATACGGTATAATACGACTTCTTTGTTAGTTTTAAAAATAATTAAATTATAATATAAATATAAATATTATATAAAATCATTACATATTTTTCATTACTCAAGATACAATTTATTATTAATTTGTATAATATAAATATAAATATTATATAAAATATATAAATATGCCCGTCGAGTCTCGACGGGTTACTTGCTAGTTATGGTAAAATTTAAATGTGGCCCCCCCCCCCCCCAAAATTTTTTTTAGATTTGTATAATATTGATTGAGGTAATAAATTGGGATTCTATTACCTTAAAAATTTTCATAACCTTAATTATATCTAGCACTATATTTTGAAAAGTAAACTTAAATTTTCATAATCTTAATTATCTAGCACTATATTTTCATAACTAATCGGGAAGCTCATCCGTATTTGACTAAGGAAAAAGATTGAATTTTGAAACTCTTCAAGCCACCACCTTCGCTACTCATCGATCCTCGTTGTCCTGCGCAAGTCTGCAAGTCTACAAGTAAGTTATTCTAATCTCAATTCTAAATTATTCTATATTTCAATTTTAATGTAAATATGTGTATAATTAGTGAATAGTGACGATTTGCAATTAATTTTCATTGTTTACGTAATATAGAATAATGTTTATGTTTGGATTTGGTTTTGAGTAATATTTGGTGTCTCAGCTGTGATGGGCTGTGGTCGCTGTAATAGTGGTTTTGGTTTTGAGTAATATTTGGTGTCTGTTTGTGAACTTGATGTGTCCATTCCTTTTGCTTGTGTATTTTGCTTGGTCGGGTATGTCAAAGATAGGGGTATGAAGTTGTTCCTGAAGGTGTACTGATTCGGTGTTTATTGCCGTCGGAATAAATTATATATTTCGTCTCAGAAAAAAAATGTTTATGTTTGGATTTATACAATGGTTTTAGATTTTGATGGCTTTGGAGTAAATCTTATGTAGAATTGTTTGTTTTTGACCTTTGAGAATTTTTTATTTTTAATCTTCTCTTTTAGATTTTTTTATATTATAATTTAACAATAATTTTCTCTTCGTATTTCCACATTATGTAGTATATTTAGCAGTAATTGAATTCTATAAAATCGTCTTTATTATTATTATCAATGAAATCTTCAATTAACATAATCTTTTAAACCAAACAGATGAAGAAAACTCAAAGAATTGATTCTTTCTTCAAAAGAAAAAATCCCGAGGAAACATCATCTCAAATAAATCAATCTATATGTACCAATCATCTAGCTTCAGAAAGTCGGCCATCTCAATCTCAAAGACTGGATACTGATAATATATTTGATATTCAGTCATTAGAGCGAGATCCAGGTTTGCGGCTTCCAATGTCTAAGTTCCCTATTAACAAGCTTGATGAAATTAGGAGAGCTTATATCACGCTCGGACCTTATCAATGCCTACTTGAAAAGTATCCGAAAACTGGAGATAAACATCCTCGTAGCTTTCAAGTATCTTGGTTTAAATTATTTCCTTCTTGGTTAGAATATTCCCCAACTAAAGATGCTGCATTTTGTTTACCATGTTATTTATTTCACACTCAAAAGGAGTGTTCTGGATTGGAAGCTTTTACCATAAATGGTTTTAAATCTTGGAAGAAGGTTAGAGATGGGAAAAATTGTGCATTTTTGGCACATATTGGGAAAGATCTCACCTCACCTCATCGTAATGCTGAGAAAGCTTGTGCGGACCTCATGAATCAACCTTCACACATTGCACAACATTTTGAAAAGTTTACATCTCAAGAAGTTGCTGAAAATAGACTTCGCCTGAGGACTTCAATTGAAGCAATTAGATGGCTTGCATTTCAAGGATGCTCGTTTAGAGGGCATGATGAGTCAACAACATCAATTAATCGTGGAAATTTTTTGGAGTTGATAAGTCTTATTGCATCTTATAATGATGGAGTGAAAAAAGTTATTGATAAAGCTCCAAGGAATGCCTCATATACATCACCAACAGTACAAAAACAAATTTTGCAAGTATTGGCAACTAAAGTCAAAAGTGTCATTCGAGAAGAAGTTGGTGAGGCAAAATTTTGTATCGTTGTTGATGAAGCCAGAGATGAATCAAAAAAGGAACAAATGTCCATTGTTTTAAGATTTGTTAATAGAGATGGCTTCATACAAGAGAGATTTTTTGGACTTGTTCATGTTAAAGACACTAGTGCATTAACATTGAAAGAAGGCATATTCTCTACTTTATCTCATCATAATCTTGATGTTCAAAGTATTAGGGGACAGGGATATGATGGTGCAAGTAACATGCGTGGAGAATGGAATGGATTGAAAGCTTTAATCATGGATGAGTGTCCTTATGCCTATTATGTTCACTGTTTTGCACATCGATTGCAATTGGCATTAGTTGCTTCATCTAGAGAAGTCATCCCTATTCATAAGTTTTTCACAAACTTGCACTTTATTATTAATGTTGTTGGAGCTTCTTGTAAACGTACTGACCAATTGAAAGCTTTTCATGCCTCAAACATTGCTTATTTGATTAGCATTGATGAGCTTGATACTGGAAGGGGACTTAACCAAATTGGTTCGCTACAAAGACCAGGTGATACCCGTTGGAGTTCACATTTGAAGTCTATATCTAGTTTGATGACCATGTTTAGTGCAACATGTGAAGTTTTACTTGAAATTGTTAAAGATGGAACTACAGCTGCTCAACGTGGAGATGCCGATGCAGCTTATGAAACATTAACTTCTTTTGACTTCATATTCATTATGCATCTTATGCGAAAGGTTTCGGAGATTTCCAATATTCTTTGTCAAACATTGCAAGTTCAATCTCAAGATATATTGAATGCAATGCATCTTGTATCCTCCACTAAATCCCTTATTCAAAAATTGAGAGATGATGGATGGGATGAATTAGTTGCAAATGTGAAGTCTTTTTGTGTTTCTGTTAGTATACCTGTGCCAGATTTTGATACTCAGTACATTGCAAGAAGAGGAAGGGCTCGAAATCAACTTGATGAAGTAACAATTGGACATCATTATAGGGTTGACATTTTTAATGCTACAATTGATTCACAACTTCAAGAGTTGAACAACAGATTTGATGAAAAAGCAATGGAGTTATTGATTCTTAGCTCATCTCTGGATCCCAGACAAATGTGCAAATCATTCAAAATTGATGATATCTGTAAGTTGGTTGAAAAATTCTACCCTCAAGATTTTGCAGATCATGAAATTTTACAATTGCGAATGCAATTTGAACATTTTGGTCATGTTCAGACACTTCCTGGGTTTAGCACATTGGAGAATCTTTCTGATTTATGTCAATGGATGGTGAGAACTAGAAAATCAATCGTATATCCCCTTGTGTATAGATTGATATATCTTATTCTCACACTTCCGGTATCTACTGCTACTACAGAGCGATCGTTTTCTGCAATGAACCTTGTCAAGACTACACTTCGTAACAAGATGGAAGATCAATTTCTTACCGATTGTTTACTAGTGTATATTGAAAAAGAAATTGCAAAACAAGTTAGTATAGATTCAATTATAGATGGTTTTCGTGATATGCAAGAGAGGCGTGTAAAATTTTAATGTATTTTTTATGCATTTTAAATTATATTATATTATTAGTTTATTTTATATTTAAACTATAATTGGCCCCCCCAATCTGTCATTGCTGGCTCCGCCCCTGCTCATGCTTCTTTATTTACTATGTCTCATTCCCTCCTCCTAACATATCTCATGCTTTTATTCATTTTACAGGAGTATTTTATGTGTATATTTGTGCCTGAAAATAATCCAAAAAAAATAATAATAATACTACTCCATTGACCAGGATATATACTGTTAGAAAAGTGTGTGTAGCAATGTTTAATAATATATAACAATAAAATTAAACATTGTAGACACGATGGGGTAAGAACAAAACGCAGGAATATCACGATCTTGGATTTACTTTGAGGCGCTTGAAAGCTTTCGTTATACAATATTTCAACCCCACCTTACGCCTTGGGTTTCATGAAATTTGTATATGGATACAACAAAGTAACACTCACGTTGTAGGCGATCCAACGAGAGCAAGTAGAAAAACCAAAATAATATATGTAGGATGAATTCTTCCACAGAGCAAGCAAATTGTGTATTATGCAATGTCTGTCTTCGATCATGATATGATTAAAATGAAGACACCAAGTTTGCTATTTATAGAATATAAATAGTCACCAATTTGTTGAGTCAAAGGGTGTAACCCTTTATTTAAATTGCAGCCACATTAATTCAAACTTGATATTTGAATTTCAAATTTTGACATCACAATGGATGGCTGCATTGTTTCATTCCAAATTCAAAATTGATCACAGTCGCACTGTTTCATTTCAAAATTCATAGAATTGAATTTTAAAATATGCAAATCAATTTATTCAAATTCAGAAATTTGTGTTTAGTTCTTTTAATACAAAAATTGAATTAAAATTTAGAAATCTCAACATATCGTCTAATATCGTGTTTAGTTTCTTTGAGCGTGCTCCCCACACGATCCCTTCTCAAAGTTGCTTAAACCATCGATATTCATGTCTTCGAATAAATCCAACCAGGATCAAAATGTCCAACAATCCTCCCCCATTTTGTCATGGTCCTTGATTTATTCAAGTTAAAATAGCATCCAAACATACGAAGTAGATGCATAAATGGAAATGTCTTGAAGATTGAATTTCCACATTAGTATAGTATACAATCCAAGCATTCGAGAATCGAGGTGTCTAAACGATTGAACCTCTCAACCCATATTGAATACATGAAGACAATATACACAACTACTCCAAAATACAATTTTTCTACACTTGACACGTTTACTGGCCATGTGTCCTAATCCTTTCACAAACATTACAGAAGCTAAGTCCATAGCTATTCCTTGAAGCGGCCAAACTTCATGTTTGCATAGGTGATTCCATAAATCTCGCTCCTGCATGCGATTTTCCAAAGAATCATTAAGAGATCAATCTCAACCTTTCTTTCTTGCAGACCTGAACGCTTACATTGGGATGATAAATAATAACAAGCGTTCCAATTCACTTCACGAGAGCTTTCCACATTGAATTCTGCTCATAGCGTTGTACTAAGAGGGAATTGGGTGTCTCAGGGGAAGTGAATTTAATGGACTTTTAACCCCATCCCGATTGATGACTTGTGCACTAAGTCTTTAGTCAAGTTATCCGCCAAATTTTGTTGTGATCGAACAAACACAACAGTGATAACCTCATTAATAATAAGTTCTCGGATCATATTATGTCTCACAGCTAAATGTCTAGATTTCCCATTATAGCATTCACTATAAGCTTTAGACATAGTTGTCTTGCTGTGTCAATAAACCAAGATAGGCATTGGTTTTGGCCATATGGAATTTCATAAATTAAATCCCAAAGCCATACAAACAATGTTTATTCCAGTAGGAATGTTAATTAAACATAACATGATCATACCATTACAAAGGTACCCAAATCCTACAAACACACCATATTTACATAATGCAAACTTGTCCGACTCGGATACAAGTTTATAGCCGGATTCATTTAAAATAGAACCAGAGACTAGGTTCTTTCTTAATTTATGTACATAGAGAACATTACTAAGTAATTTTATTTCTAGAGCTAAACTCCAGCGTCACGTTTCCACGTCCTTTAATTGCAGCATAATAATCATCGCCCATGTACAAGATTGAACTATCATCCACCGGATGAAAATCTTTAAACCAATAGCGATCTTTACATACGTGAGACGTGGCTCCAGAGTCAATCCACCACGCAAGTAAATTATCCTGCGATTCAACAAGTGCTTTAGAAGTTAAAGACACTCCAAAATTCATAATACATGAATTTTTCAAATTTAAGGATATTCATGATTTATACCAGAATTTCCCAAATTCATACCTTCGGAAGGGTTGACAGTACCCTTTCCACCACCACTTGTGCTGGCACCATTCTTGTTTTTCTTAGCGCGACAATCTTTCTTAAAATGTCCAGATTTGCCACAATTCCAACATTCTATTTTGGGCTTTTTGTTAGAATTATTATGTTTCTTTCCAAACTCACGTTTCTTGCCTTTATGGAATTCTTTCTTTGATTCTTCAACCATGTTGATGGTAGAATTTCCAACAACATTTTCCTTATCATTTTCTTGAGCCCTCAAGGATTCTTCGATTCGAATATGGCTACCGAGTTCAACCAAGTTCATCTCCTCTTTCTTGTGTTTGAGGGTATGCTTGAAATCCTTCCAAGATGGAGGAAGTTTATCAATAATGCTGGAAACCGCAATTGGTTCATCCATTTTCAATCCATGTTGATTAAACTGTCCAAGGATTCCAAGCAACTCGTTATATTGCTCCATGACCGGTCGGGTATCGACCATCCTGTAGTTGTTGAAGTCAGACACCAGAAATTTTCTGGCAGATGCATCTTCAGCCATATATTTGGCTTGCAACTCATCCCATAGTTCCTTGGCAGTATTGACATTTTGATAGATATCAAAAAGATTATCCGCCATGGCATTCAGGATATGCCCACGACATATGTAGTCGTCAATGATCCATTTTATTCGGATCCTTGCAGTCTCAATAGGTTCATTGTCTGGATCATCAGGCTCTGCAGGCATTGGTGTGCTTAGAACGTACACCACTTTCAACGTGGTCAAAAGAAAATGCATTTTCTTTTGCCAACGTCGAAAATCAACCCCATCAAATTTGGACAACTTTCCGAATTTTGAGGTCATATCACCGATCGTTTCCATCACGTTTCTGTTCAGTGAAATATTGTATAACAATGTTAGAAAAGTGTGTGTGTAGCAATGTTTAATAATATATAACAATAAAATTAAACATTGTAGACACGATGGGGTAAGAACAAAACGCAGGAATATCACGATCTTGGATTTACTTTGAGGCGCTTGAAAGCTTTCGTTATACAATATTTCAACCCCACCTTACGCCTTGGGTTTCATGAAATTTGTATATGGATACAACAAAGTAACACTCACGTTGTAGGCGATCCAACGAGAGCAAGTAGAAAAACCAAAATAAAATATGTAGGATGAATTCTTCCACAGAGCAAGCAAATTGTGTATTATGCAATGTCTGTCTTCGATCATGATATGATTAAAATGAAGACACCAAGTTTGCTATTTATAGAATATAAATAGTCACCAATTTGTTGAGTCAAAGGGTGTAACCCTTTATTTAAATTGCAGCCACATTAATTCAAACTTGATATTTGAATTTCAAATTTTGACATCACAATGGACGGCTGCATTGTTTCATTCCAAATTCAAAATTGATCACAGTCGCACTGTTTCATTTCAAAATTCATAGAATTGAATTTTAAAATATGCAAATCAATTTATTCAAATTCAGAAATTTGTGTTTAGTTCTTTTAATTCAAAAATTGAATTAAAATTTAGAAATCTCAACATATCGTCTAATATCGTGTTTAGTTTCTTTGAGCGTGCTCCCCACACGATCCCTTCTCAAAGTTGCTTAAACCATCGATATTCATGTCTTCGAATAAATCCAACCAGGATCAAAATGTCCAACATATACAACAATTGATTTCTTTACATTAGTGTGTTAGAAAAAACTCATTCATTCAACATTATATTTGGGTGCAATAAATTTATAAGGTTCTTCCACATTTGTCACCTCGAGATACAATGTATTGATAAATTCAGGAAAAACATATATATGCTGGAAATGGCAATGGATCTTCGTTAGGTTGGAGAATTGACATAGATCTAGGCATGTAACCTTTTGATTTTTAGGAATCCACAGGACATGGGTTTTGGGTTGGGTGTTGGGTTTTGCATGACCCAACTGATCATACATAACTCATTGTAACTCTTAACCTATCCCAGCGGGAATAAAAACTAAAAACGCCATCTATATATTACTTCCTCCGTTTTTTAATGTTTGCTACGGACCCACCCAGCACGCAGTCCAATGCACATTTTGAACAAGTTTTAACTCAAGTTCGGTACAACTAAAAATTCTAAAAGTTCGATATCTAAAAACTACAAGACGAGACGAATCTAACAAGATCACACTTGACTATATTTTAACTTGTATAACTATGTTAAAACTTTAAGTTGAAGTGTTTTTGTAAATAGTGCCACAATTGCAAACGTAGCTTTCTTTTAAAAACCGAGGGAGTATTAATCACTAATTTCATCATTTAATTTTGTTAGTTACAAAAACATTCCTGTAACTATCATATTGTGACCAAGTTTGTGGGAAAAAAACCTATATAGTCCCATATTTTTCAAAAAGTTCGCTAAACGTCCCCTAAATATTGAATTAACTAAATCCGTTCCATAATTTCCTTAATCCTAGCTAAATCGGTCCCAAACGCCTCTTAATTACACTGGAAGCTGATGTGGCACACAATTAGCGTGGCCAACGGTTTTTGACCGGGGTGAGTTGTGCATACTTGTTACTTGGACCAGACACGTCGGTAAATACCCCCAAAATCCAAATGGCAGTCAGCAGTACCATAATTGCAGCAGCAGAACACCAAAATCTAAATTGACGCTGCCTTTTCTTTAGAAAGTCTCTCCGCTTTGCTGCGGACGACGCCGATCCATCAATCGACGGTCAACTGGCGCTTTCTTCTTCACCGTAAGCGCCATCTTATTTGGCGATTCATCTATTTAATTAATCATTACGGTGTTCCCTTCATGCTTCTTGTTTCTGTAAATTTTCAGATGGGGAATTTGTATATGGCTCTTATTGCCCTGTTTTCGTTCAAATCATTAAAGCTCTGCCTTAATCATATTATAAGTTTGTTGCTGTTCAATAGGACTTTCTGCTGCCGGAGAAGAATTTTGTAAAGTGCCCATGTGAATAGATTAACTGTAATTCCTAAACATACTGTGCTCATTCATAATTGCACCAGGTTCCAAATTAAGGTCTTCCGGCCCTCGACGTCGCTGCCTTGTTGCCCATTTTGATTTCATCGGCCTCCAACCCACAAACCCTAACCCATTTTGCACTCCAACAGTCAACTCGAGGACATGAATGTGGAGAGCAGAACAATAATTGGTTTTGTCTGCAATGGACAGGAACGACAACCTCCGGAATGAAGGGATGATGCGCTGTGGGAGAGTGAAATTGGAGATTTGAGGATGAAAATGGCGCCGGTGAATTTAATTTGGGGATTTTCACCCATATGCCTACATGGAGGTCCAAACCCATGAACCGGCCATCCACAACCATCAGGTAAGCAATGAACCGGGTTCAAATTATATTGACTATGCTAATTTAATGTTGACCACGCTAATCGTGTGCCACGGCAGCTTCCAGTGTAATTAAGAGGCGTTTGGGACTGATTTGGCTAGGATTAAGGAAATTACGAGACGGATTTAGTTAATTTAATATTTAAGGGACGTTTTGGGAAATTTTTGAAAAATATGGGACTATATGGGTTTTTTTTCCTCAAGTTTGTCATGGAAGCATTTTAAGAAATTATTTCTGGGTCACTAAACTTTTAAATTGTTAGCTTTTACCCCAGAAACTTTTACTTTGTGCACTATATTAGTCCAAAAAATAATTTGCTAAAATGTCCCCAGGGATCTAAAAATATTTTGCTGAAATACCCTCGGTTGAATTTTTTTTTTTGGGGGATAATCGATGATGTGAAAACATCAGCTAAAAAGAAAACTAAGAAAAAACTACAGCAAGGGGGGCCGAGAGATAAGAACAAGCGAAAAAATAACAAGAAGGAAAACAAGATTGGAGAAGGTTCTGGCCCACAGTTCTTAATTCCTTGTTAAAGTCCCACATCAGTTATATGTTGGGTTATTCCCTATTTATATGGAGATGAGCTACTATATCTACTATCAATTGGTTTTAGATTGAAGTCCTAGGTCCAACTTATTTTTAACATGGTATCAGAGCCATGAGTATGCATTTTGGTATCGCTTTGTTTCCAAGATGAATATCATCTCGAGGAGGGGTGTTAAAGTCTCACATCGGTTATATGTTGGGTTATCCGCTTATTTCTAACAGTGAGTGTAGGATGCATTAATTGAAATGATAGACATGGAGGAGGAAGAGGCAGAACCTATGGCGGACATAGATAGTTGTGATAATAGAAATCCACTTGCACTAAATGAATACATAGAAGATGTATACTTCCACCGTTTCTTTGATATTGCAACATTTCCAAATTTGCTACTATTCATTGTTTAACATTGACTCAAATTTTTATTATAGTTATACAAGTTAAAATATAGCCAAGTGAGATCTTGTTAGATTCGTCTCGTCGTGTACTTTTTAAATATCAAACTTTCAGAATTTTTACTTGTACCGAATTTAAGTTATTAATGATTTAAAATATGCATTGGACTGATGTAATGTGTCAATGTTGCACTTTCACAAAAACGGAGGAAGTATAATACAGTACATTCCTACTATAAAAAAGTTGAGATGATATATCTTTTCCCTTAGTTCCAAAATTATTTGGTGGTTGTATTGTTTCGTTGCTCAACAATATGATGATTGCATTATCATCGATGTGGATGACTAACTTGGATTATCATGCATGATGTGATGATGTTTCTGCAACATACAGAGGCAATCCTGGAAGAGATTGACCGAATGATAATGATTTTGTTTTTGTTCCTGCCATATCTTGGTAATTGGAGAAGGTTCTGGCCCACAGTTCTTAATTCCTTATGTGAGTGTTAAAGTCTCACATCGGTTATATGTTGGGTTATCCCATATTTATATGAACATGAGCCACTATACCTACTATCAATTTGTTTTAAGTTGAAGCCCTAGGTCCATCTTATTTTTAACATAGTATCAGAGCCATGAGTACATAGAAGATGTATATAATATATTCCTACTAGAGATGATATATCTTTTCCCTTAAGGGCTCGTTTGGATTGGCTTTTGAAAAAATCAGAAGCCAAAAGTAGAAGCGGAAGCAGAAGTCAAAAGCAAAAGCATGTAACTTTTGTGTTTGGATGGAATGTTTGAAAAACGGTTTTTTCTAAAAAAATATGTTTGGATGAATAAAAATGAAAAGTGCTTTTAGAGTGTGGTAATTACCAAAAAGGACGTGCTACTTAATATGATAATAAGATATATTTATAGTGTAATTTATATTAAGTAGTGGGGGTATTTAAGTCCTTGCACATTTTACGAGGTGCTTTTGGCTTCTGCTTTTGGGAGAAGCACCCCTGGGCTGCTTCTCCCAGAAGCACTTTTTTCGCTTTTCAAGGTGTTTTTGCTTTTTCTTAAAAGTCAAAACAAACACATAATTTCTACTAGAAGTGCTTTTGGCAGAAGCAAAAGCCAAAAGCACCTCCCTAGAAGCCAATCCAAACGGACTCTAATTCCAAAATTATTTGGTGGTTGTATTGGTTCGTGCTCAATGTGACCTATATGCTCTTCGTTGCCACATCATTATACATGTACAAGTTTTGGATTAGACAATTCATCCAAATCACTACTACATTCTTTTTGCGCTACCTTGTTTTTGGATTTCTAATCTCACTGGCAGTCATTTCTCTCGACTCATGCACCATATTGTATTGCTTATGTTTCCTTTACCCCTAAAAAAGCTGACACTAAAATGGCTTCCATATCAAAAGTTTGACGTCAAAAAATATCATTTCAATCTATTTGTTACTATTTGAATCCATTCCGCTATTTCACTATATTCATCTCATTATTAACCGATTGAGTCCTATATATATATCTTTCTTGAATAAATAAGAATGAAATCACTTCTTCTTTTTTTGTCTTTTTCGTTTTTTCTTTTTTAAATCAAAAATCCTAAATAGTAATAATAATAAACTTAAAAATAATAGAAATAAAATTTAATGAACATATGCATAGATACTCATAGCTCTATATATATATATATATATTTAAATCAACAAATTAAAAATAAAGTAATTTAAAAATTAAAATGCGACAATATCCCTTGATAACATTATAACAACCTCAAAAATAAATAATTTCTCAAAAAATAATATTAAAAATATAGTCATATAAAAATAATAATTGTGGATATACTATAATAAAAATTAGGAGTGTTACAATCTACCTCACTCTTTGTCCCCGAAGTTAATATTTCGTTGTCTTGAAAGCAAGACTGCCAAAGCCAAAATAAAATTGTACGTAGTATGCTGAGGGCAACGTTGTAATGTAGGGTGGGGTGTTACACGGTTTTACGGGTCGTCTTCGTCATTACTGACTCCTTTACCGACCCCTTTAGGGGTCGTGGACCTTGTGGTCCAGAAATTACCGACCCCAATTGTGGTCGGTAAATTTCCATCCCGCCATGTGTCATATATATTAAAGCCTTCCCAAATATATTTTGGGATATGTTGAAGGGAGAGCTCGAACCCTGGTGGGGAACTCCCTCGCACGCGCATGTGCCATCCAAGTAGCCTCCATTTCATGTCATTATATGTAAAACTTTATATATAATTAAAATAAAAACTCAAATTATATTAATTAAATAATAAACAATTTTTAATTAAATAAAACATAAAATAAAATTAATTAAATTAAAAAATTGAAATCCATGAATTAAATAAAATAATAAAATGATTCAAATAAATAAATAATTAAATTATAAAAATAATAAAAAAAAATATTTAATAAAATATTAAATCAATAATAAAAAATGGAAAAAATAATAAAAATTTAAAAAAATTGAGAAAAACTACCGACCATATTTATTGTGATCGGTATTTTGGTTGTCGAATATCCTGGGTCCCAATAACGGCTAAATACCGACCCCATTTTGGGGTCGGTAAATCCGACCCGGACTATGGTGGTCGGTAATTGGGGCCAGTAATTGAGTTTTTTCCCGTAGTGTATTAAATATAATATTCATGAATGTTAGAAACATTCAAGAAGAGAAGTAGTAGTTGATAGGTTGTCAACTTGCCATGTCACTTCTCATAGTTGTCGAGGAAAAGTCTTTATGTAGTATATTTTTAGAGTTGACTTTTCTGTATTTATAGTTTTTTATTTTTTTTATCAGTTTTCTTTGCTACAACCATTACGGCATTTCTTTGATTTTTTGTCAAGGAATCATTCTGCATGCTCTAAAAATCAACTTTCTACTTGTCCACCTTCTACCGTATACATTAAATGCTTGCCTTGCAGCTATATATGGTAGAAAGTGCAACAAAGATATCACCATCCTAGTTTTCCCAATTATGCAATCTCTAGAAGGTCAGATAGCCGCAAGGGAGAGCTCCTTCATAATCCTTCATCACAAACACGTTACACCGAGAGCGTGAATCTCATCAGTCCCACCATCATTATTGTCGGCGCTGGATCCCAGAGCCCACGAGGTACACCCATATTCGAGTTCGAAGCCTGTCGTTAATGTTGAATTATTTCTTCTTTAATTAGTACCATAGTCCATAGTCATTGTTTACCTCAGTATATGTACTACAGGCAAATTCCAAGGCTAATCCTTATATTGCTGTGGCTGTAAAAATGGGAACTTGGCGGCTAGTCTTGGTTCATACATAAATAAGGGTGTCTCAGTTGACCCGAGATGGCAGCATATGCATCTGTGGTTTCTCTCATCTGTGGAGTTCGAAACCTTGTTTTCTTCATATGGGAATTTTCAAAGAAGATTTCGTGGTTAGTGTCTTTAGACTCATAAAGCTCTGGGTTGCTGAGGGATTTTTAAAGCCAAAGAAAGACAAAACCATGGAAGAGGTTGCAATGGATTGTGTGAGGGATCTTATTGGTAGAAATCTCATTTTGGATAACAGAGATGGAACAATCTCCGTACACGACCTTCTTCGAGAAGTGTCCTTAAGGATAGGTCAGAAAGAGAAATTCTTTTGTGTGATAAACATGCATATTATGCCAAATTGGAAAGCCTGCTATTTTTTCAGGGACAAAATCGACAACGATATTTTCAAGGACAAAAGCAACGCCATTTCTAAGTTATGCTCTTTCCAACCCAGAAGACTACTATTACAAAATCGACAACGATATTTTCAAAGACTACTATTACAACCCAGAAGTAGTTAATGGTGACTTGTGGATGGTAAGGGGCCAGAATATTGATTATACCACAGAGCTCTTTCCCTATAAACTGCTTAGCTTTCCCTACTTACATTTCTTCGGGTTTTCCCGCCAGTGGCATCGAACAGTGTTTCCTCTGCTCTACAAATTTTGGAATTTGCAGTCGATAATTATCCCTGAAACATTCTCAGAGGAGGTGGCAATCTTTGATATCTGGAAGATGCCTCAGATCAGGCACATTCTTGTCGATGAATTTGGTATTCCAGATCCTCAAGTGAGTTGTGCAGATGATGAATCAGTAGTACTGGAGAATTTACAGACACTTGGTGTGGTACGGAATTTCAGATGCACTGAGCAGGTGCTTGAAAGAATTCCTAACATCAAACATTTGAGACTTAAATATTTGGGGTGGCCGTTGTCCACCGAATAGAAGATTGGTGTCTCAAAAATGTTGGTAGATTTCAGAAGCTTGAGACATTGATTTGCCACTCCCCCCATAGAGGATTACGTCTGGACTGTATTGCCTTCCCAACCTCGTTAAAGCATTTGTCTATACGTGATTTCCTTCTTGATTGGACAGATTTGAAGATGATTGGTGAGTTGCCAGATCTTGAATATCTCGATTTGAAGGATTGTAACTTTGAGGAATCTGAGCTGAAGATTGGACAGGGGGGATTTGGGAGCTTAAAATACTTCCAGATTAATTGTCCTAGTCTTACTCATTGGACTGTGGATATCTCAAAGGATTTTCCCAAGTTGGAGAGGCTCTCTCTGGACTGGGCCACAGGATTGCGTGAGATCCCGGATGCCATTGCAGACATACCAACGCTGAACCTGATTCATCTGATCGACTGTCCTGCTTCGCTTGCCCGTTCAGCTTTAAATATATTGAATGAACAACTCGACCAGGGAAATGAAGATCTTCAAGTGAAAGTCTTCTCCTCCTGGGCTGAAGACTATGCCAATATCTTGAAAATGGTTGAAAGTGAAGATGAACTGGTGAGGTACAAAAAGAATTTCGAAATCGTGAGGTAAGAGCCATGAAGAAGATAGTTTGTTATTAGACTAGCTAGGCCAATGTGATATTTTGTTGTGAGTTTCATATACTCCGTATTTAGTTAATATATAAGCCGTTTACTATCATTCATTCATATATTGTTATCTTGTCACCATATTCTCAGTGATAATCAGTAGCTTCAGATCAAAAATTAATTAAGTATTATAGCCTAAAATACAAATTTCCTTTTTGGGTGAGTTATTACTCCTTTTAAAAATTAATTAAGTATTAGCTTTCACATGAACTCGTTCAGTCTGTTTTCATTCTTTTGCTACATTTATAAAACTTATTCGATTTGTGTTTATTGCAGGATATGGGGTCCCTATAAAAACCAATGGAGATGGGCGTTGTATGACGACATCTCAAATCCGTGGGAGTTGCCATACTAAAGAGAGGAAGAGGTATTAATGCGTGAACACAAGCAAGCATTTTGTCGGCAACAAGAACAAGAACATGGTTGTGGGGGCTTCTGAGGCGTGAGTGAATTTGTGCTCAATCGTATGTTTTCATCATTCTCTTCCATTTGTAGTATAGTATAGTATTGTAATGTACCGTTGGGGTGATAAAAGAGACAAATTCTATTGCTCAATCAAAAGGCAACAAAACCAAAAATGTAGTGAACTTCTGGTACATCATTATGAAACTATCTGGATTACAACTATATTTATAGAGAATTTTTATGAGAAGTGGTTCCTAAAATACTATGTCTAACAAACTCAACTGACTCACTTATTTTCCAAGTCCAGTAAAAAAGAGGACTTGATCAACAATAGATCAATATCCCAAATATAGAAAATAAGAACAAGAAACTTTGACACAAATATTTAAATTATACTAGGATTTACTACTTATTAAATAAGAGCAAACCTGCTATCCTTTATGCACCTCTATTACTAATGATATGTTGCTAATTCAATTTGATCCTTTTTTTATGTTATAACATGGAATTTCCCTTTGGCGAATGCTTGATACTTTCTCAGCTTGGTTAGAGAGTTCATATATGTAATGTCTCAACAGGTTCTCTTCTTAGCCACTGCACCATATACCACCACCATCAGGATTTCATGTGGTCTCCATCCATACTTCTTTTTCAGAGCAAATAGACTGAGGCAGATGTTCCACCATCATTAAACATACTTATTCTCTTGCATATATTACTTCTGATTCCTTCCCGTGGCACATTGCAAATGCCCACAAAAGAAAGCGACGCTAATAAGATCATGCTGACTTCTTTGCTAAAAGAGCTCACCTCATTCCATGTTCCTTTGCTTCTTTTGCTTCTTGCTTTATAAAAACCAGCATACTTTGGCAATAGGACTCTCCTCCAAAAAACTGATGCTGGATGAGAAGCAATTCCTAGGAAGATGTACGAACTCGGAAACTTTAAGGAACATTAAAATAACAGTGCTCGAACTTCAGGTTTAATTATGTAAGAGGAATCAGGAAACCCATGCGTTATTATCCTTGTATGCCAAGTTGGCAACTGACTTGTGAAAAATCTCCCAGGCTTTATTTATTCTCGAACTCATAAATTGATCTTACTCTGGATATACTATTACCTTTCTGTGGATATATTACCTAATCCCTTATTAGTTGTATTATTCTGCCCACTAACTATAATCCTTAGTTCTTTGTTGTCAAATGTTCAGAATCGATCTGAAATAACTTATCTGATATAGAGATTTATTGCTTTTATTTAGGCCTCGATTTGGATTTTCTTGAATTCGTTTTGGTTATGCAATGATATGAACAATTTGAACACAGCAATGCAAACTTGTCCGCTCTTTGTTTTTGGTCAAAGTATTTCTTTTGGAATTGATCATAATCTTGTCAATTTCAGATCACGGAGATGTTGGTCGGATAATGTTGAACTGTTCCATATGTGAAATTTCTGCTCATCTTTGGAAACCTTATTAAAGTACCCTCGGAAACAATGTGAACCATCAGAACTTCCATTCAATGCAGCAGTACAATTTTTGGTGCAGTTATGCAATGTTCACAGATTCAAAATTTGTTCATCTCCTCATCGTTGCTGTTTCTTGATTACATCAGTTGAAATGCTTTCCATTACCTGACATCAAGGTTGAAAGTGACACGACAGTAGCTCGCCTAGGTTGCTTCTGATTCTTCCCCTTGGCACATTGCCAAATGCCCACAAGGCAAGGCTAATAACGTGCTGTCCCGTGTGCAGAAAGAGCTCCAAAGAGGACGCTGAACTTGCATTCGTTGTTGCATATCGTTCTTTGTTCCTTTGCTTGCTTTCTAAAAATTACAGAGTAATGATTTGGCTATGGGACTCTCCTTCAAGAATTGATTCTGGATAAGAATCAATTTCCACAAAGCTGTATTATAACCCAAAAAAATGACCTAAATGAACTATCCACATTCTTGTACAACACTAAACACTTCCTGATTCCTTCCCACCAAACAAAAATACATGTAAAGACTTAATAAATTATGAAAATTTGATATTTTAAATCTATATCATTACATATGATTATACGAAATTATATAAGATTCCATTGGACTCATTTGACTATGTTTCTTATATAATTGTACTAGGTAGACTCGCTGCGCAACCTATTATGGATACAGAACTACCCATGGGAAAAAGGAAAAATATTTCTATGTGAACGCTTATGTCTTCCTTATATTATATACTCACTATACTTATGTTTTTCAAACTTTTTTTGTTCTTCACATATAAGGAGAATTTATTGACTTTTTGGGGTAGAATTATATGCATTGGATAGAATAATGATAGGTTAATTAAATTAATACTATGATGAGACTTTAGCAATTCATGGTACACAAATAGCTTCGGGAAAGAGGAAACGGTTTGAACTGACTTTACCTAAAATAGCACACCATTTGTGCACTTTATTGTAGTAATTGTACATAAATTATTGGCTACAATTGCAATAAATATAACTGCAGAACAAGAAACAAAGTACTCTGTTGAAAATAAACTTTACAATACCAAGCTAAGAAATCGAAAGGCCCCCATATATTCTACCAAAATATGTGTAGTATTTGTACAGGAATTATTAGCAACATCTTACCAATAGCATAACTACAACTACATCTTACCAATAGCATAATTGTCGCCAACATCTTACCAAAACCGAAAGGCTTTATCTTGGTGGCTGTATTTCTTCATCAAATAGCATAACTAAAATTACATATTGTTCTTGTAGCAGTGTTTTAGTAAACATGTTTGTGGGCAAAAATTGAGACCTTTAGATAATTGGCTTTTGGTTTGAGGTAATCAATGCTATAGGATGGTGCTGCTAGTTCAAAGGAAACTGAGAGGGATGATGCAAACACATGGTTTTATTCCCACATCCAGGCTCTGAAAGCATTTAAGTATTAACCCAGATATTTGGGGTGCAATCTGACATGCGAGGTAGAAATCTTGTAAATACCATTAGGATTCAGTGTCTTTAAAATGTTCTTAAAATCATCAATTTATAGAAGCTCTTGAAAAAGGTAGAAATCTCTTAACATACCATTATAATGATAGATGAATTCTTGTCTTCGATCATTATGCTACCACAGAGCAGACCATCACCACACTTGGACATTATCCATAACCTTTTGTCCTACAAATATTTGAACCAAAAAAAGCACAATAAAAAATTCCATAAGAGTGAAGACGACAACCTTTCGAATATGCGCACCCCGCACATGAATGAATTCCTCTCTTCATGAAGGGAACCAACCAAGTAGTGTGGCAAGACAGGGACTCAAAAGCCTGGATTTCCTTTTATCTGTTTAAGAGCAGATTCAGACAATCCCCATACATTCAAACCAGAACTATTCATAGAGCATTTTCATATCAAAGGCTAATGTACAGAAAGAACCGTGGTTACATGTTTCTGCCATCAGGGACGTTAGAGTTTGTAGAGATTAACCTTTATTCTTCAATGTCAGTTAAAATCGCATAAAAATAAAGTCATATTCCCTAAGAGCAATTAATCGGATAAAACAACAGTATAGGATCTACCAGAGAGCTTGTGTGTATAGTCGGATCATTCCATTTTTACAAATATGAACATACGAACTTGACAATTCTTGCAAAATTTGAGCAACAACGTGCTTTATCTATTCCTCGAATAATGCCCTCTGCCAGTGGATTCAAACTACTGGTTTCAATTGCCAACACCAGTAGCAGCACACTGCTCACAATATTGGTAATCCTCTCTGAAACTGGGGATTCCCATGTCTCAACACTCAATAGACTTAATATTCAGGTGAATGATGCATGGTGGAGTGGAACAATTAACCAAGGAAAAAAGATAACAATTATAACCCGAGAAACCAAACTATAGCCTAACAAAATTTATTGGGTAAAAAGAAAAAAAAAAAAAAAAAAAAAATCAAACTGGACTTGTAAACCCTTAGACACGTTAGCTTCTTCTTCGCGTTGTCGATTGAACACAAGGTGCCCAATAGTTCCGCCCAATCGCAGCCCAGTATACAACCCAAAGGCGGAGCTGCCACTGTTTTGCAATGTCAGACAGAGGAGATAGAAGAAGGGGGAGGGGTGGACATAAATTGGGGATTATAAGTCGGACGTGACAAAGTCAACATAAATACTGGTACGATGATAGTAATATGCAAGAAACAGGACAGATGTTTAGGGTTTGCGGAGGGCGAGGTTCGGCATCAGTGACGGTAGAGCGAGTTAGAGCGCAAGGGTGGGAACGGAGTGAGGACGATGCACAGAGGGAATCAGAGAGATGCAAATACTGGGCCAACCAATCCAACGGCCATAATTTCAATTGGATTTCTGATCCAATGGGTGTAATTGAAATAAAGATATGGAAATGCTCTTTACCTTTACCGCTATTATAATACTCCGTCCGGACTTCCCCTTTACAGAGCATTTGAGATCCTCTAAAACTTGAAGGTGAAGCTCCCGTTTCGTGGATGCTCTAGGGTTCGGAGTGGTTTAGCTTGAAACTTGAACAGGATTTGCAGCAGAGAAGGCGTGAATGTTGTATTATAGGTTTCGCATTTTAGGTATTTTAGGTATCAGGTTTATCAAGAGCATATGCATACTTCACCTCAGCTTAAATCGTGCATTTTAGCTTTTATCTTTAATTAGTACAATAAGCATAACCTACCTTTGTGTCTGTAGCAGGCAAATTTCCTGGTTAATCATTGTAGTGGCTGGTCCTGGTAAAGGCATAAATTAAGGGTTTCTCTTTTGCTCGGAGATGGCAGCTTATGCATCTGTGGTTTCACTCATCAATCTTCTGGATCAGGTTCAGCAACATTATCAAGCTCGCCGCCGTCAGATCCTTTTTCACGATGAACAGATTCAGGCACTCCGCCAGAAGGGTGAGTTCTTGCAAGACTTTCTTGAAAGATACTATTCTCTTGGTACGAATGAAGCAGAGGTTTTGGAGGGCCAAATTGTGTCTGCTGCTGTGGGGGTACAAGATGTGATCAAATCCCATATGGTGGATCAAGTTCGTGCAGCTTGTACTTCCCAGCGGAACGATACTTGTGCCGTAACTGGTGCCGTCACTGGGGACAGCGACCCTAACTGCGGAATTAGTATTAGTAAGATATCGTCCACTTTGCGCCGGTGCCTCACGGTGTTGTGCCGTAACAGAACTTCGGTTGATCGAGTTCGTGCCGCATGTACTTCCCAGCGGGACGAAACTTCAGTTGATGTATGCGATCTAGCAGAGATGGTAGCAGAGATGGACTCCATCAAGGCTATGGTTGTGAAGATTCAGGAGAACAAAGCAACCAAAGCTCACTCAAGTTCTGTTGCTAACAACAATACATCCAGAGTTCTTCCAAGTGGCAATACTGCGGCTAATGCAATTGTGGGCCTCGATGAAAAAGTGATTGATATCATGGACACACTCACAGGATATACATCTAGCCGTGTAGTCTTCCCCATCGTTGGCATGGGGGGAATTGGTAAGACTACCCTTGCTAAAGCTGTCTATGAAAACCGTCTTATTGTTGAGTATTTTGACATTCGCATTTGGATTACGGTGTCTCAAGATTTTAGGATGAAAGAAATTTTATTGCAAGCATTCTTGTGTATCAATCCTCAATATTATAATAATACTGACGGTTCAGAAAGTGAAGATAAGATTGGTGAAAACCTGTATAAAACTTTGTTTGGTAGAAGATATTTGATAATAATGGATGATATTTGGAGCGTTGAAGCATGGGAACAAAATAGGCGTTTCTTTCCTGAAAACAACAATGGGAGTCGAGTTCTTGTGACTAGTAGGCAATCAGATATGGGCGAGTATTTTGGTTCGGGTGCCTATAAGATGCAATTTCTTGAAGAGGATAAAAGTTGGAAGCTATTCTGTGGGAAGGCATTTGGATCACAGAGTTGTCTGAAAATGATGAACAATGCTTGAATATATTATTTTTGAACAATGATGAACAATGCTTGAATATATTATTTTTGAGTTATCGGTGCTTGCCTGTGTATTTGAAACCTTGTTTTCTACACATGGGAATTTTTGAAGAAGATTACGTGGTTAAAGTCTTTAGACTAATAAAAGTCTGGGTTGCTGAGGGGTTTTTAAAGCCAAAGAAAGACAAAACCATGGAAGAGGTTGCAATGGATTGTGTGAGGGATCTTATTGACAGAAATCTCATTTTGGATAACAGAGATGGAACAATCTCCATACACGACCTTCTGCGAGAAGTCTCCTTAAGGATAGGTCAGAAAGAGAAATTCTTTTGTGTGATAAACATGCATATCAACCCACATGATGAAGCCTATCAGTTTTTCAAGCAGAAAAGGAGCGAAGAACCATTGGATGATGTGGTGGAAGAATCAACGACTCGCACCATTTCTTTGTTATGCTTCAAGTATTACAATTCAGTACTAGTTAATCGTGAATCCTGGATGGTAATGGGCCAGAATATTGATTACACCACAGAGCTCTTTCCCTATAAACTGCTTAGCTTTCCATACTTACCGTTCCATTGGCTTTCCAGCATTCAGCTGCAAAGGGTGCTTCCTCTGCTATACAATTTCTGGAATTTGCAAACGATAATTATCACTGTTGATCCTGACCCGGAGGAGGAGAAGAAGGAGGTAAGCTTTGATATCTGGAAGATGCCTCAGATCAGGCACATTCTTGTCTCTAATTTTTGTCTTCCAGATCCTCCAGTGAGTTGTGGAGATGAATCAGTAGTACTGGAGAATTTACAGACACTTGGTGTGGTACAGAATTTCAGATGCACTGAGCAGGTGCTTAAAAGAATTCCTAACATCAAATATTTGAATTTCAATTGGCCCATAGAAGATTCCTGTCTCAAAAATGTTGCTAGATTTCACAAGCTTGAGACATTGATTTGCGAACATCAGGGAAATAGGGTGCCAAAGCGAAACCTTGCCTTCCCAACTTCGTTAAAGCATTTGTCTTTAAGTTTCTTCCAGCTTGATTGGACGGATTTGAAGATGATTGGTGAGTTGCCAGATCTCGAATATCTCGATTTGAAGGATTGTAACTTTGAGGAATCTGAGCTGAAGATCATAGAGGGGGGATTTCGAAGCTTAAAATACTTCCATACTGGATATTATGAGCTCACTCATTGGACTGTAGATAGCTCACAGGATTTCCCCAAGTTGGAGAGGATCTCTCTGACATTCGCCAGAAAGTTGTCTAAGATCCCTGATGCCATTGCAGACATACCAACGCTGAACCTGATTCATCTACTCGACTGTCCTGCATCGGTTGTGCTTTCAGCTCTAAATATATTGAAGGAACAACTCAGCCAGGGAAATGAAGACCTTCAAGTCAAAGTCTCCTCCTCCATTTCTCAGGACATAGCCAATTACGGGAAAATGGTTGAAAGTGAAGAACTGGAGTGCTGCCAAAATAATTTCGAACTCTCTACGTCGTGGTAAGATCCGAGTTTCATATTTGTTGTTGTTGTTGTTCAGATATTCCTAGGATAAATTGGGAATAATTTCACTTTCACATGAACGTTCAGTCTGTTTTCCTTCTTTTTTGTTGCATTTATAAATTTATTCGATTTGTGTTTATTACAGGGCAAGGCCCACCCATCAACAAGAATGGAAATGGGAAATTTTTGACGACATCGAACAAGTGTGGGAGCTGCCACACAGAAGAACAAGAATTAATGCGTGAAAGCAGCAAGCAAGCATTTGGCCAAATAAGAACAAGAACATAGTTGGTGGGCTTCTGCGGCGTGGATTTGTGCTCTATCGTATGTTTTCATCATTCTCTGACATGTTGTAGTGTATTGTAATGTACGGTTGGGGTGGTTGTGCTTCTCATTTTAATTAGCAGTCACATTATTAGTTATGGTCATGCTTGATATCCTTGCTGTTGCTGACTTTCTTGATTATTACATTAGTTGAAAGGCTTTTCATTACCAAGATCAAGTTTGAAAGTGGCTCCATGGTATCTCTAATTGCCTATATTATTGAGATACCTCACCCTGGCACGTTGCAAATGCCCACTAAAAGCGGCGCTAGTAAGGAGCTCATCTGATTCTGTGTTCCTTTGCTTGTTTTGTTTTCTTTTCTTTCTAAAAAGATTGTACGTTGGCAATAAGACTCCCCTTCAAAAACTGATGCTGAAGCAATTCTTACAAAGCTGTAGAAACTCAGAAATTTGAAGGGACATTAAAATAACAGTACCCGAGTTGAGGTTTGTTCAAGAGGAATCAGGAAAGCCATGCGTTATTATCATTGTATGCCAAGTTGGAAACTGACTTGTGAAGTACTCCCTCTGTCCCATTTGAAATGTCTCATTTCATTTCTGCACACAATCCAATGCACTTTTTTAATCGTCAATATCTAAAAATATATACAACTAAAAATTATATAAAATATATATTCTAAAACTATATGATTAGACGAATCTAACAAGATCAAACTCGACTATTTTTTTCAAATATATAATTGCAATAATATTGAGTCAAAGTTGAACAATGAACAGTGTCAAAAAGTCAAATGAGACAATTCAAGTGGGACGGAGGGAGTATTAAAATATTGAATTTGATATATAAATCGAACTATTATTTAAGTTCAATCATTAAAATTAATTTTATTAAGTATTAGATTACTTTATTGTATAATAATTCGATTCTATTCTATACTACGAAAAGACTATCAAATCAAAGACTATCTGTATTTATTATTACGAAGTATCTCGGATGTGAAATATTCTGGGGTCATGCAATAGGGTGATGATCATTGTGGAATATTATAAGTATAAACTAAATATATAAAGCCCCGTACCCTATCTGCTTAACTGCTTAGGATAGATTGTCACAACTCACAAGGACAAAATACCAAGTCAGTAAAACAGAATCTGTGTAATTTGGAGACATAATGTACTCTTATTAAAGATAGAATTTTCATTAGAAAGAATATTAAGTAAAATGAAACAAAATGTTTTGAATTTTGATACAAAAATCGTATTCTTTCAGACAGAATGCCAGATAAGCCAAAACATAATACTTCCTCCGTTTTGAAAAAAGTTGTAACATTTATGTATTTCATACAATCCAATACACATTTTTAACATTTAATATCTCAAACTGTATAAAAATAAAAATTATTAAAATTTTATATTCTAAAACTAATATCTGAATCTAACAAGATCCCACTTGACTTTGTATGTTAAGAAATTAATCAAAGTTACTCAATAAATGATAACAACTATGCAAATGTTTCATATAAAAATGGATGGAGTATTAATTGTAACACAAAAATTTAACTTGTTAGATTCTGCACACAATCCAATATAATTTTTCAATTGCTAATATCTCAAAATATGTACAATGAAAATTTATGTAAAATGTATTCTAAAAATATGTGGTCATACGATTATAATAAGACCCAACTCGACTATTTTCTTCCAAATATATACTTGCAATAAAATTAAGTCATAGTTAAACAGTGAACAATATAAAAAAATCAAACATGACAATTTTGGTTCGATTCGCAATAAAATATATACTTGCAATAAAATTTTGGGACGGAAGTAGGGTTGTAAACGAAACAAATAATTTTGGTTCGATTCGTGATTCTATTCGAAATTATTCAAAATTTGATATTCGATTCGGTATTCCATTTTATATTAAATTAATTATACAATTTTTTTGGTGTACCCGGTATCATTAAGCCACATTGGGCTCAAAACTAATTCCACGAGAATCTGGTGGAGGGTTATCTATCTCAAAGTAGAATTCTGCAACACAAAGCTCGAACCCGAGACATTTGCACCAGAGGCCCATACCACTCAGACCAACTGCTAAATAATTTAAAATTGTAATTTTAGTGATTGTATTTACTAATTAATATAAATATATTTATATATGATAATAAAATATTAAATTTGATACATAAATCGAACTAAATATTTAAGTTCAATCATTAAAATTAATTTTATTAAGTATTAGATTACTGTATATAATAATTCGATTCTATTCTATACTACGAAAACACTATCAAATTAAAGCGAAATACTACAGTATTCTATTCGATTACAATCTTGAGGGACAATTTTTATTTATATACTCCCTCATTTTTCTAAAATTAGAACGGATCTAGAATGCATGTAGTCTAAGGCATATTTTAAGGGTCCAGTTAGGGTGCGATCAACAAATCCCGCAGCACATCAAGGCAGCGATCTGAAGCGTTCGTTTAAAATCCAAGGGTTGTAAATGAAAAAGAGTATAATTGTCATAACACAATAATAGTTCATTTTAAAAACAACGCATTTCAGCGATACGACAAGTATTTTAGACATGTTATCATATCTAATATTTGGTAACTCTATATTTAGTATGTTATCATATTTATTATTTGGTAAATCATATCAAATATTTGGTAATCCATATCTAATATTTCAAATAATATCTTTTTATGATCAAAGATACGTATCAAGTAGAGTAATTCAGCGATGGTACCAAGCAGAATTCAGCGACGCTACCAAGAATGATTCAGCGATGCTATCAAGAACAATTCTGTTATCATATCTAATATTTGGTAAATAATATCATATCTAATATTTGGTAAACCTATATTTAGTATGTTATCATATCTAATATTTGGTAAATAATATCATATCTAATCTAATATTTTCAAATAATCATCAACGAATGGTAACAAATATATTAATAGATAATTTCAATCATGCTACAAAAAAACAATTTAGTGATGCTATAAAAAATATTTAAGCGACACTATCCTAGAAGAGTTCAGCATTCAGCCACATTACACAGAAGAATTCAGCGACGCTACAAAGAAGAATTCAGCGAGGCCGTCAAGAATAATTCCTCAACTAGAATATTTCGGGTACGTTTTCATGAACAATTCAATGACTTTATTTAAAAATATTTCAGCGACGTATATCTATGTATAGCAGCATAATTAAGCAAATTGGAGAGTAATATGAGATCAATCCTTGAAATGCAAAGAAGAAGAGAAGAAGAACGGAAGAATAAGAAGAACGGAAGAAGAATGGAAGAATAAGCAATTGTCTGTTCACAAACTAAATGTAGCAAATTTACTATTTTAACCTTTAAGTTAATCTCAACCATCAATTTATAAATTAAATCAATGGCTGCGATGTACCGCAGTACATCAAGTCAAAATGCTTAGTCGCACCCTAACGGAATTGATATTTTAAACCATTAATAATTCAAATTTGGTACAAGTAAAAATTCTAAAAATTTGATATTTAAAAACTACTCAGACGAGACGAAGCTATAAGATCTCATTTGACTATATTTTAACTTGTATAACTATGATAATATTTTGGTTAAAGTACGTGTGTGAACAATACCAAATTTCTGAATATTACTCCGTATAATGTTTCAAAAATGAGGGAGTATCTATATGGAGTAATATATAAAAACAATATCCCTTATAAACAGTAACATACTCTTATGAACAGTAACTCAATTATCTCTCACAAAAATTCCCTTATGAACAGTAACCTATCTATTTCTCCAACATCCATTTTCTTCAAGCAATCCAATACACATTTCTAATAATCAATAACTCATCAATAACTCAAAATGTGTACAAGAAGAAATTCTAAAAATTTGATAAACTACATGATTAGACGAATCTAACGAGATCTCACTTGACTATATTCTTTCTTATATAGATGTTGTATAGGCATTCGTCAAAGTTAAATAATAAACAGTAGCAAAAGTTAATTTCTTTTCACTATAAAATGAAGAATTATTAAAAAAAAATAGTGCACTTTCAAAATATAGAAGAATCAAATTTGAGCTAAATTCACGTTAGATAATTTAATTTCATGTTATTATAGATAAATAATACAACCAAATAAAAGATGTAACAAAAACTTTATGGTTTGATAGTTGAATAATAAACAATAGCAAAAATCAATCTATTTTCATTATAAAATGAAGGAATTGAAAAAAAAAAAAACAAAAAACATAACACACTTTCAAAATATAGGAGAACTAAATTCGAGCGAAATTCACATTAAATAATTTAATTTCATTAATTATTATAGATAAAGAATACTACCAAATAAAAAATGTAACAAAAACTTTACGGGTTGATATTATATTTATTCTTTAAATATAATTTCAATATTTGTTATTATTCTTAACCAATACTCTCTTAACTGAAATTATAATTAAATAATATATTGTAAATTATTAATAAATACTTTATAGATTGATATTATATTCATTAATGAATAGCAAATACTATTTGTATTAAATAAATTAACTAAATTTGATAAATTGCAAGACGACAATAAGTTGATGAAACTATAATCATTTTAATTTGTCAATGGATTCATTTACAAGAATATTTATTATATTTTCTAGTTTAATTTGAAAATATCTATATCTTTATAAAATTTCTAATATTTCTAATATCTCAATGCCTTTAGGGTGTGAATCAATCTCAATAATCAATTATCGAGTACAATACGATTTCACGTACTTTCTTTATCAACGTATGACGTTAGAGTCGTGTGTAAAAACATTTTTATCTTTGCTTTTTTATTTTTTGTCTTTTCAACTATTGTTTGTATTATAAATATTTTTTAAGATATTAAATTGTACTAATATATAAATATTGGTAATGACATATGTTGGTCGATTTCTATGCAATATATATACGTACTCATGTAATGCTTAAAATAGTTTAAGGGAGTTGGAGAATGTAATCAACATAATAAAATTGAACAATTTTATTTTTAAAATTGGACAATTTTATTCATATTATCCATGATTTTCGATCCGCCCATTGGGCGGGAGAAAACACCAAGTATTTTAAAATATTAATTAATATTAAAAAAATATAGATTGCGGGATGAAGACTTAGCCCAAGTGGTTAAGTCCATTGACTTCCAACGGAAGGTTGGAGGTTCGATTCCCCACCGGCCCCCTATCCCTCCCTTTTATTCCCGCTTTGTAATTATGTGGCATGGGTTCCCACCACCCTTTCCAGGCCTTCAATGGCTCATAAAAAAAAAATAAAAATATAGATTGTGTGAGAAGTTCAGACTTCAGACATCTTAATCCACGACATCTTAATTTGACGGGAGTACCTTTTAAAGGATGTCATTTCTGAGTTATCCCCTGTTCTGCTAATAAAGACACAGACACAAACCCTTCCTCCCTTCCTGTGGAGATCAAAGATGGCAAAATCTGCGAATATGGAAGTTGAAAGCGGCACTTGAAGTGGAATTTGGTTCCAAACCCTACAGAATTCAGTGGAAGGTGAAGCTCGCTGTTCCCTTGATGGTTTAGGGTTTGGAGTGGTTTCGCTTGAAACTTGAATAGGATTTGCATCCCAGAAGGCGTGAATGTTGTATTATAGCTTTCCCATTTTAGGTATTTTAGGTATTAGGTTTCGAAAGAGCACATCCATACATACTTTACCTCAGGTTAAATTTTACATTTTTATCTTTTAATTATTATCATAGGTATAGTTTACCTCTTTGTCTGTAGGAGGCAAATTCCATTGTTAATCATTGTAGGGGCTTTAAAAACGACAAAATTCAGGGTTTCTCAGTTGCTTGGAGATGGCAGCTTATGCATCTGTGGTTTCTCTCATCAATCTTGTGGAACAGGTTCAGAAACATCAAAATAGCCGCCGTCAGATCCTTTTCCACGATGAACAGATTCAGGCACTCCGCCAGAGGGGTGAGTACTTGCAAGACTTTCTTGAAAGGTGTTCTCATGGTACTGCAGCTACCAATGAAGCAGAGATTTTGGAGGAACAAATTGTGTCTGCTGCTGTGGGGGTACAAGATGTGATCAAATCTCATATGCTGGATCAAGTTCGTGCCGCATGTACTTCCCAGCTGGTCGAAACTTCAGTTGATCTATGCGATCTAGCAGAGATGATAGCAGAGATGGACTCCATCAAGGATATGGTTGTGAAGATTCAGGATAACAAAGCAACCAAAGCTCACTCGAGTTCTGTTGCTAACAGCAATATATCTAGAGTTCCTACAAGTGACAAGACTGCTGCTATTGTGGGCTTTGATGAAGAAGTGATTCAGATCATGGAAAAACTAACAGGACATCCACCTCGTCGTGTAGTCTTCCCCATCGTTGGCATGGGGGGAATTGGTAAGACTACACTTGCTAAAGCTGTCTACGAAAACCGTCTTATTGTAGAATATTTTGATATTCGCATTTGGATTACGGTGTCCCAGGACTTTAGCACAAAAGAAATTTTATTGCAAGCATTATTGGCTGCCACTTCTCAACACGAAACTAACGTTTCAGAAAGTGAAGATAGGATAGGCGAACAGCTTTATAAAACTCTGTGCGGTAAAAGATATTTGATTGTAATGGATGATATTTGGAGCGTTGAAGCATGGGAAGAAGTTGGGCGTTTCTTTCCTGAAAACAACAATGGGAGCCGAATTCTTGTGACTAGCAGGCAATCAGATATGGGCGAGTATTTTGTTTGGGGTGCCTTCAAGATGCAATTTCTAGGAGATGAAAAAAGTTGGGAGCTATTCTGTGGGAAGGCAATTGGACAACAAAGTTGTCCGCCTGAGTTTGAGGAAATTGGGAAGAAGATTGTTCGGAAATGCCAGGGTCTTCCTCTATCCCTTGCTGTCATTGGGGGACTTCTTGCAAAGTCTCGTGCAAAAGAATACTGGGAGAGTGTTGAAAAAGACATGAACTCTATATTGAGCTCTGAAAATGATGAACAATGCTTGAATATATTGTCTTTGAGTTATCGGTGCTTGCCTGTGTATTTGAAACCTTGTTTTCTTCATTTGGGAATTTTTGTAGAAGATTATATGGTGAGAGTCACTAGACTAATAAATCTGTGGGTTGCTGAGGGGTTTTTAAAGCCAAATAAAGACAAAATAATGGAAGAGGTTGCAATGGATTTTGTGAGGGATCTTATTGACAGAAATCTCATTTTGGATAACAGAGATGAAACAATCTCCATACACGATCTTCTGCGAGAAGTGGCCTTAAGGATAGGTCAGAAAGAGAAATTCTTTTGTGTGATAAGCATGCATATCATCCCACATGATGAAGCCTATGAGTTTTTCAAGCACAAAAGCAGCGAAGAACCATTGGATGATGTGGTGGGATTAACGACTGGTTCCATTTCTTTGTTATGCTCCAACTATCGTAATCCAATAGTAGTTAATCGTGACTTCTGGATGATAAGGTGCCAGGATATTGATTACACGACAGAGCTCTTTCCCTATAAACTTCTTAGCTTTCCCTACTTACATTTCTCCAGGTTTTCCTTCATTCAGCAGCAAAGAGTGCTTCCTTGGCTCCATAATTTTTGGAATTTACAAACGATAATTATCACTGGTAATTTTTTCTCAGAGGAGGTGGCACTCTTTGATATCTGGAAGATTCCTCAGATCAGGCACATTTTTGTCATGAAGTTTCGTGTTCCAGATCCTCCAGTGAGTTGTGCAGATGAATCAGTAGTACTGGAGAATTTACAGACACTTGGTGTGGTAGAGAATTTCAGATGCACTGAGCAGGTGCTTGAAAGAATTCCCAACATCAAATATTTGAGACTTAGTTATTTAACTCTCGAACTGTCCATAGAGACCATAGAAGATTACTGTCTCAAAAATGTTGGTAGATTTCACAAGCTTGAGACATTGATTTGCCATTTCCCCGCTATTCATATGGGCTATTGGGTGCATAACCTTGCCTTCTCAACCTCGTTAAAGCATTTGTCTATATATTTTTGCCTGCTTGATTGGACAGATTTGAAGACGATTGGTGAGTTGCCAAATCTCGAATTTCTCGATTTAGAGTACTGTTCTTTTGAGGAATCTGAGCTGAAGATTGTAGAGAGGGGATTTCGAAGCTTAAAATACTTCGAGATTAAATATTCTGGGTTTACTCATTGGACTGTAGATAGCTCACAGGTTTTCCCGGTATTGGAGAGGCTCTGTCTGCACACCGACAGAAAATTGTCTGAGATCCCCGATGCCATTGCTGACATACCAACACTGAACCTGATTCAGTTGTACTACTGTTCTGCATCGGTTGCCCTTTCAGCTCTAAATATATTGAAGGAACAACTCAGCCAGGGAAATGAAGACCTTCACGTGAAAGTCATCTTTGATTCGTATCAGGACAAAGCCAATTTCAGGGAGACGGTTGGAAGAGAAGAACTTGAGAGCTACCAAAATAATTTCGAACTCTCGAACTGGTAAGAGCCATGAAGAAGATACTTTCCTTAGACTAGGCCAATGTGTTCTTTTGTTGTCAATTTCATATTTACTTAATAATGCATATGAAATTCAGAAATTAGTGGATAATCTGATTGTCATCACTTCACCTATATATTGCCGAGGAGACGTTTTTCTATTATTAAACGTCCCACATCATCGCTTATATGTTGAGAGTCCACTCCTTTATAAAGACCTGTGCCACTTCACCCATTACCAATTGGTTTTGAGGTGGAACCTCTTATCCATCATCTGTCTAATATATATATCATTCATAAATTTTTATTTTGTCACCAAATTCTCAGTTATGTCACTAGCTTCAGATAAAAAAAAATTGAGTATTATTCCCTAATATGCAATTTTCTTTTGTTGCGAGTTATTCCTTCTATAAACTGGGAATAATTAGCCTTCACATGAACGTTCAGTCTGTTTTCATTATTTTGTTACATTTATGAACTAATTCGATTTGTGTTTATTACATGGCAAGGCCTGCCTATATAGGCGAAATGGATTGGGAGTGGTTTGATGATGACATTGAATATGTGGACGAGGACCTGAAATACTACAGACGCTTTCAAATGCGTGAAAGCAGCAAGCAAGCATTTGGCCAATAAGAACAAGAACATAGTTGGTGGGCTTCTGAGGCGTGACTTTGTGCTCGTATGTATGTCTTCATCATTCTCAGCCATGCTGTATAGTATTGTAATGTACCTATGGGTGATTGTGCTTCTCTTTTTAATTGGCAGTCACATTATTAGTTAATATATCAGGCAATGTGTTCCATTTAAGTTTGGTTGTTTATACACTCAATTTATGAGTATGGTGTTAATCATTCCAATAGTTTATTCTATGGGTTGGGTGAGAATTGAACCCGACCATAAGGTTGAAAGTCAAGGGACAAGACCAATAGACCATGTCCCCATATCCTATTTAAGTACAAATATTTAAATGATAGCATTTACTATTAAGTACTCTTTTACAGTTTTACCAATGATCTGTTGCTAATTCAATTAGGTCCTTATTGTGTTATAACATGGAATTTCTCTTTGCACATGCTTGATTACTTTACTTTCTCTGCTTGGTTAGAGAATTTATACATAATGTCTCAACAGGTTGCCAAGACTGTAATTGCTAGGTCTTATTTTCTTCATAGCCACTGCACCATATATCACCAGTATCTGGATTTCATGTGGTCTCCATACTTGATTTTTCAGAGCAAACAGAGTGATATCTTTCACCAAGGCAGATGTTTCGCTATTATTAAACATGCCCCGAACGGAGCTCTCTCAGTCATCAATCCAAAATATTGCAGATTGAGTTCGTTATGCCTCCTTTCAATATGCGAAAACTTAGTACCAATGTGTCAGCTAAACAAGCTTGGAGCTGCAAGAATTCAGGTTATCCCCCAGAATACTTAACCTATGCAATGCTCACAGATTCAACATAATTGCTGATGCTGACTTTCTTGATTATTGCATTAGTTGGAAGGCTTTCCATTACCGAGATCCAGGGGCCACTTAAATTGATGAAACTGCTATTTTAAGGTAGAATTTTTTTTTTACATTTAACTAGATTAGGCTTGGTGACACCACTTAATTTTTTTACGGTGACACCACAATTATTCATTTCAAATAAGTTTTTCTCTATATTTTGTATTGTACCTACTATCTCTAATTTCAATATAGCTTCCACTATTTTTAGGGACACTACGTAAAACATTTTCTGGATCCGCCATTGCCGAGATCAATCAAGGTTGAAAGTAACTCAATGGTATCTCTTGCCTAGATTACTTCTGATTCCTCCCCGTGGCACGTTGCAAATGCCCACAAAAAGCGACGCTAATAAGGTGCTGATTTCTATGCTAAAAGGAGCTCATCTCCTTCCGTGTTACTTTGCTTGTTTTGCTTCTTGATTTCCACAAAAGATCATACTTTGGCAATATGACTCATCCTCCAAAAACTGATGCTGGATGAGAAGCAATTTCTACAAAGCTGTACGACAACTCAGAAATTCAAAGGAACATTAATATAACAGTACTCCACTTCAACTCAGAAATTCAAAATGGCATAATGAAGAGAGATCAGAGCTCGAACTACTCGGGCGGAACTTCGCCTGCTTCAATCTTAATTCGAAGACAACAAAACCAAGTAGGTCTATTGCCTATTGGGGAATACAATATATATAAGTGCCAACTTCATGAAAGTTCTCTCTTTTGGTTCAAGGCACGGTACCCTTTTTTCCATTTTAGTAAGCTTTTGAAATGTCATCCCACCTTTTTTCTAACTTTATTCCAGTGGACTTTTGAACATGTATAGATGGTGGTTGTTTCGAAATGGGTGCATTAACAATGAATGCAATGACTGCATTTTGTTGCTCCCTGTTAAGGGCAACATTACATTTTTTGGTAATCCATCCAACAAAATCTCCTAAAATGGACAAGGTTGGCCATAATTAACAATAAATGCACTAACTAGGATATCACCAATGCCAAAGCTAATATACAAATACCAGAACCAAAAATATTACCCAACTTCCATGTACTATGGGACACCTCCAAACAGTTTGTGGAATAACTAGGCAACTATTACATATTAAAGTGTGTGTCAAGGATAATGGTCAGGGCAATTCGTGCGCGATATAGCTTCATATCCACCGTACGCTCAAATAGCCAAAAGTCATTAGTATCTCGCAGATAGCCCTCGGCCCATAGGCATAAGAATGCCCCACAGTCCATTGAATCTGGGGCCTGCTGCCGACACCCTACAACCTCCCGCACATGGCCATCGATTTGGAAACCATTCCGCCTAAGCCACCCAATCATGAAGTTAGCCTGCGTGATTTAACCATGTCTCATTAATTTCAATTATACTGTATTAAATAGAATAAAAGTATTTACGAATGATGAAAACTTACAACGTCATTTACACAGATACTAGATCGTCGCCCTGTAAGCGAATTACGCGTCCAAACCTTTTTCATCTTCAAGTCGATAATGATCATATACCAGCGGAAGTAGTCACCATCATTCACTGGTACAACAAAGTATTGAGTGCCTTGAACTGCATCCTGGATCATCCTAGAAAGCTCCAACTTACAATCCATTGGAATCGACTCCAAAAAACTATCATAGTCCTCCTTTTTCAACGTGTTTCGATAATATCTTGTCACACCGTGTACTATGGCATGCTGAAATAAATACCATAAAACAATAGTCATTTTACAGCTACACTTTTAAATTTAAAAGTTCAAATGTGCCAAAAAAAAAAAGGTAAACAATAGTACCATTGTCCAACAGCTAATGTGCCCCATCCGATTCGGGATGTTGTGAATGAATCGATACTCATCCGAAACAATGACATCCAGAAATGCATGGATCACTTCCTCATTTATTACATTGTCGAACAACAAGTCCATCATTGATGAGACCCTCACAACATGTGGCTCTTTCGACCATACAAAATCCCTGTGTCATTCGAAATTATTGGTAAATTTTAAAATGTACTAGTTGACAATAAAAATTAAAAGAAACATGAATACTTTTAGTACCCCCGGTAGCCGACATCCAAGAAATAATCCAATACTCTCCTACTTTCATCCCCCAAAACCTCCCTGCCACAATAATTACGTTTCCCTAAATAATTCGCGGCCGCCAGCACCTCGCACTTATCAGAAGGATCATTCTCCATGTCTGTGTCCGACATGGTAAACTCAATCTACAATTATTGTGAAACACTTTTAATTGCATCCACCAAACAAAATTCAATAAATAAAAGTATACTTCTACAAATATTCAATTGTAATTTTTTAAAAATATGTACCGGCTCATCTATATTCGTATTTTCTTTTTTCCCTCTTTCCCTCTCTTTCGGCTTTGGGGTTGTCTCCGACGTGATGAACCCATCTTCCTTCTTCTGCCCGCGGTCGACCCGTATCTGCACATTCTTTACTATTGAAGATATTCTACCAACTTCTTTGTCACAATGTTGTACTTGTGCAGTGAGAGATTCATTTCTGGCAGGTTCACTACCCTTAACAGCTTCACTCCGGACTACATCCTCCATTTCCGCTGCAATATCCAACCATTCTTCATCACAGGCCAACGTCAAAGCCTCTACATCTTCCCTACGCTTACTTTTACCGTCCTCCATAGCTTTGACAAACATATAAACAAGAAATTCGGCAATATATTTCATCGCAACTTTACTAAATGTCCAAAATAAATTTCAGTAGCTCCATATTTCATAGTAACATAACCGCAACAGATTTCAACCTTTTTGAACAAAAATTACTAAATGTTGTTCATAAAAAATTCAGGCATAATTCATTAAATAATCAAGGAAAGTATAATGCAGAAGTTAGTCTTTTTCTGGACAAATTTTTCACTTCAATAACTCCAACAAAATTCAACACCAATAGGCAATAGATATCCTTAAAGTAATAACTTACTTCAACAAAAATTTATCAAACAGTTATCAAAAAACATGTTCAAATTTAAATACTCAAATTCAAACCATACCTTCATCCAAATCTTTCTCTCCATGATCCTCCGTGTTATGCTCCTGCACACCAATATCTTGCTGTATCTGTTGGTCTTCCACCTCGTTCCCTTTAACATCATCTTCTCCGGCATGATCCTTGCTCCCATGCTCCTCCCGTGGCTGCTCCTCCCTATGTGCATCAACCCTCTCCCTATGCTTCTTCCTCACCCTCTTTGTGTTTATCCCTAGGTCCATTCTTCCTTCCGCCTTCCTACCACTTCTTCCTAATGGAGCAATCGCATTTATCCTCTTCTACGCAACAAAATTTTTTTAAGAAAAATATTCACACAGGTTCAATACACATTAAAAATACTGTTAGTACACATTACTATAACTTCAGCACCAGTTACTCCACAAGTCAGTATAAATTGCATAAATTGGCAGTTCACACCCAACAAAACATACTTGGAGTGTCGCCATCGCAGGCTTAATAAACCTCTCCTCATCTCTCAAGGGGTAGAATTTGAACACATCATCCGCCGTCAAATTCATCAGTTGCTTAGTACATTCTTTCAGGTTTGGATGACTCATGCACCACCTCGAGAAACGAGGAACACAATATCCTGCCGTCGGTTTCGCAATTACAGGGACACGTTCGAAGAACCATACCTGAAAATATAAATTACGCAAATTAGTCTTTACATTTACAAAACTAAAGCTGTAAAATACCCACTAAAATTACAAAAATTAAGTAAAACATACTCACCATCAAACCAAACATGCAACCATCTGCATAACGCTCCCCCTTTGCACATTTCTTCAACGTCTCTATCAAAAACATGTGCGCAGCCGCCCCCCATGCATACTCCCCTATACGCTCTAGGTCATCCACGTAGTGCACTAGATAAGATGGCACATATCGCTGGGCTGTCGGAAATAGGATACAATTGAATACAAGTAATATGAAAATTCGAGCAAAATCATCAGGGACAACTCTACCAAACTCTGACTCCTCTCCTTCACAGATTTTTCTTAAAACATATATTATTTTATCCCTCTTTACGTTTCCCACATTGCCCCCAAAATACTTTGCAACTATCCTGCTCTCCACTTCCAACTTCTTGTGTACAACTACAAACAAGCCTTCATTCTTTAGTGCCATCACACATGAAAATTCTGAAGATGGAAATCGCAACCTCATGTCCTTCCCAATTCTAAAACAACCGCCTTCAGCATCATAACACCCCACTATTGCTTCCAACCATGCTGAACTACTATAACCTTTTGGACATTTCAAAAAGTGCCAAAAAGGTGTCCGCATCATTGCTCCCCTCTGCTCATCTGTTAATTTATCATCAATCTCGTCCATTATGCTAATAAAGAATTCTGGTGAGGACGTTGTAATCATCACAGTATCACTGATATATGTTGTATTTGATGATATTTTTATGCATATGTCAACTTAAATTGTTTGAGAAAATTAATAAAAATGGCCTTGATTGGATTGATTTTTGGGACATTGGTTTTGTAGGAAAGGTGGCAAATTTCCAACATTGGACAGCCTATTTTGAAGTGTTGGGCGTGCCCACGCCTAAGGTCCAATTCCCAGCTGTGGGGTCTATGTGTGAAGCATCAAAATTTGCAAAAAGATCCTTGGGGCTAAATTGAAGCATCTAAATCTTTGGGCATCAATTTTCAGATTTTTATTATGGCATCAAATCTTTGGGCATCAAATCCTTGGGAATTAATTACAAAAGAATAATCAAAGGCTATGATGTTGATGGTTTTGGATGCAATTGAGGGAGGCTTTTTGGATGCAATTGAGGAGGCTACTACCATGAACATGCAAAAAGGGAGAAAGAAGAATTAAAAATTGGTCTTGTTTTGCTATAAATAGGAGGAGACCAAAGAGCAAAAACACACAACACATTGGCCATTATTCCACAAAACACAAGACATTGGCCAATTTTCCACCAAAAAGAGGTTCCAACCATTGGAGACACACTAGAGAGGATACTCCATTTTTGTTGGCACTTACAAAATTGGAGGATTCCAAGGGCAATAAGGATTCGATCCTTCGTGGGTGATTTTCTTGTTCTATTTCTATAATTGATTACCATGTTGGATTGTGTGGATTTGGTTATGTTTTGGATGGATTGTGAGTAGTTTTCTTATCTAGTTTAGGCTTTGAATTTGTGTGTGTGGATATGGAATTGTGAGACTTATTTTGTTGACATATTTTTATGCTTAATTGAATTGGGTATTTTTAATTCCTCTATTTATTATGTTTTGAATTGCTTGATTGATATAGCGGCCGCGTGTTGATTGAGTTATTTATTGCTAGATTGGGAAGTGCATCCGTAATTGTGTAATTTTCCAATCAAGTAGCAAACTAGAGGAAGAATACTTTAGTGAGGGATCAAAATCGGTTTTAAACACTACCTCGTAGGATTAGTGTTGAATCGAATTGGGTTTTTCTTGTGCTAAATGCTATCAAGTCATGTTATGCTATGGTCGTACCTAGTATTCACACTTGATTAGGGGAATGGCTTATGGTCGTACCTAAGCCATCGAATAAGTAAGGAAAAATTGGTTGGGAAACGCTTGTAGACCAACTTTAACCAATTTAGTCAATTAGCCAATTAAGTTAAATGCATGTCAATGATCAATTCCATATCCAATACATAATTCATGCCTAAACTAGAGTTTTAATTATCCTAAAGAGCTCACTTGTTACCTTGCAATTATTTTTATTTTTGTTTAATTGTTATTTTCTTTTTACTAGTTTAGTTGAAATCAAATCCCCCCATTTTTATAAATATAAATATAATTTATAATTAATCAAGTGATTGAAAATAAACTCTTTGAGCAAGTTCCCTGTGGAGACGACCCTACTCACTATATATATTACATTTATTTATCTTCTTCTGTGGTGTAGGACTAATATTTAATTTGCAGCTTTGCGACGAGCTAGCAATTTTTGGCGCCGTTGCCGGGGACTATCGCCAAAAGAGGATTTTTCATATCTTGGTTAATTTAATATATATATATTTCTCTAATCTTTATTTCCACTTATTGGTTTATGCCTCGCACAGATCGTGGTGGTGAAAAGAATTACGATCCCGAGATTGAAAAGACCGCACGCCGTTTGAGTAAAGAAGCCAGGGAACGAAGGAAAGAAGAGAAAGCGGAGGTGTCAAAACCTTTGCTCAATTTGGAAATTCAAATAGCGGAAGATTCAAGTTCATCATCAGATTCTGAGGAAAGCAAAAAAGTGAAAGAGGAAACTGAAATTCCTCAACCTGCTATGGCACAACAGAGAACATTGAGGGAGCTAGCATCCCCTGACTTGGCTCAACAGCCACTCTGTATTACTTTTCCTACTGTGGCCGACAATGCGGCCTCTGTGTTGAAAACTGGACTAATACATTTGTTGCCTAACTTTCATGGTTTGTCAGGAGAAGAACCACACAAACACTTACAGGAGTTTGATGTGGTGTGTACAAGCATGAAACCAGCTGGTGTCACTGAAGATCAAATCAAGCTAAGGGCATTTCCATTTTCCTTGAAAGATGCAGCAAAGGATTGGTTGTTCAACCTTCCTGCAGGTAGTATCACCACTTGGAATGAGATGAAGCGTAAGTTTTTGGAGAAGTATTTTCCTGCTTCTCGAGCTGCAAACCTGAGGAAAGAGATATGTGGTATTAAACAAGCTACAGGGGAATCACTTTTTGAATACTGGGATAGGTTCAATAAACTAATTACTAGGTGTCCACAACACCAAATTTCCGAGCAATTACTAATCCAGTATTTCTATGAAGGTTTAACCACTATGGACAGGATGCTTATAGATGCTGCAAGTGGAGGTGCACTTATGAACAAGACACCGGAGGAGGCCTGGGCATTGTTGAATAATATGGCAATGAATTCACAGCAGTTTGGGACAAGGGAAGTTGTTCCATTGAAAGAAGCTGGGGAAGTAAGTTCTTTACAGCAACAATTAACTGAATTAACATCTTTTGTTCGTAAGCTTGCTGTAGGGAATGCACAGGTAAAGGCCTGTGGAATATGCTCAAACACGAATCATTCCACTGATGCTTGTCCCACGTTATCTGAGGAAGTAGAAGTTAATGCAGCTGGATTTGTGCAAAGGAGGAATTACGACCCATTTTCCAACACGTACAATCCGGGATGGAGGGATCATCCCAATTTGCGTTATGGGAATCAACAAGCTCCTACACAACAACCTCCGGGTTTTCAACCAGCTCCACCGCTGCCACAACAAAGGGCAGCCCCACAAGCTCCCTTCCCAGGTAATTCTCTACATGATCTAGTTAAGAATATGGCAGCTAATATGTTGCAATTTCAACAGGAAACTAGAACAAGTATAAAGAATTTGGAGGATCAAATGTCCCAAGTAGTGAATGAGGTGCGTGATATGAAGCAAAGGGAAAAAGGAAAATTGCCTGCTCAAACACATGCTAATCCTGGAAATGTTAGTGCAATGACGCTGAGAAGTGGAAAGGAATTAGAAGGTCCAAAGGAAATCGTTTCAAAGGAAAAGGCAGAGGATGAAATTGAAAAAGAAATGGAGCAAGAAGCACAAAAATCAAGTGATGAGGTAAAATTAAATTTACCAATTACTCCAAAATCTAATATTGCTCCTTTTCCTCATAGGTTGGTGAAGCCTTCAAAGGGAGACAAGGACAAGGAAATCATGGAGGTGTTTAAAAAAGTGGAATTGAGCATTCCCTTGTTAGATGCAATCAAGCAGATCCCTCGATATGCAAAGTTTCTAAAGGACTTGTGTTCCAACAAGCAAAAATTGAGAGGAGATGAGAAGGTGATAGCGGGAGAAAGTGTATCCGCCATGCTTCAAAGGAAACTTCCACAAAAATGCGGAGATCCCGGTATGTTTGTCATTCCATGCAAGATAGGTAAAATGGAGGTAAAAAGGGCTATGTTAGATTTAGGTGCTGCTATTAATGTAATGCCTAGATCTATTTTTAACTCTTTGAACATTGGACCACTTAAAGAAACGGGCATAATAATTCAATTAGCGGATAGGACTAATGCTTACCCTGAAGGGATTGTAGAGGATGTCCTAGTCCAAGTTAATGAGTTAATTTTTCCTGTTGATTTCTATATTTTGGACATGCATGACGAAAACTCACCAAATCCCTCACCTATTTTGCTAGGAAGACCTTTTATGAGCACTGCGCAAACTAAAATTGATGTAAAAAATGGAACTCTCACAATGGAATTTGATGGGGAACAAATAAAGTTTAACATTTTTGATGCTATGAAATACCCTATGGAATCTAATGAATTGTGTGGAGTGGATATACTTGATAGTTGTGTGCAGGAAGTGTGGAAAGAGATGCAAGGGGATGTCATGGTGTACAAGGAAGATCCACCATTTTTAAAAGAAAATGGTATGAAATTTTGTGGATCTTCTTCATTATTTGATCAAGGTAAGAGTTGTTCTTGTGAGATTTGTCCATTTACTAAATCTAACAATGATTCTTTTGATAAAATGGCAACCCCAAGTTTTGCCTTGGACAAGAAGGTGAATGTAAATGGCTTCCAACTTAGGCCATATTACAAGGGATTTGAAAAGAAAAGAAGTGGAGTATATGACTCCCAGAAGTCCCAAGTGGGAAAATGTTAATTGGAACTTTGACGATATGTCTAGCCAAAGACTTAAAAGAAAGGCGCTTCTTGGGAGGCAACCCAAGTTTCATATTTAAATTTCGCTTTGTTTAGTTAAATTTTCGAGTCTTGATTCGAGTATAATAAAGTTTTCTTTGGTTTTGGATTTCAATTGTTGATTTCAGGAGCTTTTGGAGTTGCAGAGTAAAAATTGGTGTTGTGCGTGGGCATACTTAAGAGCAAAATTCATTCTGGAATTCATAAAAAAAAAAAATGGAGAAACAGAGTAATTAGAAGCCTTGCGCGTGGGCACGCATAAGGAGTAAAATTACACTGGAATTTGGGTTCAAGTAAAAAGAGGGAGAAACAGAATAATTTGAAGCTTTGCGCGTGGGCACGCTCAAGGAGTAAATATACACTGGAATTGGAGTGGAAGGAAGGAGGTCCACCAGGCTAAATGAGAGCCCTAGGCGTGGGCACACATAAGAAACAAAAATAGCCTGCAATTAAAGAGCCTAGGGCACACATAAGAAACAAAAATAGCCTGCAATTAAAGAGGACATAAAAAAAAATCAATCAAAACTCTAGATCTCATTCTCTCTCACCCTCTCTCTCTCTCTCTCTCACCCCTCACCACCGCCGGAATCCGCCACCTTCGCCGGAGCACACCGCCGCCGCCGCTGCACCCGAATCCGCCGCCGCTCCTGTTCTTGGATGCGCCGCCCCTCGCCCCAGCAGCCGTCAGCGTCGCTCGCTCCTCCGTCCGCCGCCCCTCCGCGTCTCTCTCTCGCTGCCCTCTGCACACCGCCGTCGCCGCCCTTCCTCCATAGTCGCTCGACCACCGCTGCCGCGCCTCCGCCCAGCCGGCCAGATCCGCGCGCCGCCACCCTCGCTCCACCCTCCAGTCACCGTTCCCGACCTCCGCCCACCTCGAGTCACCGCGAGATCCACTGCCATCGCCGCCCCTCAGTCGCGAATCGACGCCATCGCCGCCCGCTGCTTCGCGAGCAGTCGCCGCTCCCTCCGACGAACGCCGCCGTCACCGCCCTGTTCCCGAACGCCCCTCGCCGCCTCTCTGTCTCGGTCTCAACCGCCGCAGCTCCAGCCGTCGCGAGCGCCGCCGCTCCATCCACCTGCGCAACCACGGCGAGCGCCGATCTCCGCCGCTCTGTCTCGCCGGAACCCTAGCAGCCGTCGCACCAACGCCGCCGCTGCCCAGGCGCCGCCGCCTCCGCATTCCACCCACCGCCGCGCCAGCATCGCCTCTACCCGCCGCCGCCCTTGTGCCCAAATTTGATTGTAAGTTGTTCTTCAACTTCTTGATTTCAATTTATGCCCTAGTTCTTCAATACTCAAAATTCCAAATCTGGATTGTTAAAATTGCTGTGGTGAGTGTTGAAACTGGATTAACAATTGGAAAATTTGATTTGGGATTGTTGCTTATCACTGTGTTGCTAAGGTTTTTTGCACATCGCATAATTGGATTCAAGTTGATTGAGGAATAGAAGTTGGATAATTGTGGAATCGTGTTGCTTGTTGGTTTGTTGGATAATTGAATCAAGGGAGTTCTGAATTAATTAAGATTTGTTTTGTCATGGTTTAGCATTGGACAGGATGTATTAGATTGCATATTTGTTCTTGGCATTGTTGGTATTTTCTGAGTGCAGGGATTTTCGAATGGGGAGAAACAACACCCCGGCTACTCGATCTAAAAAAACTGTTTTGGCACCTACGTCAAAAGGGGTTTCTAAACCCCCAACAACGAAGGGTCCAACAAAAAAGAAGAAGGCCACTACCGATGCCTCTCCCTCCACGAGTGTTGCAATCATTCCTCTTCATCCGTCTTCCGAGGCACCTACCACAGCTCGAGCAAGGAAAGGGGGTACACGTTCTTCCTACATCTCATGTAGGTGGATATCTCCACTCCTTCAATGCTAAGGAACAAAAGAGATTGTGGGGACAGTTTACTTGGGACCCGACCGAAAGGTTTGAAGGCGAAGGCTTTGGAAAGTCTTTGAAAGATCCAGCCCTCCGATATCTACACAAATTCTTTGCTGCGACCCTCTCTGGCCGAAAGGAGACTGGCAATATAGTCACCAAGACTGAATTCTACTTCCTTTGGTGCATGAAACAGGGAGTTCGACTTAATCTTGGTTATTTTTTAGCAATTACTTTCGGGGAGGTGGTTCGAAAAAAACGGTCCTTGGTTGGATCCCCTTTTATCACTGCCCTTGCTCTAAACTTAGGCGTATTAAATGGTACTGATGATGCTTTTATTTCTTCTTGGCAGTTACATAGAGCTTTCCCCATGGAGTATTTGAACATTCCTTCTCTCCATAGAATGGGAATGATTGCCAAAAATGGAGACAGCTACACGCTCATTACTGGACCTGCCCCATCACATAGAGCAGCCGCTGCATTTGCTGCCTCTGAGGCCCTGTCTGAGGAGCCTCCGGACTACGAGGCAGAGGATGAGGATATCCTATTACTACCTTCCATTGATTCCACCAGTCCATCTTCCCCGGGTTCTCCACTAGGCCCCTTTGTCCACATGGCAGTTGAAAACATCAAGCAAGAACTTGCCACCTTGAAAGCATCTCAGACCGAAATTCAAACTTCCCAGGCTCGCCTTGAAGCAAAGATGGACTCTATTTTAGAGATACTCCGGGCCAGACAATAGGCCCCGCGGGCGCTTCCACCTAATCCAGGGAAGTTTCTTCTCTCCTCCTCTTAATTTCATCTTTATTTTGCAATAGGGACATTGCATGATTTAGGTGTGGGGGGATTCTTAGGGATATGCTTAACATGAAAATGATTTTTGAACTTCCTAGCTTGTCCTCTTGCGTTGCCTTGCCAAGTCTTATGTGCATTGCTTGACTATTGTAGCGTTTGCCATGTTCTTAGTCAAATTAATTGAGGGGTATGCTTAGTTTTCTATCACTTAACCCTAAGTGAGCTATTTGAGCCTTTTTTTTTTGAAAAAAAAGAAAAAAAAAATAATAAAAAAATAAAATAAAAAATAAAATAAATAAATAAAAAATTACACATCACATATTTGCTCAAATTTTCTTGTTGTGTGAAACGCATGAGACTTGATTTTCTAGAACTTGCTTGATTATACATAGTTGATTGTACTCTCATTTTTGAATCTTGATGCAAATAAAATGATAAGGGCACTAGGAATACCCCATTTTGGCCTTGTTTTTCACCTTAACCCATGTTTATCCTTTAGTGAACCACTCTGAGCCTTTGATGATATATCCATTTTTCTTGGTTCATGTTTAACCCCTTAGCCTGAGACCTTTTTCTTCGATTATGGCCATACACTCATTTGAACCCTGGGAACAGGAGGAAATTTGTTTAAGTATTATTACATGTGATTTTGGTTAAAGGTTGCACTTGATGTGAGTTGATTGAGTTTTTGTATTCGACATGTGATTTTGTTATTGTACTGCCTCTCTCTAAAAAATAAAAAAAAAAAAAAATACCAGGGCAGTGGAAATAAATAGTTTGGAACGTGTTCCTCTAACCGGAGTGTTATGAACGAAGAGTTGAAGTTCTGTCTGCAATTTTCAGACAATGGAATTCCTCTCATAAACGTACCAAGCTATTGAAAGCCACCAAAAAAAAAGAAAAAAGAAAAAAGAAAAAAAGAAAAAAAAAAAAAAAGAGAGAGGCAGACATGTTTGTATTAGCTGCAATTGTAATTCTTTATTTTGAGAGCAGCATGATCATTGATGTCAAAGAGAATTTGTGCAACTTATGTTTCGTAGCATGTTTTGATGGTTAGACAATTTCCTCAATTCCTTTTAACCTACATATTCCATATTTTCCTACCCCAACCTTAGCCCCGTTACAACCCTAATAAAGACCCTTTGATTATGAGCATCATGTTCTTATTTGAGATGTGAATTTACTGTGATTTGATAGCAAGCCTATGGGATTGATAGTTCTCTATGCATATTGAGTGAAATCTAGCCTAAACACTTGAGGGTGAGTGATCTCTTATTATATTTTCCCATTTTGTGAGGATAGTTGGCTTTGCATACCTTGATTTTGATGAAACTTTGACATGGTTGAATGATACTTGGTTTGGCATGCACTTTTGATATTTGGTCTTGATATATGCTTGAGGACAAGCATGGATTAGGTGTGGGGGAGTTGATATATGTTGTATTTGATGATATTTTTATGCATATGTCAACTTAAATTGTTTGAGAAAATTAATAAAAATGGCCTTGATTGGATTGATTTTTGGGACATTGGTTTTGTAGGAAAGGTGGCAAATTTCCAACATTGGACAGCCTATTTTGAAGTGTTGGGCGTGCCCACGCCTAAGGTCCAATTCCCAGCTGTGGGGTCTATGTGTGAAGCATCAAAATTTGCAAAAAGATCCTTGGGGCTAAATTGAAGCATCTAAATCTTTGGGCATCAATTTTCAGATTTTTATTATGGCATCAAATCTTTGGGCATCAAATCCTTGGGAATTAATTACAAAAGAATAATCAAAGGCTATGATGTTGATGGTTTTGGATGCAATTGAGGGAGGCTTTTTGGATGCAATTGAGGAGGCTACTACCATGAACATGCAAAAAGGGAGAAAGAAGAATTAAAAATTGGTCTTGTTTTGCTATAAATAGGAGGAGACCAAAGAGCAAAAACACACAACACATTGGCCATTATTCCACAAAACACAAGACATTGGCCAATTTTCCACCAAAAAGAGGTTCCAACCATTGGAGACACACTAGAGAGGATACTCCATTTTTGTTGGCACTTACAAAATTGGAGGATTCCAAGGGCAATAAGGATTCGATCCTTCGTGGGTGATTTTCTTGTTCTATTTCTATAATTGATTACCATGTTGGATTGTGTGGATTTGGTTATGTTTTGGATGGATTGTGAGTAGTTTTCTTATCTAGTTTAGGCTTTGAATTTGTGTGTGTGGATATGGAATTGTGAGACTTATTTTGTTGACATATTTTTATGCTTAATTGAATTGGGTATTTTTAATTCCTCTATTTATTATGTTTTGAATTGCTTGATTGATATAGCGGCCGCGTGTTGATTGAGTTATTTATTGCTAGATTGGGAAGTGCATCCGTAATTGTGTAATTTTCCAATCAAGTAGCAAACTAGAGGAAGAATACTTTAGTGAGGGATCAAAATCGGTTTTAAACACTACCTCGTAGGATTAGTGTTGAATCGAATTGGGTTTTTCTTGTGCTAAATGCTATCAAGTCATGTTATGCTATGGTCGTACCTAGTATTCACACTTGATTAGGGGAATGACTTATGGTCGTACCTAAGCCATCGAATAAGTAAGGAAAAATTGGTTGGGAAACGCTTGTAGACCAACTTTAACCAATTTAGTCAATTAGCCAATTAAGTTAAATGCATGTCAATGATCAATTCCATATCCAATACATAATTCATGCCTAAACTAGAGTTTTAATTATCCTAAAGAGCTCACTTGTTACCTTGCAATTATTTTTATTTTTGTTTAATTGTTATTTTCTTTTTACTAGTTTAGTTGAAATCAAATCCCCCCATTTTTATAAATATAAATATAATTTATAATTAATCAAGTGATTGAAAATAAACTCTTTGAGCAAGTTCCATGTGGAGACGACCCTACTCACTATATATATTACATTTATTTATCTTCTTCTGTGGTGTAGGACTAATATTTAATTTGCAGCTTTGCGACGAGCTAGCAATCACCAACTTCCTTATTATTAACTTCCTTATTATTCGAATCACTCCTGCTTTTCCCTTTCCTTTTACTAGACTGCATTCCATCCTTAGCACTCTCATCTCTACTCCTCGTCACATTTTTCCCAGCTCGCTTTGAGGCCATTACTATTCAATCTGCACAAACAGGAAAATAAAAGTTATTAAATGATGATCACATAAATTTTTATTTCATACAATATTATCACACATGTAAGGGTGAAAACATATTACAAAAAGCATCCAACTCAAATACTCGAGTTTAATATTAAAACTAGTAATACCCGCCCGTGCAATGCACCGGGCAAGATATTTTCATCAATAAAATAAAGAAAATATTTAAGAAGAATTAATTTAAAAAAATTAATATACATCAATATACTATAGTCTGAGAACATTACACTACTAACTTTTCAGCTTCAGTAATCATGTCTTATACAAACTATTTCGGGTACAACAATCAATGGTTGATAATAGCATGCATGCACTTAAATGTCCTTAAGAAGAGTAAACTAAGAAACATGGTAATTATTATACTTTTTGGCTGCTTTTTGCAAGACACACAATCAAATTACCAATGAATAATCTAGAAGAAAAAATCTTGAAACAAAAATTTTCGAGAGACGAGAACCCCAAGTAATTGCAATTTACATATAGGTATATTAATTAAAGAAAAACTTTTTGATAGTACCGCATATCTTCCTTGCACAGCCACTGAATTAACTTTGAAGTGATTCGATGCAGAAAACTAAATTTCATAATGAAAATTATAAATAGATTCAATACGTCATTAGTAAAAAATACCAAATGGCAACTCAAATGTCAAATTAACCAGATAAAAAGATGAAAGTAAAACCAAATAAATAAAGACAACTTATTACTATGCAAATTGATAACTACTTCAATACTAACTCATGAACCATTTTAAGATATCTGCATTCAAAGCCAAGATAAATGAATATGTGAAAAATCGCATGATCAGAAACCATAGTTTTGAAAGAAATATTAAATATATATCATCAAATTAAATGAAAAAATATATATTCGCATAAGAATGAGATCGCCGATCTTATTTTATAATTTATTTAGAATTCAGTATCAAAAATTAAATACATTTTATCAGTAATCATGACAATGGTATTAGTATTACGATTTATTATTGAAATAATAATAAAAAAAGAATATAATTTTTAAATTAATTAAAATTAAATATTTTCAATATAATGAAATTCCTTCTATTTTTTCTTTTATACTTTTTATATTTATATAAGAAATGGGTAGAATAAAAAAATATAAAGAGCAATTAATGTGGAGGAGAGATGAGTTTTGGGGGGAAAATTTGTGGAGAATACTCCACTTTAGTATATTATAGATATGCCACTATCAAGGGTCTATGTTTGATTTTAGGCCATTACAAATATCAATTATTAAAACAGCCCACAAAATGGAATTATGTTTTGAAAAAGTCAAAAAGACCAATTGAAATTTGAACATATTTTTTAACCCCATAATTTTTTTTTCTTTTATTTTGACCTCCAAACTTTTTAGTTTTCAATTAGCTATTATTAATAATAATTACTAAAAAATCAATCAAATGACATATTATTTTTCATTCCCCATTATTTTTTCTATTTTAACAATTATATTTTGTATGTTTTTATATTATTTTAATTAAATTTTATATATTTATTTTGTTAATTTAATTTAATATGAACAAAAATCAACCTATTAAAATTAAATTTTCTAAATAAAATAACATAAAATTTCTATCAAATAAAAGAATATATTTTAAAATAAAGTTTAAATATTGAAAAAAGACAAATCTTTAAAAGAATGAATTATATTTAATTTTACATGAACTATATTTTTCAATTAAATAGAAAAATATATGTGAAGAATGAAATTTGATAAGTTTATTAGAATAAATAAAATAGTATTAAATTAAATAATTATATAATTTAAAAACTTCAATAAATTAAATTAAAATATAATTATAAAAATAAAAACTATAATCAAAATTGAAATATATCGGAAATCATATATTTGATTGATTTATTAATGATAAATTAAAAATTTAAAAGTTTGGGGGTCAAAATAAAAGTTTAATTTATCTGGTTAAAAGATATGTTAAAAATTTAATTGGTTGATATTTACAACATGCCCTTGTAGTGGGCTATTTTGTTATATGTACTGATCTAAAATCAACATAATCTTTACCCTATTTTAATATTACAATTTAAATAGTTATTAAACTTACAAATATTCAATATCAATTTAACAGAACTATAACTAACTAAACTAATACATTTGCTTCTACACACAACATTTCAACAACGCCATTTTAGAATTCTTCACAAAACAAGAAATTAAGAACAAAACTTCATTTCAAAGAAAACCCTTCCACAATATCAATATCACCATGCACAATCCAGTTCGCGAACACAATCCAGAAACATCAAATTTCAAATCATCAACCGAACCTAATAACATAATTAAATATCTCATACCACATTCACATTCACATCTACATATGCATTTCAACAATTTCAAAACACATAATCAAATACACTATGGATTGCACCAAAATTTTCAAATTTCTTCTCAACAAACGATACTTTCAAAACAATAATCAACCATTCATGCAGAATGACAATCTCATTCATTGATTCCCTTCCTACCGTACGTATCCCCTCGGCAGCCCTCACCTCACCTCGGAAATGAAACCGTTTCCGGTCTTCACTCACCACCTCCCTTTCTTCCAACCCTAATTTCTTCCCCATCCTCACCTTCCAAATTCATAGCGCCAGGCGCCACCTCCACCACGCCCTCGCCGTTCTTCAAAACAAGATTCCCCCACCTATAAATAAACCCCTTCCGGCCAACCCCCCACTGCACCCACGGAAACCGCCTACGTCCTTGTTGTTGCAGAATAATAAGTGTGGTAGTGGTACCTAGGATTTAGGAACTAGCTAGATTGTTTTTGTTTGCTTCTGTTAGCTATTAAGTCCTTCTATGAAATATATGAGCTCCCGATTCTGGTATTAGTTTTATGCTTTCTGTTTGAGGGCAGAATGGCTATATAAAAGCTAATTCATTCTATGATAGTATAAATGAGCTCTCGATTCTGGTATTTTGAACGCAGTTTAGTTTACTCTCTCTCGGATTTACGATCAATCCTCACCACTTTCCCCCTGTCCCGAGCACATTCAGAAAAGAAAACGCAGTTAATAGACAACTCACCTCCCACCACTGCCGTCGTCTTGCCGTCGTCTTTTCTCCCTCCAGCCTCGCCTCTGCCCGTTACTTGGCGTCCAAGATAGGGAGGTTTGGAGATGGAATTTGCGAGACCGAAACACGTAAGACACTTCCAAAAAGTACATAAAGTACTTCTACTTTAGATTTTAAAATTGTTTCTTTTTTGCTACTCCCAATGTCCTACTTTAGCTGGTTTGAAAAAAAAATAGTAGAGTTGTATCTTGTTAAAATTCTAAAATCATGTAGTTTTAGAATATACTACATCCGTCCCACTAATTTCGTCTTATTTTTCTTTTTGGTACATCCAATTACAATTGTCATATTTCCCTTTTTGAAAATAATTAAATATTTTATTTTTCAAACTCACTACCATCACATTACATTAATAAATAAATATATTAAAATTTCTAATACACAACTATCACATCACACATAAATAAATCAATTAAAAATTCAAATATATTAGAATTACCACATTACGTAAATTCATAATTTACCCCCACTTTAAATACTAATCTACCCCTACATTAAATACTAGTAATTATCATCACATAAAATATCGTGCCCATAAGAAATACGACACTATTAGTCGGAGGGGGGAGTATAATTTACATAATTTTTCTATTGTATATATTTTAATATATTAATCATTGAAAATGTGCATATATTGTATATAAAATTGAAGCAAGACATGATAAATAGAACTTCCCTGGAGAAACTCATGTTTTTCTGACTCTTTTTTCCGAGAGTCTGCCGGGAGGAGAGCATTAACTTAGATTAAAGATAAGGCAATGGCTTACGTTGGGGCAAAGCCCAAAATTGCATAACCGAACAATGGCTGGATAGTACTGGTGAACTAGTTAATAACTACTTTGTCCGAGCTTCTTCTCTACTAGAGCATTCTGTCCCGTGGGAGTTTTGCTTAACCCCGTGAGACTTCTGTTCCATCCATACCAGTCCTCCTTTTCTCATCTGCTTGAGTGTTTGTCCCACGCGCATATCACTAGGAAGATCGGGATCTTTACAAAAGAGCTTTATAAAGCTTTCGTCTTAATCACGGGCAGATCTACCTACAATTTACTATTCCTAATTTAAAATAGCTTCCACTATTTTTTAGGACACCAATTAACAAAATTTCTGAATCTGCCACTGGTCTTAATTCATATTTAGCCACGAGCAATCTACGTTTGTGATCTCATATATATATTTCGCTTTGTAGACATCTAAACCCTCATCTCAATGCGTTAACACCCAGGCGAGATCATGAGTGAAAAGAAATCTCAAATGGCTAGTAGATCGGTTAACCTATTATGATCTACCCACTGTTCTAACGGAAGAAGCTGTGATCGAGAAAGCATTATTAATGCTTTTATTGACTTATAGGTTTCGGTTCTCCTAATTAAGCCGATAAACAAGTAAGATGTAACACCCCGAAATTCATCCTCATAAGGTTTCAGAATGTTACCGCCACACTTGTCAGTCAGGCTCGCCCTTTGGCTAACTTAATTGACAAGTGCTACGGCTAAATATCTTCACATATAAATTTTTGTAATATGGACTTTAAAAATTATTGCCAATTTTATAAAATATAGTCATAAGAAAATTTAAAGTACTTAATACCAAAGCCATTGTTCTTTCTCACGCGGAAGCATAAACTAAAGGCAATATATAAGACATTAATAATTAAAAGTACGTGGTTCCTTAAAGCAACAATCTTTTTGATGAAAGGTAATCCCATCCCCAAATGCTCATGTCATGAGATGCAGTTCACATGTCAGCTCCAATATCTGTAAAAAGATAACACAACAACTTTTTATCAGTACAATGGTACTGAGTAAGTCAACCCGCTCCACTTTAAGAAGTGGATTTTAAAATAATGGTTGACACTCATTTAAAAAAAATAATTTTCACTTTTTCTTTTAAAAAGGATCACACACATTACCTTTAACAAAATAAATAACTTTCATTCTTACCATTGTAGCAACTATGCACAAGAGGACACCATTTTCCATATATCATATCATATCATATCATATCATATCGATCATAAGTCATGATCAGCATGCAGCGGACTCATATACAGACACACTCCGGAGCCTTGGGTAACCCATCACGGATACACCCAAGAGTATAGACTCATACATGCAACAACGCCGTTTTGGCACAATTTATCAACAATGCCGTCTTGGCATATTTAGAGGGGGAGGCCCCGCAAGACACATCCCTAGTGCATTAGCCCTCTATCAAGTATGGCATCTTACTCAAGTTAATAGTGCACAATGGATTTAAAAGAGTTTTTCACAATTTTTCCACATAATATCCTCTTTAAAAGAGTTTTCAACAATTTCACGGGAGTAACCTCATAACAAGGGCATTCAATAATGCCAAATATCATTTCAACATTTAACTCCCATATCAATATCTCATAGATATGAAAATATCATTTCATGGATCTCAAAATCCAACAATTTCTCATTTGGACCAAATATCAAGTCCAATGTCGCAGTTTACGCCAAGTCAGTTTAAAAATTCATATGAAAGGCGATTGCTTTGAAATTTAAACTGTAGATACTCAACACATAGTTGAACAAGTTTCATGTTTTACACTTTTCAAAATAAGGTATGGAAATAGTTCAAAAATTGAGTTCTTTTCAGAACATGTATTCTGTCAGAAATTCAATGGTGACTCTATAATTTTCAACAGGTTTTAAAAATAGTAATTTGCAACCAAAAATTCTAAAATTTTACTACAAGGTAGATAACATATAGATAAATATTTTTCATGAATAAACCATTTAGGTTTGAAACACTTAAGACCTTCAAAAATGAGGATTTCAGAAACACTATCATTTCTTAGATTTCAACAAAAAGAGATTTCGACCTTTCGATAAAGCGGATCCCATAACTTTTTCATATGAGTTCTAAAAATTATAAAAGTTTCCAGAAATATACTCAACTCAATAAGGAACAAGTTTTATGAAGGAACCTTTGAGGTATAATGAACCAAAATATTTTAAAAAGATGGATCATTACGTAAACGAAAAACGGACAGATTTTGGTATAATGAGGGAATTCTAATTTTGTACTCTTAAAACATGGATGAGGATCTCCAAACTTAAAGAGAGAGTGTTAACTTACAGAATAAATGTATAAGACCAAGGAGATTCAAAGATAATGGCCGTTATAACACAAGATTCGCACCACAAATTACGGGTTTCGCTGAAATTCGACAAATAGAGGGAAATCAATTTATAGTATAAAAATAAAAGATTTAGATCTCTAAGATACAAGTTTCAAGGATGATATCTTACTAACCAAGTGTTGAGAAGAATTAGAACTCTTAGAATGATGAAGGTTGCCAAGCCTACAAGACTCCACAATCCTTAAGATATGCTCACTATGTGGGAGAATTTTGAAGAATAAAATGGGTAGTGAATTTGGCTAATGAGATGGATGAGATTGGTGTGTTTGAAGGCTAGAAACTCCCTCTATTTATAGGCTAAGATTTGAACAATTGAACATGACACATTGTGAGAGTGATTACAACCTCACCAATCATCCAATTAAGTGTGTCTTGAGCAATAATGGTTAGAGTATTTGTATCCACTCATTTGGTCCTTATAGCCTAACAAAGAGGCTATTAATTTGGGAGGCTATTAATTTTGTCCATCATGTTGTCTATTAACATAATGGTTTGCCTATTATGGAGGCTATTAATCTTGGTGGGTTCAAGAGATAATTGATCACCTTTCTTTGCTAGCCATTCATCCAAGACACTTGTTAATCATGTTGATTTTTCATCTATTTGTTTAGGAAGAAAATTTCTTGCAATTGCTTTTTAACCTTATATTTGTGTAAGTAGTGTATCATGAAAATGATTGAAGTATTAGCTTGTCTAGAAAAATCATTATTCTTGCCATTATTTAGTGGCATGCATTTATACTCAATGAGTTGGATATGATAATATAATATTTATTTATTTATTTCAAGTATTGTATTTATATTAATGTGCTTTCAAAAAGATAATAATAATATACTTGCATGGTTTTATTTTATTCATAACAATACTCAAACCACAAAGTCTTCATGTCATCATCAAATAAAAATTATAATCTATGAATATATTTTCTTATATATAAAAGTTAATTCTCATAGATTCACATAAAAACTCATACTTTTATTTTTATAAAAATTTATTCCATAATGAATACCAAAGTACTTAAAATATTCACATACTATCATCATAAAAATTTTCAAGACCAATGTGTATATATATAAAAACTTATATATATAATTTAAACAATAGATTTAAAAACTATATAATTCTATTACCCTTGATATTGAAATTCATATTTCTTTTGGAAAAGACAAATTTACATATATAGTTTTTCAAGTGTTGTTTTGTAGAAAAAAAAACAATATACTAATTCTTTAAGCAAGTGATTAAATATTTAATAAAAGTCTCTTTAGTGAATTACAATTATTTCGGGTAATTTCTATGGTATTACAATCCACCCTCCTTAAGAATCAACTTCGTCCTCGAAGTTTTAATGAAAAATACTATGGCAATCTAATATGCGGAATATAAGATAAAAGTTAATGGAAAAGAAAAAAAATAGGAGATTTTGAACATACCCTATCAAGATTGTGTCGGGTGGTTACATCCTCCTCCCCTTAAGCCTACAGTTATGTCCCCATAACTGTTATTTGGTCGTTTAAAAAGAGATTGGGGTAGCGTTGCTTCATATCATCCTCTAGTTCCCATGTTGCTTCTTCCGTACCATGATTGGACCAAAGTACTTTAACAATCCGGGTGGTCTTGTTCCTTGTCGTTCTTTCTTTGATATCGAGTATTTGGATTGGATACTCTTCATAAGTTAGATCTTCTTTGAGTTCAATTACTTCCTGTTGAAGTACATGGGTTGGGTCACGCACATATTTCTTTAACAGTGAAACATGGAACACATTGTGCACTCGAGATAGTTGTGGCGGTAGGGCTAGTCTGTATGCCAGGGTTCCGACTCGTTCCAGAATGTCATACGGTCCAATATATCGAGGACTTAACTTTCCTCGCTTTCCAAAACGCATCACTCCTTTCATAGGTGATATTTTCAGCATAACCTTATCTCCAACTTGAAATTCTAGGTCTTGTCGCCTAACATCGGCATAACTTTTCTGTCGATCTTGTGCTGCCTTCATTTTCCCTTGGATCATCTTGATCTTTTGGGTCATGTCTTCAATGAGTTGCGGCCCAACCACAATAGAATTATCACATTTTTCCCAACATAATGGGCTTCGGCACTTGCGTCCATAGAGTGCCTCAAACGGTGCCATACCTATACTAGCATGATAGCTGTTATTGTAAGAGAACTCTATCAAAGGTAGATGCCTTTCCCAACTTCCTTTAAATTCAAGAACGCATGCTCTCAGCATGTCCTCCAGTGTTTGGATTGTCCTTTCTGTTTGTCCATCCGTCATCGGGTGAAAAGCGGTGCTCATTTTAATTTGGGTACCAAGAGCTTCTTGCAGCTTGGTCCAAAAATGAGAGACAAATCTGCTGTCTCTATCAGAGATTATATCATGTGGTACTCCATGTCGTCGAACCACGTTATTGATATATGCTCTTGCTAATTGATCCATAGACCATGTATCCTTCATTGGTATGAAGATCGCAATCTTTGTCAATCTATCAACAATTACCCAAATTTTATTAATTCCTTTTGGTGATCGTGGTAGTCCTGAAACAAAATCCATTGATATACTATCCCATTTCCAACTCGGGATTTCCAATGGTTTCATGAGTCCTAAGGGCTTCTGACGTACTGCTTTAACCTTTTGACAGGTTAAACATCTAGCCACAAACTCAACAACCTCATTCTTCATCCTTGGCCACCAATAAACCTTCTTTAAATCCTTATAAAGCTTATCACCCCCTGGATGTACTGAATATGGGGTGTTGTGGCCTTCTTCCATTAATCTTCGTTTTAGCTCTACGCATTTATGCGGTACGCACCATCTTCCTTTGAAGCGAATGCTTCCATCCTCATGGATTGCAAAACCAATTGCTTTTCCTTCAGCAACCTTCTTCTTGATCCTTTCAAGCTTTATGTCGCCTGGTTGAGCACTGCGTATTTCATCAAATACCGTAGATTCAATGGTCATAGCATTAATGACATTTTCCACAGTTCCATAATGGACTAGCTCCGTATCTACCTTGACCAAGTCCATATACAGTTTCGAAGGTAAGATAAGAGTATTTGCCACGTGTCGAGTCTTGCGGCTCAATGCATCTGCGACCACATTAGCTTTCCCTTCATGGTAGGCGATGTCCAAATCATAATCCTTGATCAACTCTAACCATCTGCGTTGCCTCATGTTTAACTCCTTCTGAGTAAATATGTACTTAAGGCTCTTGTGGTCGGTGAATATCCGACAAGTTCGTCCGTACAAGTAGTGTCGCCAAATCTTTAATGCGAACACTACCGCTGCTAATTCTAGGTCGTGCGTCGGATAATTCTCCTCATGAGGCTTCAATTGTCGTGATGCATATGCAATGACTTGTTGTTGTTGCATTAAAACACACCCTAGCCCCTCTTTTGAAGCGTCACTATACACTTCAAAATCTCCATTCTCTGTTGGCAATGTTAAAATTGGTGCTGTTGTGAGGCGTTTCTTTAACTCTTGAAATGATGATTCACACTTTTCTGTCCATTCATACTTCAAGCCTTTCTTCAAAAGTTGAGTCAGAGGTCGTGAACCTTTGGAAAAGTCCTTGACGAACCTCCTGTAATATCCAGCCAGTCCAAGAAAACTTCTCACTTCTGTTTGATTAGTAGGCGTAGGCCACTCGGTGATTGCTGATATTTTTGCTGGGTCAACTGAAACTCCATCAGCTGATACAACGTGGCCTAAAAATCCTACTTTTTCTAGCCAAAAGTCACACTTGGACAACTTGGCATAGAGTTGGTGTTTCCTTAATGTCTCTAGCACCTGATGCAAGTGTTGCTCATGTTCTTCATTGCTCTTTGAATAGATCAAGATGTCGTCGATGAAAATGACTACACATTGATCTAACAATTCTCGAAACACATCATTCATGAGATTCATGAATACTGCTGGGGCATTTGTTAGCCCAAAGGACATCACTGTAAATTCGTAATGTCCATAACGTGTCCTGAAAGCAGTTTTCGGAATATCCTTTTCAGCGATTCGCAGTTGATGATAACCGGATCGCAAATCTATCTTGGAGAATACCGTTGCACCTTTAAGTTGATCGAAAAGGTCATCAATCCTAGGTAACGGGTATTTGTTTTTAACCGTTACCTGATTTAAACCTCTATAATCGATACAAAGACGTAACCCTCCATCTTTCTTCTTGACGAATAAGACTGGTGCTCCCCACGGCGACGTGCTAGGTCGTATATACCCCTTTTGTAATAATTCCTCAAGTTGCTCCTTGAGTTCATTCATTTCTAGGGTTGCCATGCGATAAGGAGCTTTTGATACAGGTTCTGTTCCGGGAAGTAGATCGATTGTAAACTCGACTTCACGTTCTGGAGGCATTCCAGGAATTTCTTCTGGGAATACATTTGGATACTCCCTCACTACTGGAATGTCATCAATTTTATTCTCCTTTAACTTGAGGTTATGGATATAGCATGCATAAAGCATATATCCTTTCTGCATAAGACTATAAAATTTTAAGGCATTTACTACCTTAGTCTTACGTTTGGGGAGTTGGACATAGTAGTTGACCTTTTTGCCTCTCGTCTTAGACAGTGTAATTTTGTGTTTCTGACACTCAATTACAGCTTTATATTGGGTAAGCCAATCCATTCCCAATATAATATCAAAATCTTTAAGGTCAAATTCTACTAAGTTTGCATAGAACTCAAGGTTCTTAATGACTATAGGAATCCCATCGTATCGTTTGGTGCACGATACAATTTTTCCCGAAGGCAACTGAATTCCTAAGTTAATCATTTTAGGTTTTGGCATCTCTAATTCAGGCAAGATTCTAGAAGAGATAAACGAACAACTTGCTCCAGAATCGAATAAAACCTTAACAGGCACACTTAAAGCCGTAAATGTACCTGTTATCACATCCCCTCGAGTTGAAAGATCTGCCTGATTAATAACATTGAGCCGCCCTATAGGTGCTCCATGGTTCCCTTGTTGGTTTCTATTTTGCTGAGGCCTCTGTCCTTGATTATTTCCGTTTCGCACATCCTGATTATTTGGCTGAGTGGGGATATTGATAAGGTCATCTCTTTTTGTAATATTTTCAATGCGGGTCTTACACTCCTTCCTCATATGACCTTCTCGGCCACATCTATAACATGTACCCGGCTTGGGGCATCCCCTAGCCAAGTGGGGCTTGTTGCATTTTGGGCATTGTGGTATGTACCCTTCATGGTTTCTAGTACCATTGTTGCCCCCTCCTTTGTTTCCCTGGACGGGTCGATTCTGCCCACCTCGAATATTGCCTTTATTGTTGCTGAGGTGGTTGTTGTTGCTGCTACTTCCTCGGTTGTCCCAAATCCTCTTGTCCTGTCCTTGGAACCCGCGGCTAGACTCCCCGGCTTTTCTCTTCATCTGTTGTACACGAGAAACTGCGACAGCTCGATCGTAGATCGCTTGGAGGGTAGGATACTGAACTCCAGCCACCACTTCTCTAATGGAGAGGTTTAATCCCATTTCGAACTTCTGTGCCTTCTCGGCATCGGTAGAGACTAACTTAGGAGCAAATCTGACTAACTCCTTGAATCTGACATAGTATTCTTGTACAGATTGTGCTCCTTGTCGTAACGATAGAAACTCTTCATACATTGCTGCTTTGGTACTCATCGGGTAAAACCTTTCTCTTAGAGCTTCTGTAAAGTTTTCCCATGTATACTCCTCATCATCATCTAGCTCTCTCTTCTGTAACTGCCACCAGTCATCTGCATCACCTCCTAAAAAGTACGAGGCTACAGTAATCTTCTGCTCATCTGGGCAACGAGTCGCTTCGAGTAGCTTGTTGAAACTTTTTATCCAATCCTCCAATTTAGTAGGGTCCTCCTGCCCATCATAACGAGGTGGTCTGTATTGGTTCACCACTGCTAGGTGATTGAGCTGGGCTTGAGGTGGCGGCACAGCTACTGTGCCTTGATTAATTTGACCCTGACCCAAGGCAATGAGCATTTGCTCAATGATCCTTAGGCGATCATTGTCAAGCGAGTTTGGCGTGTTTCGATTCTGAGGGGTTTGGTTGTTGGGTGCTCCTTGATTAGGAGGTACCATGTTGTGTCCAACGCCCTGATTGTTGGTGATGTCAGGGTGATATATGTTGAGGGCATTAACACTTCGGAGGGTTTTTCTAGTCCTTGCACGGGGTGCCATTCTGCTAAGGATGGTTAAGCAAGAGTGAGTTCAAGTCTAAGAGATGATTATGTCCTAAAACTCGTTAGGTCATAGTATAAGGATGAGTTAACGCAGAAATGTCTAAGTTAGGAGTATGACTTTATTTAGAGATTAACCAGAAGGAATGAAATAACAAGATTTATTTCATAAATCTAGAGAATATTACAAGATAGAGAATTTAAAAAGAGCACTTATAATAAGGTCAAATGAATTAGTATATCATAACAATATATATTTTTTTTAAAAAAAAATTTATAAAAAATGATGCATGCTCATGAATGCATATGTCCCCACCCCAAAAATAATTTCAAAGTTTCAAAATTTAACATAGCCCATATGGGCCTTTGAAAAATATTTTGCATATTTCTTTCTCAAAATGGACTTTTTTTTATCCATAAACCGGAGTTAAACTGTCGCATCCCTTAGTCAAACTCGTCTTGTTGCTAACTTAACCAAGAAATGCTAAGATTAGAGGGTACCGCCTTCTAAGTAATTTGCCAACTAGTTAAAATATAGAGCTACAAAGTTGATTCCCAGGAAAGACTGGTAGAGCCACCGGCTGACGGGCAATCTTTAAAAACCAGACTCCTTAGACAGAATCAGCTCATGCAGTTCTATATTTAACAGTTTACAAATACTTAGAGTTTAAAAATACGCTCTGATACCACTCTGTAACACCCCGAAATTCATCCTCATAAGGTTTCAGAATGTTACCGCCACACTTGTCAGTCAGGCTCGCCCTTTGGCTAACTTAATTGACAAGTGCTACGGCTAAATATCTTCACATATAAATTTTTGTAATATGGACTTTAAAAATTATTGCCAATTTTATAAAATATAGTCATAAGAAAATTTAAAGTACTTAATACCAAAGCCATTGTTCTTTCTCACGCGGAAGCATAAACTAAAGGCAATATATAAGACATTAATAATTAAAAGTACGTGGTTCCTTAAAGCAACAATCTTTTTGATGAAAGGTAATCCCATCCCCAAATGCTCATGTCATGAGATGCAGTTCACATGTCAGCTCCAATATCTGTAAAAAGATAACACAACAACTTTTTATCAGTACAATGGTACTGAGTAAGTCAACCCGCTCCACTTTAAGAAGTGGATTTTAAAATAATGGTTGACACTCATTTAAAAAAAATAATTTTCACTTTTTCTTTTAAAAAGGATCACACACATTACCTTTAACAAAATAAATAACTTTCATTCTTACCATTGTAGCAACTATGCACAAGAGGACACCATTTTCCATATATCATATCATATCATATCATATCATATCGATCATAAGTCATGATCAGCATGCAGCGGACTCATATACAGACACACTCCGGAGCCTTGGGTAACCCATCACGGATACACCCAAGAGTATAGACTCATACATGCAACAACGCCGTTTTGGCACAATTTATCAACAATGCCGTCTTGGCATATTTAGAGGGGGAGGCCCCGCAAGACACATCCCTAGTGCATTAGCCCTCTATCAAGTATGGCATCTTACTCAAGTTAATAGTGCACAATGGATTTAAAAGAGTTTTTCACAATTTTTCCACATAATATCCTCTTTAAAAGAGTTTTCAACAATTTCACGGGAGTAACCTCATAACAAGGGCATTCAATAATGCCAAATATCATTTCAACATTTAACTCCCATATCAATATCTCATAGATATGAAAATATCATTTCATGGATCTCAAAATCCAACAATTTCTCATTTGGACCAAATATCAAGTCCAATGTCGCAGTTTACGCCAAGTCAGTTTAAAAATTCATATGAAAGGCGATTGCTTTGAAATTTAAACTGTAGATACTCAACACATAGTTGAACAAGTTTCATGTTTTACACTTTTCAAAATAAGGTATGGAAATAGTTCAAAAATTGAGTTCTTTTCAGAACATGTATTCTGTCAGAAATTCAATGGTGACTCTATAATTTTCAACAGGTTTTAAAAATAGTAATTTGCAACCAAAAATTCTAAAATTTTACTACAAGGTAGATAACATATAGATAAATATTTTTCATGAATAAACCATTTAGGTTTGAAACACTTAAGACCTTCAAAAATGAGGATTTCAGAAACACTATCATTTCTTAGATTTCAACAAAAAGAGATTTCGACCTTTCGATAAAGCGGATCCCATAACTTTTTCATATGAGTTCTAAAAATTATAAAAGTTTCCAGAAATATACTCAACTCAATAAGGAACAAGTTTTATGAAGGAACCTTTGAGGTATAATGAACCAAAATATTTTAAAAAGATGGATCATTACGTAAACGAAAAACGGACAGATTTTGGTATAATGAGGGAATTCTAATTTTGTACTCTTAAAACATGGATGAGGATCTCCAAACTTAAAGAGAGAGTGTTAACTTACAGAATAAATGTATAAGACCAAGGAGATTCAAAGATAATGGCCGTTATAACACAAGATTCGCACCACAAATTACGGGTTTCGCTGAAATTCGACAAATAGAGGGAAATCAATTTATAGTATAAAAATAAAAGATTTAGATCTCTAAGATACAAGTTTCAAGGATGATATCTTACTAACCAAGTGTTGAGAAGAATTAGAACTCTTAGAATGATGAAGGTTGCCAAGCCTACAAGACTCCACAATCCTTAAGATATGCTCACTATGTGGGAGAATTTTGAAGAATAAAATGGGTAGTGAATTTGGCTAATGAGATGGATGAGATTGGTGTGTTTGAAGGCTAGAAACTCCCTCTATTTATAGGCTAAGATTTGAACAATTGAACATGACACATTGTGAGAGTGATTACAACCTCACCAATCATCCAATTAAGTGTGTCTTGAGCAATAATGGTTAGAGTATTTGTATCCACTCATTTGGTCCTTATAGCCTAACAAAGAGGCTATTAATTTGGGAGGCTATTAATTTTGTCCATCATGTTGTCTATTAACATAATGGTTTGCCTATTATGGAGGCTATTAATCTTGGTGGGTTCAAGAGATAATTGATCACCTTTCTTTGCTAGCCATTCATCCAAGACACTTGTTAATCATGTTGATTTTTCATCTATTTGTTTAGGAAGAAAATTTCTTGCAATTGCTTTTTAACCTTATATTTGTGTAAGTAGTGTATCATGAAAATGATTGAAGTATTAGCTTGTCTAGAAAAATCATTATTCTTGCTATTATTTAGTGGCATGCATTTATACTCAATGAGTTGGATATGATAATATAATATTTATTTATTTATTTCAAGTATTGTATTTATATTAATGTGCTTTCAAAAAGATAATAATAATATACTTGCATGGTTTTATTTTATTCATAACAATACTCAAACCACAAAGTCTTCATGTCATCATCAAATAAAAATTATAATCTATGAATATATTTTCTTATATATAAAAGTTAATTCTCATAGATTCACATAAAAACTCATACTTTTATTTTTATAAAAATTTATTCCATAATGAATACCAAAGTACTTAAAATATTCACATACTATCATCATTAAAATTTTCAAGACCAATGTGTATATATATAAAAACTTATATATATAATTTAAACAATAGATTTAAAAACTATATAATTCTATTACCCTTGATATTGAAATTCATATTTCTTTTGGAAAAGACAAATTTACATATATAGTTTTTCAAGTGTTGTTTTGTAGAAAAAAAAACAATATACTAATTCTTTAAGCAAGTGATTAAATATTTAATAAAAGTCTCTTTAGTGAATTACAATTATTTCGGGTAATTTCTATGGTATTACATAAGAATTGCCTCAACAAAAGGGGCCCATTTTATTAGATTTCATATAATATAATATAAATTAATTAATTCAATTTAGTTTTTTAAGGATTGAACTTATTTAATTTTTATTTTATTTTAAATTTAATTATTAATTATTTATTTTATGATTAATATAATTAATTTTACTTATTTTTATATTACTTTTAAATTTTTTAATGAATATTGTTTTTGTTTTTATTTTGCTATTTATTTTAATAAATATTTATTCATGTACATCTAGTTTTTTGGCACGATATTTTATGTGAGTTGTCGTTTGGAATTTATTAATGGTTGTATTAGATTTTATTTTAGGCAATCTTTGAATATAATTAAATTATATTTTAGAGTTTGGAGTTTGAAATAAATGTTGAAAAATAATTTTAAGTTGGAATAATTTTTAACGATCGTACGACGCTCTGACAGATTAAGCAATATTTTCATCGAGACTGTGTGTATGCATAATTCTGCTTCGAGAGAGGGGAAAGTCTTAGTCTTCATTGCTAGCTCTAAAGAGCAACTTGTGTACTGGCAGGCGCGTCTATGAGGGGGAGCAAGTGGCGCGCTTGCTCAGGGCTCCCAAATTTTGGGGGCTCCATTTTTTGAAAAAAGTTAAATAACATTTATTTATATTTCTACTCAATTTTTTTCAACTTCAATTTCCGGGGTGTATTCAATTCAGAGTTAGTGGATTTAGAAAGTTCATAAACTTTATTTGAAGTTTATTGATTTTGTGTAGACTCTATCTAGAGTTTGGCTGATTTCTAGAAATATTGGATTGTTTAGAGAGATTTTGTTTTGTTATATTTTTTAAGATAATTCATTAACATCTATAAAGATTAAAATATATAAGTTGTTGAATACCTCAAAATTTGTAAAGACTTTTTAAAATCTGTATTGAATACACATAGATTTTTAAAGACTAAAATTTTATTTGCAGAATTCAATGCCACAAGAAATACTTAATTGACTACCTTTGTTGGCAATTGAAAATGACATTGTTTTTCCTAACCGTGTATAATTTAGGAAATGGGTGGTGCACATAAATTACAAAAAGACAAAATGGAGAGGGATAAAGGGCTAGATGGGAAATCGATCCTCAACCTAAAGGTTAGAAGTCGGGCTGGGACTTGACCACGAGGTTAAGTCTTCATCCCGTTAAAAATGGCATTTGAGATAAACATCCTTTTTTTTTTGGTGAAACTGGGTATCCCCAGGCCACATTGGACCCAACACTAATTCCGAGACCTTTCTTAAGCGATTAGAGCCCCATCCACTCAAGCCAACTGCTGTTGGTTGAGATAAACTTCCTTTTGAAAATTTAAAGGATTAATTTATCTTTTATATTTAAATTATTCAATATGGTTTATTTATGTACTTTTAAATTTATTAATGAATATTTATTTATTTATATTTAATCAATATAATTATATAAGGGGCCTACTATTTACTCCCTCCCATATTTAACTTTTTCGACACTGTAGATACGGAGTTTAAGAAAGTTGTATTTTATTATTTTCATGTGTACTTTTTGAGGGGTAAATTTGTCTCTTTTTGTCTTGTAGTGCAATTGTTAGTAAATTGAGGATTGGTTTTTCTGTAAATATATGGACATGTAGGGACATTTTAGTAAAAAAAAAAATTCCCTTTTTGGAGTAGGAAGATAAAAGTGGGACGTCCAAAAACGGAAAGTAAGATGATAAATATGGGACGGGAGTAATAAATTTGCTCCGGGGCTCTGTGTACTTGTCCACTGTCGACCGTATACATTAAATGCTTGCCCTTGCAGGTCGTCGTTGCAGCTGTAAAGAAAGGGAAACTATGAAGATATGAGATATCACCAGCCTAGCCTACTACCCAATTATGCAATCTATCTCCAGAAGAGCGGAGGGATAGCTGCGAGGAGGGAGAGCTCCTTCATAATCCTTCATCACAAACAGGTTACATGAATCTAAATCCTACCATCATTACTGTACTTCGGCACCCAGATTCTAGCTAGACTTCCATCCCTGCGGTTAATGCTGACTGATTTCATCTTTATATACGATCCATAGTCATTTTTCACCTCACTATCAACTGCAGCCTCCAGGCAAATTCCAAGGCTAAGCGGCTGGTCTTGGTCCACACATAAATAAGGGTTTCTCAGTTTCTTGGAGATGGCAGCTTATGCATCTGTGGTTTCTCTCATCAATCTTCTCGATCAGGTTCAACTACATCAAGCTCGCCGCCGTCAGATCCTTTTTCATGATGTACAGATTCAGGCACTCCGCCGCAGGGGTGAGTACTTGCAAGACTTTCTTGAAAGGTATTCTCATGGTACTACTGCTACCAATGAAGAAGCAGAGATTTTGGAGGGCCAAATTGTGTCTGCTGCTGTGGGGGTACAAGATGTGATCAGATCTCATATGGTGTATCAAGTTCGTGCCGCATGTACTTTCCATCAGGACGAAACTCCAGTTGATCTATGCGATATAGCAGAGAAAGTAGCAGAGATGGACTCCATCAAGGCTTTAGTAGTGAAGTTTCAGGACGTAACTGCAACAAAAACTCATTCAATTAGTTCCAATACTAATAGCAGTGCATCCAGAGTCCCTCCCAGTGGCAAGACTTCTGCTACTGTGGGCCTTGATGAAGAAGTGATCGAGATCATGGACAAACTAACAGGACATCTAACTCGTCGTGTAGTCTTCCCCATCGTTGGCATGGGGGGAATTGGTAAGACTACACTTGCTAAAGCTGTATATGAAAATCGCCTTATTGTTGAACGTTTTGACATTCGAATTTGGATTACGGTGTCTCAGGAGTTTAGCACAAAAGAAATTTTATTGCAAGCATTCTCGGCTCTCAATCCATATTATAAATTTAATGGTTCAGAAAGTGAAGATAGGATAGGCGAACAACTTTATAAAACTCTGTGCGGTAAAAGATATTTGATTGTAATGGATGATATTTGGAGCGTTGAAGCATGGGAACAAATTAGGTGTTTCTTTCCTGAAAACAACAATGGGAGTCGAATTATTGTGACTAGTAGGCAATCAGATATGGGGAAGTATTTTGGTTCGGGTGCCTTCAGGATGCAATTTTTAGGAGAGGATAAAAGTTGGGAGCTATTCTGTGGGAAGGCATTTGGACCACAAAGTTGTCCGCCTGAGTTTGAGGAAATCGGGAAGAAGATTGTTGGGAAATGCCGGGGACTTCCTCTGTCCCTTGCTGTCATTGGGGGACTTCTTGCAAAGTCTCGCTCAAAAGAATACTGGGAGAGTGTTGAAAAAGATATGAACTCTATCTTGAGCTCTGAAAATGATGAAGAATGCTTGAATATATTGTCTTTGAGTTATCGGTGCTTGCCTGTGTATTTGAAACCTTGTTTTCTTCATTTGGGAATTTTCAAAGAAGATTACGTGGTTAAAGTCTTTAGACTAATAAAAGTCTGGGTTGCTGAGGGGTTTATGAAGCCGAATAAGGACAAAACCATGGAAGAGGTTGCAATGGATTGTGTAAGGGATCTTATTGACAGAAATCTCATATTGGATAACAGAGATGGAACAATCTCCATACACGACCTCCTGCGAGAAGTGTCCTTAAGGATAGGTCAGAAAGAGAAATTCCTCTGTGTGATGAACATGCAAATCGAGAATTTAATCGGTAGACCCAGATCATTCAGGGGTGATGTGATGGAATTAAATACTTCCGCCATTGAGTTGTTATGCTCCAAGTATCATGATCCAATACCATTTAATCGTAACTTCCGGAAGAAATGGGGCCGTTATGCTGATCCGCTTATCTCTCCCTACTTACATTTCTCTAGGCTTTCCCGCGTTCAGCAGCAAAGAGTGCTTCCTCTTCTCTACAATTTCGTGAATTTACAAACGATAATTACGAGTGTTGATCCTCACCCAGAGCCGGCAATCTTTAATATCTGGAAGATGCCACAGATCAGGCACATTCTTGTCAATAATTTTCGTCTTCCAGATCCTCCGGGCAGTTGTGCAGATGAATCAGTAGTACTGGAGAATTTACAGACACTTGGTGAGGTAGAGAATTTCAGATGTACTGAGCAGGTGCTTCAAAGAATTCCTAACATCAAATATTTGAGATTTAATTATTCTGATTTCACATGTAGTGAGCATTTGCTCAATAATTTTTACTGCCTCAAAAATGTTGGTAGATTTCACAAACTTGAGACATTGATATGCGCGGTCCCAAGCTTGCCTTCCCAAGCTCGGGGCAACGGGGTGCGAAACCTTGCCTTCCCAACCTCGTTAAAGCATTTGTCTATATTTTGTTGCAAGCTTGATTGGACAGATTTGAAGATGATTGGTGAGTTGCCATATCTCGAATTTCTCAATTTTAGGTTCTGTAACTTTGCGGAATCTGAGCTGAAGATTGTAGGGGGGGGATTTCGAAGCTTAAAATACTTCCAGATTGAATATCCTCTGCTTACTCATTGGACGGTATATAGCTCACTGGATTTCCCGAAGTTGGAGAGGCTTTCTCTGGACTACGCCAGAGATTTGTCGGATATCCCGGATGCCATTGCAGACATACCAACGCTGAACCTGATTCATCTGATCGACTGTCCTGAATCGCTTATGCTTTCAGCTCTAAATATATTGAAGGAACAACTCTGCCAGGGAAATGAAGACCTTCAGGTGAAAGTGTTCTCCACCTCAGATCAGGAGAAAGCCAATTTCCGGGAAATGGTTGAAAGTGAAGAACTGGAGAGCTACCGAAATAATTTCAAATTCCTGTCGAGGTAAGAGCCATGAAAGAAGAAAGTTTCTTTAGACTAGGCCAATGTGATCTTTTGTTTTCAGTTTCATATATATTTAGTTAATAATGCATATGAAATTTAAAAATTAGTTGATAATATGGCCGAGGAGCCGTTTTCTATCATTCATACGTTGTTATCTGGACACCGAATTCTCAGTTATGTCACTAGCTTCAGATCCAAAATTGAGTATTATACCCTAAAATACAAATTATTGTTGTGTTGTGAGTTATTACTTCTATCAACTGGGAATAATTGCGCTTTCACATGAACTCGTTCAGTCTGTTTTTATTCATTTGTTACATTTATCAATTTGGGTTTATTACGTTGCTAGGCCAACCTATAAAGACCAATGGAAATGGGAGTTGTTTGACGACGTCGAAAAACGGTGGAGCCGCTAGACTACAGAGACTAATGCGTGAACGCAAACAAGCATTTCGCCAATACAAACAAGAACATATTTGGGCTTCGGAGGCGTGAATTTGTGCTCGTATGTCTTCATCATTCTCTGCCATGTTGTAGTATTGTAATGTAACGTTGGGCGGTTGTGCTTCTCTTTTTAATTAGCACATTTATGCTGGTTGGTTGGGAGCAGATTGTACTTCTGTTTTTAACATTGTGTGATTTGATAATTGTGTTATGTGATGAATGAAATGATACGTTATATAAACATATTTTGTGTGATGTAATAATTGTAGATTTGATATCTCACATACACAAGACACTTTACACTTTTGATATCTAAAAAGGATAACCAAAAGCGGAGAGTTGTTTAGCTAAAGCTTTCTTTAGATTTCTTGTTTTGCTTCGCTCTGAGAATTACAACAATCTGAGTACCTATTTATAGGAATGAAAACGCACACAATACAATCAACACATGCTAAAACTATTCTTATAGTGGCTTCAATACTTTCGGCGCCGTAGATGAGAAATCAACTCGGATGGCGCCGTACTATTACTTTGATGGCTTCAACAAATACGGCATTTGACGTTTATGCCGTTTTCCAACAAAACTCCCCCGTAAACTTCAAATGCTTCTTCCATCTATCATCCCTATCATTTTCTTGAACTTGTCGAGCAGTACCTTTGGCAATGGCTTTGTAAATATATCTGCCACTTGTTCCACATTAGTTCCACATTTCCGCTTTTCACATGATCTCGGATAAAGTGGAAACGAACATCAATGTGTTTGCTTCTTTCATGATTCACTGGATTCTTCGCCAATTCAATTGCGGATTTGTTGTCTATGCGAATCACTGTTCCGCTTGACTGCTTCATCTCCATCTTGCTCAATAGATTTCTAAGCCATACAGCATGACATACACACCAAGATGCTGCTACATATTCAGCTTCACATGTTGAGAGCGTCACGATCGGTTGCTTCTTTGAAAGCCAAGTAAAGGCAGTATTTCCCATAAAGAACACATACCCTGCAGTACTTTTTCGATCATCAATATCTCCACACCAATCACTGTCAGAGTATCCAATCAGCTTGTAGTCTTCTGTCCTCGAGTAGAACAATCCATGTGACGCTGTTCCTTGAATGTACCTGAGGATTCTCTTTAACGCCTTCCAGTGTGAGTAAGTTGGGTTCTCCATGAACCGACTCACAACGCCAACACTTAGTGCAATATCTGGCCTTGTGCATGTGAGGTAGCGAAGGCTTCCAACCAAGCTTCTGTACCTTCCTGGATCAACTTGTTCTCCTTCATTAAACTTTGAAAGTTTTGCTCCAGGTTCCATAGGTGTTGATACGGGGTTGCACTTCTCCATCTTGAATTCTTTCAAGATCGTCTTCGCATATGTCTCCTGTGATACAAAGATGCCTCTTTCGGTTTGTCTAACTTCTAGACCAAGGAAGAACTTCATCAAGCCTAAATCAGTCATCTCAAACTCCTGTTTCATTCTTCTTTTGAAGTCTTCTATCATCTCATCACTGTTACCCATGAAAATGAGGTCATCAACATAAAGAGCAACAAACAAAATGTTACCTCCATTTTTCTTGATGTAGAGGGCATGCTCGTAGGGACATTGCTCAAACCCATTCTCCTTGAGATATGCATCAATGCGAGTATTCCACGCTCGCGGTGCTTGCTTTAGCCCGTAAAGCGCTTTCTTTAACTTCAGCACCTTTGTTTCTCCTCCAAGTTTCAGATAGCCTGGTGGTTGCTCAATGTAGACTTCTTCTTCGAGTACACCATTCAAGAACGCTGTCTTGACATCCATTTGGAATATTGGCCATTTGTACTGAGCAGCTTGAGAAATAAGTAGCCGGATTGTCTCCATTCTTGCGACAGGGGCAAAGACTTCATCATAATCGATTCCTTCCTTTTGCCTGTATCCCTTTGCAACAAGCCGAGCTTTGTATCGTTCAATCTCCCCTTGTGCATTCATCTTTTTCTTGTAAACTGATAGTGTGAATTTTGTGCTTGTTAATAACATTTGTTTTGGATGTTTTTTGTGGTGTTTTAGTAGCACTTTACTCTTGTTGTGTTTGTTTTGTTGTTTGTAGGAAAATGGCATGGCAATGGAAAAATTAGAGCAAAATGGATGAAAGAAGCAAGGTTGGTAGACAAGCCCATCCATTACACAACCACAAAGAAAGGGACACATTACCAAAAAGAAGAAAAGAGGGAAGAAAAGCCAAAAAAGGGAGAAGAAAAAGAAGAAAGGGACAAGTAAGAAAAAAAGTGGAAGAAAGAAAGAAAGAGACATGCAACCATGACTTCCCTAGTCATGGCCATGATTAGGTAGAAGACCCAAGCCCATTACACAATTAAAAGAAGAGAATTGGGGAGTGGTCACTTTCACTTGAAAATGATAGGAGGAGACTTTTGAGGACAAATAATTGAAAGGAAAGAAAAAAGGAGAAAAAGAACAAAAATAAGAAAGACTTGTGAGGAGGTAGAAAATGACATTTGGCCAAGAAAAAAAGAATAAAAGGGAAGGCCAAAGAGAAGAAGAAAAAAAGAGAAGAAGGAAAAAGAGAGGAGGAAGAAAGAAGAAGAAGAAGAAAGAAGGAGAGGAGGCCAAATCAAGTTCTCATCTTTCATATTCACAATTTGGTTATATCTCTTCTTTACATTTGTTTTCTCTTCTATGGATTTAGAGTAGTTTTTCATTTTCTCTAGTTTAAAGACTTGATTAAGAATGGCTTTTGGAATTTGTGAGATGATGTAATTTGTGAACTATGAAACTTGATGTTTGTTGGTATTTATGCAATTCCTATGTTTAAGGTTTACTATTGTTGAATTTGATGAATGTTTAGGGCCCAAATATTTGTCTAGTTTGATAATTGATTGCCAATTCAATTTGGGTATCCGTAATTGTACTTGAATTGAATAGGTGGTAACCGGGTTGATTAGTTCCTTCCCGGGGAATTGTATAATCGAATTGTGAATTACTCCGCGTAGGTAGTAATTGGTTCGAATCAGGCTTTTCTAGATTATAATGCAATTAGACAACATCTTCTACGGGCGTACCTAGGAGTGTTAGTTTGATTAGGGGCAATTAACGGGCGTACCTTAATTGTCTAAACTGAAAGGAAAAGTTGGTTGTCTAAGCGGACCTGACAACTATAACTGGTTTATCAATTGGCACAATGTTTATGCATCGATGATCTTATCCAAATGCCATTCCAAATCAATCTTTGAACTAGAGGTTTTTAATTCCAATACTTTGTTTTAAATTTATGTTCTTGACCTCACTCATCATTTTCATAGTTTGTAGAATTACTTAGTTTTTAGTTCTTGTTATCATTTTCTTGTTCTCAAAACACAAAACCCCCCTTTTTAAATATTGTATATATTATGAGAATGTGGTATTCCAATCCCTGAGGACTCGACCCTTGTCACTGCTATACTATACTTATTTTGTGCTTGGTGACACAGGAATTAAATTATCTTTTGCAGCTATACGACAAGCTGTCAAATTTTGGCGCCGTTGCCGGGGATTGGCGTTCAACTACTACATTCTGTGATATTTTTTTTTATCTTTTTAGTTTTAATTGGTATTTTCCTTGTTTATGCCTCGTTCTTCTCGTACAGGTGAATTGATATTTGATCCAGAGATTGAGAAGACAGCTCGTAGATTGACAAGGGAAGCCAAGTTAAGAAAAAAATCTAGAGTTTCTACATCAACTTCTGGTTTGTCATTGGCTACAGAGCTGGACACTTCTAGTTCCAGTAGTGAAGGAAGTGATACAGAATCTTTAGAAGAAAAAAATATTGTCATGGCTGAAGATAACCGCACATTGAGGGAGTTGGCTGCTCCTGACTTAACACAACAGCCTTTATGCATTACATTTCCTACAATTGATGATGAAACTCCCTTTGAGTTAAAATCTGGATTGATCCATTTGTTGCCTGAATTTAATGGTCTTGCAGGTGAAGAGCCTCACAAGCATCTCCAGGAATTTGATGTAGTATGTTCAAGCATGAAGCCCCCTGGAGTTACAGATGAACAAATCAAATTGAGGGCATTTCCATTCTCATTGAAAGGGAGTGCAAAAGATTGGCTCTATTATCTCCCAGCAGGTAGCATTACAACTTGGACAGACATGAAAAGAAAATTCTTGGAGAAGTATTTCCCAGCCTCAAGAGCTGCAAATTTGAGGAAGGAAATATGTGGCATCAAACAACAATCAGGTGAAACGCTCCATGAATACTGGGAGCGGTTTAACAGGCTTATAATTAAATGTCCTCAACATCAAATCCCACCCCAATTGTTAATTCAATACTTCTATGATGGTTTGTTGTTGATGGACAGAAACATTATTGATGCTGCAAGTGGAGGAGCTTTGGTGAATAAGACTCCAACACAAGCCTGGGAGTTGATTGATCGAATGGCAGAGAATACTCAACAGTTTGGCACAAGGGATGCAATGCCAAATAATATGCCAAGTGGTGATTCTTCAATGAAAACAATGCAACAACAACTTTCAGAGTTGACAAGCTTTGTTCGAAAAATGGCCACAGGAAATATAAAGCCAACTGTCCAAGTGAAGGCATGTGGCATTTGCACAAGTATTGAACATCCAACTGATGCATGCCCAACTCTCCAAGAAGATACACCGGTGGATGTGAATGCACTTGACTATTCCAATTGGCGTCCACAGTACAATCCATATTCCAATACCTACAATCCAGGTTGGAGAGATCATCCAAATCTTCGGTATGGAAATCAACATCAACAACAAAATCATCCATCTTCAGCAGCACAACAAGTGCATCCTCCTCGTCAATTTGAAAGGCAACCACCTCAAGCTACAACAAGTTCAAGTCCATCTTTGGAAGAATTGGTGAAATCCATGGCCACATCAACTTTGCAATTTCAACAAGACACGAAGGCAAGCATTGAAAAATTGCAAAGCCAAATTAATCAAGTGTCTGAGGAAGTTAGGCAAATTCGAGAGAAAGGAAAGTGGCCAGCTCAACCCGAGCCAAACCCAAAGAACGTCAGTGCCATGATTTTGAGGAGTGGAAAAGAAGTTCAAGGTCCACCTCCAATGTCAAAGGAACAAAATGAAGAGCAAATTGAAAAGGAAATTGAAAAGGAGGCAGAAACTTCTAACAAGGTAAATTCTAATTGGATTCCTTTATATCAAACTAAAATACCTCCTTTTCCTGACAGGTTAAAGAAGCCTCCAAAGGTTGATAAAAAGAAAGAGATGCTTGAAATATTCAAGAAAGTTCAATTGAACATTCCACTTTTGGAAGCCATCAATCAAATCCCCAAGTATGCAAAGTTCTTGAAGGAATTGTGCACCAACAAAAAGAAGCTTCGGGGAGATGAGTGTATAATAGCAGGTGAGAGTGTATCTGCAGTCATAAAAAGAAAAATCCCACCCAAAACAGGTGATCCAGGTATGTTTTTAATTCCTTGCAAAATTGGAACGAAAGAAGTGAGCAAAGCCATGTTAGATTTAGGTGCTGCGATAAATGTGATGCCAAGATCAATATATAATTCCCTAAATCTAGGTCCATTGAAAGAAACAGGAATTATTATTCAACTTGCTGATAGATCAAATGCTTATCCTGATGGTATGTTAGAAGATGTGTTAGTTCAAGTAAATGATGCAATATTTCCTGTAGATTTCTATGTTGTGGATATGAATGATGATCATTGCTTTAATCCACCCCCTCTTCTGTTGGGAAGACCTTTTATGTATACTGCAGGAGTGAAGATTGATGTGAAGAAAAGCACTCTTACTTTGGAATTTGATGGAGAAGAACTTTCTTTCAATCTTTCTAATACTATCGAACATCCTGATGATTCTAAAGCTTTATATGCTATTGATGTTATTCAACCTTGTGTGCAGGATATTCGTGAGCTTAATGGTAAAGACCCTGGAGATATTGAATGGATAGAAACTGTAAACTTTGGGTCTAACAAAAAATTTAAGTTGAATGGAAAAGATCCACCGGAAGTATGGCTTGGAGCATTAAGGGATAAAAATGGTGGAATGGATTTGAATAATCATGGATATCGAAAAAAATTGCAATTGCTGAAGTTTGGTGGATTTTGGTATGATGCTTATGAGAATGGTTGAAGAATTTGGAAGAAGTCTAGCTCAAGGACTTTAAACAAAGCGCTTCTTGGGAGGCAACCCAAGCAAATAAATTATTTTTATGTTATATATTTTGTCATGTTGATCATTATATATTTGGTATAATTTTAATTTGTTAATGGTATTTTGTTTGTGATTTTATAGGTTTGTAGATGTGAAGATGGGATTTTTGGATCAAGGAACAAGTTGAAGTGTTTAAAGGAGGAAATTTTCAGTGAAGGAGGTAATGGGTACTCATGAGCATGATTAAATCGCATTTAACTTGCTGAAATTCAAAAAAATAAAAAAATAAAAATAAAATAAAAATTAAAAAAAAAATTAAAAAAAAATAATAATAATAATAATAAATAATAATAAAAAAATAATATATATATATATAAAATAAAATTTCAAGTTGAATTCAGGAAAGAATATACATGTTAATCATGCCCATGTTTAAGACCTTGGTAGAAGCCTATGTTGGAAACAAAAATTCAGGGACCCTCTATACCTTTAGTCATGGTCATGACTAACACTACTTTACCAAGCTGTGTTAAAAATCATTTGGAGCTTTATTTTCCAGGCAGCCTCCCTACTCTTATTCATGGTCATGATTAAGCCCCACTTACTCCACTGTATCAAATTGGATTGGGATATATTTTCCTGGGCAATACACTACTCTTACTCATGTCCATGACTAACTAACATCAACCCTCCTGAACACCCAAGAACCTAAATTACTACTTCTCTCCAAATTTCTTTTTCTCTTTCTTCCCCAATTATTTTTCTTCCCCAATTATTCCCTCATCCATTCAACCTCATCTTCAAACACCGCCCAAACCACTCATCTTCTTCCTCTCCTCCTCTCAAATCCATCTCCCAATTTCCCATCCAAGAACTTTCAACACCACCACCATCATTTTCTTCTTCCCCAATTTTTTCAAATCCCAATTTTTTCAACACCCAATTTTTTCTTTCTTCTTCCCCAATCCCACCACCATCTTCTTCTTCTCTCATCCTCCCCAAATCCACCGCCGGCCGCCGACCCAACACCACCGCCCCTCCACCCACCTCGCGAGATCCACCGCCGCAGCCGCCCAGCCCTCGCCCAGCCCGTCGCGCCTCTCTGTCTCGCCGGAACTCCGTCGTCCTCGCGCCTGCCTCGCCGGAGCACCAGCGCTCTCTCTCCAGCCACACCTTCGCCTCCGTCTCTCAGTCCGGCGTCGCCTCCGTCGCACCTCGCCACCACCTTCCTTTCACGAGCACGTCCGCCGCCCCTCCATCCGACGTCGCACCACCTCCAGTTTCCAGTCGCCGCCTCCACCTTGTGCCAACCTCCGCCGGAGCGCGCCGCCGCCGATTCGCGAACGTCGCCGGAACCCTAGCAACCAGTCGCCGCCCACTCCTCGTCGCCCGCGTCGCCGCCCCTTCTCTCCTGTTCCGGCCAACTCCCTCTCCTGTTCCAGTCGATGCTTCTTCTTGCCATTGGATTCACTATACTGGTAATCTCATTTCAATTTTTGGAAGTAATGAACTATGGTAATTGTTCCTTCTATGGTATCTCTTGTCTGGTTGAATTGCAAGAAAAATATGCTCTTGATTTTCTGGATTTACTGTGATATCCCTGTGTCGATTGAAAATTGATTGTGAAAAAGTTTGTTGTTGTGTGAATTGAATACTGAGAAAAGTGCATACTTTTGGGCTTTCTATGTTTTGCAAGATGTGGAATTTCTCTATCATTGGAAAGGAATTTTTTTTTGTCTAGAAATGATACTGCTTGGGAAGTTTTCTGTGTGCAGGGATTCAAAAATGTCAAGTAGTCATGTTCAAGAATTTCAACATTCCACCTTGCCGTGCCATCAAACCCATGAGTTCCAGGGAAGTCCTTTTCTATTCACCTTTTAATACATTGAGGACAATGTAGACTTTAGGTGTGGGGGAGGAACTATCTTTGCATTGCTTGCCATTTTCTGTTAAAAAAAAAAAAAAAAAAATTAAAATTTAAAATAAAAAAAAAATTAATTTAAAAAAAAAATAATAATAAAAAAAATTCAAGTTGTTTTATTTGATTTTTTTGTTTTATGTGATTTTTTTTGTGAATTTGATGTGAATAGGTGACTGAATTGAGTCTATGAGGTTTAAGTTGACAAATCTTTTGAGTATAATTGATGATTTCTGACATTGAACATGTGAAGCCAACTATTTTGTGAACCATGTGAGAATCTGAGCCTCTTTCCAAAATGCTTGTTGTTTCTAAAAGAAAAATATACTTATCTCAAGCTTTTGGAAATTTCCTTCTTGTGTGAATTATGTGGTAATCATTTTGACATTCTAGAATTTGAATGATTATACATGTTGAACTTGCATTGATTGAATCCAATATTTTGAACATGATAAGGGCATTAGGATAAACCTTTTTAGCCTTCTTGTTGGCCTTAACCCATACTTCTATCCCTAGTAAACCACTTTGAGCCTTATATCCATTTTCTTTGTTTATATATAACCCTTAGCCTATTAAGCCTTTTCTTTTTGTCATACATTGCTTTCGAACCCTAGTGATTGAAGTACTTTCATAAGTCATTAAGGTTGAATTTTTGTGTTGGTTGCGAAAAAAAAAAAAAAAAAAAAGCTTAGAAATTGTGTTCTTTTGGAATTCTCAAGGTATTTTGTTGGATTTTTGTAGTACTTGGTTGATTTGTGAAATCTTTGTATATACATATTCCCCTAAAAAAAAAATTAAATTAAAAAAAAACAGCCCTTAAAAATAAATAAATAAATAAATACAAGGGCAGTGGATGGATATAGCTTGACATGTGTTCCTCTGACCTCAGTGTTATGAACATAGAGTTGAAGTTCCGTCTGCACTTTTCAGATTGTTGAATTCCTCTAATAAACATGTCTAAGCTATTGAAGCCCACGAAAAAAAAAAAGAAAAAAAAGAAAAAAAATAAAAAAATAAAAAAATAAAATAAAAGGGGATATATGTTTGGCAAGTTTTGTTTTTGTTTTGGTTTATTGCTTGGGAAATTTTGGGATTGTTTGGAAGTTGTATATAGATGATCCTTTTGGTTTGTTTATTTTAGAAAACTTTGGGAGGATAAAATAGATGTAATTTTTGTTCTTTTGAACCTCTTAGTTTTGTTTTGGTTTGGCAACCATGATGTGCTATGAAGTTTTCTATGATGACTCTTTGGAAGTACTTGCATTCACTTTTGCCTTTCTATTTCCTTTTTCTTCCTACCCCAACCATGGCCCCGTTATAACCCTTTTTGAAAGACCCTTTGATTCTTAATGTTGGATGATATATCTTTGCATGGGAAATGTGATTTTCATTCAAGCCTATGGGATTGTCATTTTGATTTATCACTTGAGTGCTTATTTGTTCAACCACACTTGATATTGAGAGGAGTGCATACACTTTACCCATGGGAGGTGTTGGCTTAATATGTTTGATGTTGAATTAATTTGATTGTACTTGAATGCACTTGTTGATTTTAAACTCTCAATGATTTAATTTGGTTTCTTTTAACTTTATGCTTGAGGGCAAGCATACTTTAGGTGTGGGGGAATTTGATAGTGTGAATTTTGTGCTTGTTAATAACATTTGTTTTGGATGTTTTTTGTGGTGTTTTAGTAGCACTTTACTCTTGTTGTGTTTGTTTTGTTGTTTGTAGGAAAATGGCATGGCAATGGAAAAATTAGAGCAAAGTGGATGAAAGAAGCAAGGTTGGTAGACAAGCCCATCCATTACACAACCACAAAGAAAGGGACACATTACCAAAAAGAAGAAAAGAGGGAAGAAAAGCCAAAAAAGGGAGAAGAAAAAGAAGAAAGGGACAAGTAAGAAAAAAAGTGGAAGAAAGAAAGAAAGAGACATGCAACCATGACTTCCCTAGTCATGGCCATGATTAGGTAGAAGACCCAAGCCCATTACACAATTAAAAGAAGAGAATTGGGGAGTGGTCACTTTCACTTGAAAATGATAGGAGGAGACTTTTGAGGACAAATAATTGAAAGGAAAGAAAAAAGGAGAAAAAGAACAAAAATAAGAAAGACTTGTGAGGAGGTAGAAAATGACATTTGGCCAAGAAAAAAAGAATAAAAGGGAAGGCCAAAGAGAAGAAGAAAAAAAGAGAAGAAGGAAAAAGAGAGGAGGAAGAAAGAAGAAGAAGAAGAAAGAAGGAGAGGAGGCCAAATCAAGTTCTCATCTTTCATATTCACAATTTGGTTATATCTCTTCTTTACATTTGTTTTCTCTTCTATGGATTTAGAGTAGTTTTTCATTTTCTCTAGTTTAAAGACTTGATTAAGAATGGCTTTTGGAATTTGTGAGATGATGTAATTTGTGAACTATGAAACTTGATGTTTGTTGGTATTTATGCAATTCCTATGTTTAAGGTTTACTATTGTTGAATTTGATGAATGTTTAGGGCCCAAATATTTGTCTAGTTTGATAATTGATTGCCAATTCAATTTGGGTATCCGTAATTGTACTTGAATTGAATAGGTGGTAACCGGGTTGATTAGTTCCTTCCCGGGGAATTGTATAATCGAATTGTGAATTACTCCGCGTAGGTAGTAATTGGTTCGAATCAGGCTTTTCTAGATTATAATGCAATTAGACAACATCTTCTACGGGCGTACCTAGGAGTGTTAGTTTGATTAGGGGCAATTAACGGGCGTACCTTAATTGTCTAAACTGAAAGGAAAAGTTGGTTGTCTAAGCGGACCTGACAACTATAACTGGTTTATCAATTGGCACAATGTTTATGCATCGATGATCTTATCCAAATGCCATTCCAAATCAATCTTTGAACTAGAGGTTTTTAATTCCAATACTTTGTTTTAAATTTATGTTCTTGACCTCACTCATCATTTTCATAGTTTGTAGAATTACTTAGTTTTTAGTTCTTGTTATCATTTTCTTGTTCTCAAAACACAAAACCCCCCTTTTTAAATATTGTATATATTATGAGAATGTGGTATTCCAATCCCTGAGGACTCGACCCTTGTCACTGCTATACTATACTTATTTTGTGCTTGGTGACACAGGAATTAAATTATCTTTTGCAGCTATACGACAAGCTGTCATAAACCCATTTCACTCCAATGCCCTGACTTCCTTTGGGCAATTCAGTGAGCTCCCATGTGTTGTTGCGCTGGATTGCTTCAATTTCTTCATCCATGGCTGCTTTCCATTTTTCATCTAGTACGGCATCTTCATACTTGATATTTTCAGCATCTGCCAACAAACATACAAGATGTACCTCTGTAGAGTCGTACAAATCTTGGAGACTTCTCATTCGGGGTTGTCGTGGCTCATCTTCTTCTTCTTTTTCTTCAACAATTTCAGGATTTGTTGATAGAGCAGTCGGAACAACGGCTGGCGATTCTCCGACTTCGTTTGTAACTTCCTTTGAGTTATTCCAGTCCCATTCACTTGCTTCATTCACTCGCACATCTCGACTGACTATCACCTTCTTGCTTATCGGGTCATACAGCTTATACCCTTTTGTGAGTCCGTCATATCCGATAAAAACATATGCTTTGCTTTTATCTTCCAGCTTCATTCTTCGCGGATCTGGTACATGTGCATAGGCTACACTACCGAATATCTTTAGATGAGAGACGGTAGGCTTCTTACCACTCCATGCTTCCAGTGGTGTTCGATTCTTCAACTTCATGTGTGGGCACCGATTCTGTATGTAGACAGCACACATCACAGCTTCTGCCCAGAATTCTTTGGGCATCTTTTTGCTTTTCAGCATCGACCGAACCATATCTAGGATGGTCCTATTCTTCCTTTCAGCTACGCCATTCTGTTGGGGCGAGTATGGTGCTGTCAGAAATCTTCTTATGCCTTCTCGTTCACAGTACTCTCGGAAGGCTGTCGAGGTGTATTCGCCTCCTCTATCAGATCGAATTGCTTTGATGGATCTGCCAGTTTCTTTTTCAACACTCGCCTTGAATATTTTGAACACCTTGAATGCCTCGGATTTTTCTTTCAGCAAATAGACCCACGTCCTTCGGGAGAAATCATCGATGAAAGAGATGAAGTATCTCTTTCCGCTGAAAGATTCGGGAGTAATTGGTCCACATATATCGGTGTGGATCAGCTCAAGCAGATGCTTCGCTTCATATTCGGCCTTCTTTTGAAATGAGGATCTTGTTTGCTTCCCGAGTACACAATCTTCACAAAATTCTCCTCCAAAATCCATGCTAGGCAGTCCTTTCACCATCTTCATCTTCACTAGCTTTTTCAGGCCATCATAATGTAAGTGGCCAAAGCGGTGATGCCATAGCGATGCTTTATCCACTTCTTTGACTTGTAAGCATTTCCCTTGCAAGCTTCGCAGGTTCAACTTGTACATTCGATTTCTCTCCATTTCGACTCGAGCTATCAGACGTCCTTGCTTGTCTTTCAGATGCAGCAACTGATCTTTTAGAAAGATTGAGTATCCTTTCTCCGCGAGCTGGCCAAGACTCAAAATGTTGTTTTTGAGGTCTGGGACATAGTAAACATCTTGGATTGTCCCTATCAAGCCATCATTCTGTGTGAAACATATCGTACCTCGGCCTTTGACTTGTACTTTTGATGCATTTCCGAATGATACATGACCATTGTCAACTTTCTGCATTTCTTTGAATAGATGCTCATCATAGCACATGTGGTTGCTTGCTCCAGAATCGAGGTACCAGGATGTGTCATCGTTGACATCGTTGTGCGCCATCATGAGAACACCTCCATTTGCTTTGTCTTCCACGACTAGGTTGGTTGTCTCTTCCACTCGTCTGTTGGCCCGACACTCTTTTGCAAAGTGTCCCATCTTGCCACAATTGTAACAACCCTCGTTGTTGCAGTCGTCGGAATGATGACCATATTTGTGGCACTTTTGGCATTTGACGTTGGAGAAATTTGATCGACCGCCTCTTCCTCGAGCGCGTCCTCTTCCACGCCAGTTTGCTTGGCTTGATTCGAATCTGTCCCTCTGGTACCTTTCATAATTATTGCTTTGGATACCACGATCGTGTCCACGATTTCCACGGTCTTGTCCTCTCCCCCGAAAGTTTCGAGAGTAGAGAACCTTTTCATCTTTAATTGATGCCTTGGTCTGGAGTGCCTGGTCGAGTGACTCCTCTTTCTTTTTCTTTTTCCTTTGTTCATGTGCTTCGAGAGATCCAGCGAGCTCTTCAACGGTGAGCACTTTGAGGTCATTCGATTCTTCAATCGCACACACAACGTTTTCGAAATCATTGGTTAATGATCTCAATATTTTCTCCACAATTCTGGCATCGGACAATTCTTCTCCATTCCGATTGAGTTGGTTTGCCACGGTCTGGACACGGGTGATGTAGTCGGACACGTTTTTCTGGCTCCCTCATTTTCATGCTTTCAAGTTCTCCACGAAATGTTTGGAGACGCACCTGCTTTACCCGGTCGGCTCCTTTGAATGATTTTTCAAGGATGTCCCACGCTTCTTTTGAGGTAGTGGCACCGGATATTTTTTCGAAGCCTGATTCGTCAACGGCTCGGAATAACATGTAAAGGGCTCCACTATCTTTCGATCTTGCATCTTTCAATGCCTTTTGTTCTGCTGCAGTTAATTTCCCGGTATTTTCTGGTTCTACAAAACCATTTTGAACCACGTCCCATGCATCTTGAGCTCCGAGTAGGGCTTTCATTTGAATACTCCATTTCTCGTAATTTGCTTTTGTGAGCTGTGGCAGTGACATTTGTCCCGTGATATTCGCCATTTTGGACAATGTCTGCAATAATCCCAAAATAAATAGTATGAATTATTTCGGACTCGGTCGAACACTCCACAAATTTTTCTGCTCCAAAATTTCTTCTAGCACAACAACAACACTGATTGCAACAAGCTGAGTAATCCAACTTTAATTTTCAGCTAGTATGACAAAGTCATTAATTCCCCACCAAAGTTATTAATTGCGGGACCTCCTCATTAATTTTTTTTTCTTCACTTGTCTTTGTCTTCCACTAACCGGCTCATCCACCTTTTTCAATTTAGAGCCAATGGACTAGCAGCAAAAGAGAACAAGATAGTCAGACAGATAGCGGTGGTGGTGACAATCAACTAGAGCAGTGCCTAGCAGATCGGCGAAGGTGGCGGAGCAGCGGATGCTCGGAGGGCAGAAGCGCGGGCTGCAGCCGATCGGCGACAGGAGGAGGAAGGCAGCGACTCTGGGAGCTGGGCAACACTTGATGGTAGCTGCTGGGCAGCGGCAGCGGGCGGTGCTGGAGGCCAACGGTGGAGCAGCTGGAATTTGAAGGCTTTACAGTAGAAAGAAATTGGTAATTGATTTCAATTCTTCAATTTTAATTCTCTCAATTGGGTTATAACTTCTGAGACCCAATTAGTTGGCTCTGAGGTTCGGATCACTCAGGCTCTGATACCAATTTGTAGATTTGATATCTCACATACACAAGACACTTTACACTTTTGATATCTAAAAAGGATAACCAAAAGCGGAGAGTTGTTTAGCTAAAGCTTTCTTTAGATTTCTTGCTTTGCTTCGCTCTGAGAATTACAACAATCTGAGTACCTATTTATAGGAATGAAAACGCACACAATACAATCAACACATGCTAAAACTATTCTTATAGTGGCTTCAATACTTTCGGCGCCGTAGATGAGAAATCAACTCGGATGGCGCCGTACTATTACTTTGATGGCTTCAACAAATACGGCATTTGACGTTTATGCCGTTTTCCAACAATAATATGTGATGAGGAGATGTAAGTGATAATTATGTTAGGTGATTAGGTGCCGGTGGTAGCTGCACATGCATAGATGTTCCGCTATCATTAAATGTGCTCCGAACTTAGCTCTCTCAGTCATCAATCCAATTTTGCAGATTGAGTTCGTTAAGCCTCCTTCCAATATGCAAAAACTTCATGAGAATGTGTCAGCTAAAGAAGCTTGGAGCGGCAAGAATTCAGGTTATCCCCCAGAATACCTATGCAATAATGCTCACAGATTCAACAAAATTGCTGATGCAGACTTTCTTGACTACAGTGGTTGAAAGGATTTCCGTTAGCCGAGATCAAGGTTGAAAGTGACTCAATGGTATCTCTTGCCTATATTTCTGATCACTCCCCGTGGCACATTGTAAATGCCCACAAAAAAACCGACGCTAATAAGATGTTGTGCTGACTTCTATGCTAAAAGGAGCTCGTCATCTCATTCCGTGTTCCTTTGCTTGTTTTGCTTATTGCTTTCCAAAAAAGGATCATACTTTGCCAATATACAGGACTCTCCTCCAAAAACTGATGCTGGATGAGAAGCAATTTCCACAAAGCTTTACGAGAACTCAGAAATTTGAAGGAACATTAAAATAACAGTACTCTCGATTTCAGGTTTATGTAAGAGGAATCAGGAAACCAAATGCCGTTGTGGTTGTTTGCCAAGTTGGCAACTGAGTTATGTCCTGTTAAGTGGTGCATTTGTTGTGGTGTATTTGTTGATAGGTGGAGTTAGTGGTGATAAGTGGAGTTAGTGGTGATGGAGTCCTAAGTGGTATCCCTTCTCCATTCCTATAAATAGAGGCTTTACCCATTGAAGAATACACACCAAAACAAAGAGAGAAATCTACACCACACAAGAGAGAAATCATTGAGAGTTTTGGCTTGAAGAGTTCTATACTCTTAAGCTTGTGTCTTGTAGGCTTTCCTTTTGTGAGGAGTCATTTGTTGAGTGGGTTTTGTGGGTAAGGCAAATATTGTCCAAACCCTTTTGTAATATTTGCCCCTCATAGTGAAAATTTGTTTCTCCTTTTGCCCGTGGATGTAGGTCGGTTTGACCGAACCACGTAAATTCTCCGTGTTTGTTTATTTTGCTGCATTTGGCTAATTTGGGTTTACAATTGGGTTTGTTTTTGGGCCTATTTCCGCAACAAACTGGTATCAGAGCCCTGGTTGCGTAGTATGCTCTGTGGTCGCAGTTAATCTGATCTTCCACATCAGAAACGCATCTCGGTTAAGCTACCCTTTTGTGAGATTTGTTTGTGCCTTTTTTTGTTAGCAAAATGTCGGCCATAAATATTAAGGTTGACAAGTTCACGGGGAGGAATAGTTTTAGTCTTTGGCAAATTAAAATGCGGGCTTTGTTAAAGCAACAAGGCCTGTGGGCTCCACTGAAGGAAAAGGTAGATCCAGATAATGCTGAGATGGTGAGCCTGGAGGAGAAGGCTCATTCAACCATCTTATTGTGCCTAGCAGATGATGTTATTACTGAAGTTGCGGCGGAAACAAAGGCGTCTGGTCTGTGGTTAAAACTCGAAAGTATTTACATGACTAAGTCTTTAACCAACAAGTTGCTATTAAAGCAACGTTTGTTCAGCCTACGGATGCAGGAAGGTACATCTCTTCGAGACCATCTCGATAGATTAAACACTATCTTGCTGGAGTTGCGTAATATTGATGTCGTTATCGAGGACGAAGATGCTGCATTGATATTATTAGTATCTTTACCACTATCATTTGAAAATTTTGTACAGTCATTTATAGTTGGTAAAGATACTGTCAGTTTAGAAGATGTACGTGCTGCTCTGCATAGTAGGGAATTGCGCCATAAGGCATCTTCGAGTAATGTAGATGATCAGGCTGCTGGGCTCGTTGTTAGCAGTGGCAAGGGACATGGAAAATTTGTAAAACAAAAGAAGAAAAAATCTTTTGTTAAAGGTCCCAAGCCAAGTGATGTCTGCAATTATTGTAAAGAGAAAGGACATTGGAAGACCCAGTGTCCCAAGATGATGAAGAAGCAACAACAGGGAACGCAACAGGAGTCTGTCTCTGTTGCGGTCAACGGCGATACAGATCCAGAGGATCATTTGGCTTTGGTCACAAGCGTGCAACCATCGCAAGATGATGTATGGGTTCTTGATTCTGGAGCATCATACCACATGTGTCCTAACAAAGAGTGGTTTTCGAGCTACGAACCAGTCGATGGAGGAAATGTTTTTATGGCAAATGATTCTGTCTGTAAGACAGCTGGGATTGGTTCTATCAAGCTTAGAACACATGCCGGTGAAATTGCAACTCTGCACGATGTCAGACATGTTCCAAAGCTGAAGAAGAATCTGATATCCTTAAGAGTCCTTGACAATAAGGGTTTCAGATACGAAGGGGAGCATGGAGAACTCTACATCATGAAGGGATCGTCCGTGGTCTTGAAAGGAGTCTTGCATGGATCTCTGTATGTTGTGCAGGGATCTACTGTAGTAGATTCTATAGCTGCTGTTGCTGATACTTCTGATATGTCCAAGCTATGGCATATTAGACTTGGGCATATGAGTCAGAGGGGAATGCAGATCCTGTCAAGTCGTGGTCTTCTTGAAGGTCACAAGTTAGCTGAGTTCGGGTTCTGTGAGCACTGCACATTTGGTAAATTACATCGTACCAAATTTGGAAAGGCAACTCACAGAACAAAATCGACGTTGGATTACATTCATTCTGACTGTTGGGGTCCTTCACGAGTTGAGTCGCTTGGGGGCAGCAGATACTTCTTATCCATTATCGATGATTATTCAAGGATGACTTGGGTAATCATGATGAAGGAAAAGGGTGAAGCTTTCTTGAAATTCAAGCAGTGGAAGGCATTGGTAGAGAACCAGACCAACAAGAAGATTAAAAGGCTTCGAACTGATAATGGTTTGGAATTCTGTTCGAGGGAATTCAATGAGTTCTGCAAGAACAATGGAATTGCACGGCATCACACAGTCAGGAACACTCCACAGCAAAATGGAGTGGCAGAGCGTATGAATCAGACGCTTTTGGAGAGGGCACGCTGCATGCTCTCAAATTCTGGATTGCCAAGGAGCTTTTGGGCAGAAGCAGTTAACACTGCTTGCTTTCTGATCAATCGGGGACCTCATACTGGAATTGATTGTCGGATTCCTTATGAGGTTTGGTCGGGTAATTCCTATGATTACTCGAATTTGAAGTCTTTTGGATGTGCGGCTTATTATCACGTAAGCGAGGGAAAACTGGAGCCCAGAGCAAAGAAGGGCGTTTTCGTAGGGTATGGAGATGGAGTCAAAGGATTCAGAATTTGGTCACCTTCTGAGAAAAGAGTTATCTTGAGCAGAAGTGTGGTGTTTGACGAGAATTCTATCCTCAGTATGCCTACGAAGGTGGTGAATGTCTCAGAAAATTCGGGTGCTGACAGTAAGGTGGAGCTTCAATTTTCACCTGATGATTCAGATGAACAACGAGAGGTTGAGCAAGAGCAGGAAGTGCACTTGGATTCCAATCAATCAACCGAAGTTGAACCACCTGAAACCAACCTACCATCGAGTTCAGCTGATGTGCCGAAGCAAGGAATTGCTTATGATCGTGCTAGAAGGGTGGGAGTCCAACCTCCTAGCAGATATCAAGATTTTGTCTGCTATGCTCTACAAACAGCTGAAGATTTGAATTATTCTGAGCCCTCCACTTACAAAGAAGCCGTATCATGTGGCGAGTCTGTACAGTGGCTTGCTGCAATGGGAGATGAAATGGAGTCGTTACATAAGAACGACACTTGGGAGCTAGTCAAACAACCACCTGAAAGGAAGATTGTTACTTGCAAATGGATCTTCAAAAGAAAGGAAGGTGTTTCACCAGCTGAGGGCATACGATACAAAGCCAGACTAGTTGCTAGAGGATTTACTCAGAGGGAAGGAGTTGATTACAACGAGATTTTCTCACCTGTGGTCAGACACACTTCCATTCGTGTCCTGTTGGCTATGGTAGCGCATCAGGATCTGGAGCTCGAACAACTAGATGTGAAGACAGCTTTTCTTCATGGGGAATTGGAGGAGGAGATCTATATGTCTCAGCCTGAAGGTTTTCTTGTACCAGGAAAAGAAAACCATGTTTGCAAATTGAAGAGACCATTATATGGTCTAAAGCAATCTCCGAGGCAGTGGTACAAGCGATTTGATAGCTATATGGTTGAGCTTGACTACAACAGAAGTCCATATGATTGTTGTGTATATCACAACAAGTTAGAAGATGGTTCGAACATCTACTTGCTTCTGTATGTAGATGACATGCTCATTGCTGCACGAAACAAGGCCGATATTCAGAAATTGAAAAGTCTACTGAGTGCAGAGTTCGACATGAAGGATTTGGGTGCAGCGCAGAAAATTCTGGGGATGGAGATCTATCGAGATAGAGATCAAAAGAAGCTTTTCTTGTCACAGAAAAGCTACATCCAGAAGGTTCTGTCAAAGTTTGGAATGTCTTCGGCGAAACCTTTGAATACTCCATGTGCTACTAATACACAACTCTCAGCTACCTTTGCACCTAAATCTGAAGCTGAGAAGGAGTATATGGCAAAGGTTCCATATTCTAGTGCAGTGGGCAGCTTGATGTATGCCATGGTGTGCACTAGACCTTATTTGGCACAAGCAGTCAGCGTGGTTAGCCGATTCATGGCGAACCCAGGAAAAGAGCATTGGCTCGCTGTCAAGCGAATCTTTCGCTATTTGAGAGGTACATCTGATGTTGGTCTCATTTATGGAGGCGACTTGCAGTGTTCGGTGGTTGGGTATTCTGATTCTGATTATGCTGGAGATGTGGATAGCAGGAGATCAATGACTGGTTATGTTTTCACTCTTGGAGGCTCTGTCGTTAGTTGGAAAGCAACTTTGCAAGCTACAGTAACACTGTCTACAACGGAGGCAGAATACATGGCGTTGACAGAGGCTGCCAAAGAGGGAATTTGGTTAAAAGGACTGGTTGGCGATCTTGGTCTACATCAAGATCAAGCAGTTGTGTTTTGTGATAATCTCAGTGCAATATGTTTGGCTAAGGATCATGTTCATCATGAGAGAACCAAACACATTGATGTGAGATATCATTTTCTGAGATCAGAATCGAGGATCAAAGTGCAGAAGATTGCTACAGCAGATAATCCTGCAGATATGTTCACTAAACCTGTACCTCATAGCAAGTTTCGACATTGCTTGGACTTGCTAAATGTTTTGAGCTGTTGATTGCCTCTTTGAGGCATTTTGTTTTCCCATGGTGGGAAATTTGGAGGCAAAAGAAGAGTTGGAGTACCGTTTGGCACATCCGTGTGCATGGTTTGGGTACATTTGTTTTCAGGAAAGTTTGAGATCAAGGTGGAGTCTGCTCATCATTCGACTTTCATTAATATGCACCAAGGTGGAGATTTGTTAAGTGGTGCATTTGTTGTGGTGTATTTGTTGATAGGTGGAGTTAGTGGTGATAAGTGGAGTTAGTGGTGATGGAGTCCTAAGTGGTATCCCTTCTCCATTCCTATAAATAGAGGCTTTACCCATTGAAGAATACACACCAAAACAAAGAGAGAAATCTACACCACACAAGAGAGAAATCATTGAGAGTTTTGGCTTGAAGAGTTCTATACTCTTAAGCTTGTGTCTTGTAGGCTTTCCTTTTGTGAGGAGTCATTTGTTGAGTGGGTTTTGTGGGTAAGGCAAATATTGTCCAAACCCTTTTGTAAAATTTGCCCCTCATAGTGAAAATTTGTTTCTCCTTTTGCCCGTGGATGTAGGTCGGTTTGACCGAACCACGTAAATTCTCCGTGTTTGTTTATTTTGCTGCATTTGGCTAATTTGGGTTTACAATTGGGTTTGTTTTTGGGCCTATTTCCGCAACATGTCCTATATTAATGTCAAATGTCCCATTGCTGTTCACTCCGCCAGAAGTCGAATCGCCCCCTTTGCACAACCGTTGAAGAACTTCGTTTGGACAATGTCATAATGAAGAGACTAGAGAGAGCTCGAACTACTGGGCGGAACTTCGCCTGCTTCAATCTTCGAAGACCCAACAAAACCAAGTAGGTCTATTGGGGAGGACCGTAAGTGCCAACTTCATGAAAGTTATTCTCCTTTAGTTGAAGGCACGATTCCGAATGGGGTACTATACCCCTTTTCCATTTTATTAAGCTTTTGAAATGTCATCCCACCTTTTCGCTAACTTTATTCCACTAGACTTTTGAACACGTGTAGATTGGTGGTTGTTTCGAAATGCAATGACTGCATTTTGTTGCTCCCTGTTAAACGCAACAATAATTTTTTTTTTAAAAAAAAAAAATCCATCCAATAGGTACCAGAAAAGGTGCATAATTAACAATAAATGCACTAAATGTAGCTAATAATATAGTACACATATATACCAACATTCTTTATCCTGTCATAATAATCTACCCTGCACTGGAACAACTCAATGATATAACTAGGATATCACCAATTACTGCCAAAGCTAATATACAAATACCAAAACCAAAAAGGGTCCAGTTAGGATGCGATCAACAAATCCCGCAGCACATCAAGGCAGCGATCTGAAGCGTCCGTTTAAAATTAAACGGTTGTAAATGAAAAAGGGTATAATTGTCATAACACAATAATAGTTCATTTTAAAAACAATACATTTCAGCGATACGACAAGTATTTTAGACATGTTATCATATCTAATATTTGGTAACTCTATATTTAGTATGTTATCATATTTATTATTTGGTAATCATATCAAATATTTGGTAATCCATATCTAATATTTCAAATAATATCTTTTTATAATCAAAGATACGTATCAAATTTATTAATAGATCATTTCAGCGATCTTACCAAAAACAATTAAGTGATGCTATAAAATATATTTCAGGGACCACAAGTAGAGGAACCGTATCTAGCATAATTCAGCGATAGTACCAAGAATAATTCAGCGACGCAACCTAGAATGATTCAGCGATGCTACCAAAAATAATTATGTGATGCTACCAAAAATAATGAAGGGATGCTATCAAATATATTTCAGCGACCGTATCTAGCATAATTCAGCGATGGTACAAAGAATAATTCAGCGACGCAACCTAGAATAATTCAGCGATGCTACCAAAAACAATTCTGTGATGCTATCAAAAATAATGAAGGGATGCTATCAAATATATTTCAGCGAGATCAAGTAGAGGAATTCAGCGATGGTACCAAGCAGAATTCAGCGACGCTACCAAGAATGATTCAGCGATGCTACCAAAAACAATTTTGTTATCATATCTAATATTTGGTAAATAATATCATATCTAATATTTGTTAAACCTATATTTAGTATGTTATCATATCTAATATTTGGTAAATAATATCATATCTAATCTAATATTTTCAAATAATCATCAACGAATGGTAACAAATATATTAATAGATAATTTCAATCATGCTACAAAAAAATAATTTAGTGATGCTATAAAAAATATTTAAGCGACACTATCCTAGAAGAGTTCAGCATTCTGCCACATTACACAGAAGAATTCAGCGCCGCTACAAAGAAGAATTCAGCGAGGCCGTCAAGAAGAATTCAGCGATGCTATGAAAAATAATTCAGCGACTCAACTAGAATATTTCGGGTACGTTTTCATGAACAATTCAATGACTTTATTTAAAAATATTTCAGCGACGTATATCTATGTATAGCAGCATAATTAAGCAAATTGGAGGGTAATATGAGATCAATCCTTGAAATGCAAAGAAGAAGAGAAGAAGAACGGAAGAATAAGAAGAACGGAAGAAGAAGAATGGAAGAATCAGCAATTGTCTGTTCACAAACTGAATGTAGCAAATTTACTATTTTAACCTTTAAGTTAATCTCAACCATCAATTTATAAATTAAATCAATGGCTGCGATGTACCGCAGTACATCAAGTCAAAATGCTTAGTCGCACCCTGTTGGGAGAAAATAAGCTCTGATACTAACACAAACACACACACTATAGAGGACCTATGACAATTCACTCACACAACACCAACGCTTTAATGTTGGTTAGCCTTTGACTAAAATTCTTAGTGCACAAGGATACTTAGGCGGCAGGGCCGACCATATATCATTAGGCGGTATAACCGACCATATATTAGTTAGGCGGCAGGGCCGACCATATAACTAATGCAAGTGCACCAAGAACTTAACAAACCAAGGCTTAACCGAGAGACTTAAACAAATATAACACTTTTATAAATACAAAACACAATTACAAGAGATTTCACTACTCACACCTTATCACTCTTCAACTCTCAACTCACTTCTCAACTCACACCTCTCTACTTCACTCAACTCTCCACTCTTCACCACACACTAAACTTACACCTTCTCTACACTCTTTACAAATGAAGAGCCTCACCCCTATTTATAGAGTGGGCAAGAGTTCTAGAGTATTCTAAAAATATTCTTAAATAATACTAATCTAGATTATTCTAAACATTTCTATAAATAATTCTACACACCCCCAATTTCTCTAATATTCTAGAATATTCTTTTAGTCTCACTAATACACTTCTTTTAATTTTGCATTGATCTCTAACACTCCCCCTCAATGCAAAATTCCTTCCATGGTTGATTTGCAGATCATTCCGAGTGCTTCTCGAATTTTACGAATTTGGATTTACTTAAACTCTTCGTGAAGATGTCTGCAACTTGTTCATCTGTTTTTGTTGGCACCATCTCGATCTCTCCTTCTAGCACTTTTTCGCGAACATAGTGATAGTGCACTTCTATATGTTTTGTCCTTGCATGGAAGACTGGATTCTCTGCTAAACGTATGGCTGATAAATTATCACAGAAAAGCTTTACTTGATAATTTGTTGGTTGATGAAGATCTTCCATTAGTCGCTTCAACCAAGTGCTTTCCTGTGTTGCCGATGTTGCCGATCGATATTCCGCTTCGGTGCTTGACAACGACACTGTGGGTTGTCTCTTACTACACCATGATACTGCTCCCGATCCAAGATTAAATAGATACCCAGTTGTCGACCGTCGCGTATCATAGTCTCCAGCATAATCGGCATCGCAATATCCTGTCACATGGCATTCCTTTGTTTTCTTATATAAAATGCCAAAATCAATGGTGCCTTTAACATACCTCAAGATACGTCGCACTGCATCGAGATGAGGCTTCTTTGGTTTGCTCATGTATCGACTAGCCACTCCAACTGCATACGCTATGTCTGGTCGGCTTAGCATGAGATATATAAGACTTCCGACTAGCTGTCGATACATGGTAACATCTTCTAAACTTTTCCCATCATCGGCTCGCAATTTTTCATTATGGTCCATAGGAGTTGCGATGGGCTTGCAGTTAAGCATTCCATACTTCTGCAAAAGATCCCGTGCATATTTCTGTTGTCCCAGAAATAAGCCTTCACTTGTCTGCTCTACTTCGAGTCCAAGAAAATGTTTGAGTTCTCCAAGCTCCTTCATATGAAATCTGATGGAGAGATTTTCCCTTGTCCTCTGGATCTCCTCGCCATGATCCCCCGTGATGATTAAGTCATCGACATATACTAATATTATAGCTAGCTTTCCCCGATCTTCTTTCACAAATAAACTCGAATCTGAAGGAGCAACTGTAAAACCACTTTGTATCAAGAACTCACCGATCTTCCCGTACCAAGCTCTCGGAGCCTGCTTCAAGCCATAGAGTGCCTTCTTCAATTTGTAAACATACTCGGGGCGGGTCTTGCTCTCAAAGCCTCTTGGTTGCTCCATATAAATGCTCTTGTCAAGTTCTCCATGTAGGAAGGCATTCTTGACATCCATCTGCCATAACTTCCAGGACTTGCTAGCCGCCAAAGCTAGTAGGACTCGAATTGTTGTGATCTTTGCCACCGGGCTAAATGTTTCTTCATAATCTAGCCCATATTGTTGTGAGAAACCTCGAGCAACAAGTCAAGCCTTATACCTTTCAATGGAGCCATCTGGTCGAGTCTTCACCTTGTACACCCATTTACAAGATATTGGTTTCACATCTTTTGGTTTGGGAACTAAGTCCCATGTTTGATTTTCTTCCAATGCTTTCATTTCCTCTTCCATGGCTTTCTGCCACTCTTGGCTCTGCGCCGCTTCTTCATAACTACAAGGCTCAATAGGTGTAGATTCATCCACAAGGGCAGCATTGGCATACCTTGGATTAGGTTGCCTTAGCCTTGTCGACCTTCGCAATTGTTGTACATGCTCGCCTTCTTCATTTTGGCTTGGAGAGAACTCATCGGATGTAGGTTGATGTATACCGGTCTTCCATGGACTCTTATCTTTGGTAGGTTGTCTTTCTCGTTCTTTACTCGAATCCGATGTATGCTCTTCACCTCCTTCTTTTTCTTCTGAATCCTCCTCTAAGTCATGGGATTCTGGGAGCTCGACCTTTTCAGGTGTCCACCACGAGGAAGCTTCATCAAACACCACATTTCTGGAAGTATGACACTTCCCTGTAGTTGGATCACAGCATCTCCATCCTTTTCTTGAGTCATCATAGCCGACAAAAATGCATCGAATGGCCTTCTTATCAAATTTGCTCCGTAGGTGATCTGGCACGAAGACGTAGCATACGCATCCAAATACCTTGAAATGACCGACGGTTGGTTTAATCCTCCATAGCTTCTCGTACGGAGAAACAAATCCCAGATTTGCTTGTGGAAGCCTGTTGATCACGTATGATGCCGTCCTCATACATTCAGCCCAAAATCTTCCTGGAACGTTTTTAGCATGGAGCATGCTTCGACATGTTTCTGCAAGGTGACGATTCTTGCGCTCCGCTACTCCATTTTGTTGTGGAGTATTAGGGCAGCTGAGTTGCCGTCTGATCTTGTGCTTCTCAAGGTAGACATTGAACTCAGTCGACAAATATTCTCTTCCATTATCCGTGCGTAGGCACTGAATTTTCTTACTGAGTTCACTTTCTATCTTCTCCTTAAACTCTTTGAACTTCATAAAGGTCTCCGACTTTTCCTTCATAAAGTACACCCACACATACCTTGAGTAGTCATCAATGAATGTCACCATATACTTCATGCCTCCAATTGATGCTTGTTTTACCGGGCCAAAAACATCTGAGTGTATGAGCTCCAATGGTGTCTTGGAACGATGCTCCGACTCTTTGAATGGCAATTGATGAGCTTTGCCAAATTGACATCCGGCACATACGGTATTTGTGATGATATCAAGTTGAGGGAGCCCCTTTACGATTTGTTTCTTCATCATCTCCTTCAACTTGTTGTAGCTCACATGCCCAAGACGTTCATGCCAGAGATCAACCGTCTCATTCTTACGAGTCTTGTCCACGTATGTTGTCTCTGCAGATAGCACATAGACTGACTCTATTTTTCTTCCTTGCATAATTGGATTGCCAACCACCTTCATTTTCTGGAACACATTCACATCTTCGGGCCCAAAGAGCACATATTTCCCCTCTGCTGTCAACTGCGATACTGATAGTAAATTCTTCTTCAGGCCAGGGACAAGATACACCTTCTCGAGCTGGAGCTGGTGAGAGCCATCTTTTGGAATAGTTGTCTTTCCAATATGTGAAATAGGCAACCTCGAATTGTTGGCTGTCAACACGACTCTCTTTCCTTTATATTCATCCATGTCGTGTAGCTTCTTCTCGTCGTTGGTCATATGATTTGAGCACCCAGAATCGACGATCCAATTATCTTTGTAGTTTAACTTTGTCTTCATAATGGCAGCAAAAGCTTGATCCTCCATGTCTTTCTCTATCTCGTCCTCGTCGATTCCAATAGAAAATCCAGCTTCGGCATCCCATTCTTCCTCACTGATGGATGCATCCAAAGTAACTTCTTTTGTTTCGTCTCTTGTGGTGGCCATGTTTCCTTGGAAGGTTCGCTTCCTTGGAAATCTACAGTCTCGAGCAAAGTGACCCTTCTTGCCACAATTGAAACATTCACCATTTTTCTTTGTATTGTTCTCCTCATGTTGTTGATGGTGGTATCCTTTTCCTTGCCGAACTCCCCCTGTGGTGTTACTTCTTGCATTTGGATGACCATTGCCTCCATGAGTCCACCTTTCTTTCGTCACATTTTGTGTCCGATTCATGGCTTTCTTCCTATGAGTGAAGAGGGCCTCGTCTTCTCCTTTTATGGTGACTCCATTCATTTGCTTAGCTAATGCCTCTTGGTTAGCCAGCAAATTCTCCAACTCTATGAGTGATGGTTGAGTGGGCCATCCTCGCACGGCGGCTATAAATCCATTATACTCGGGCCTTAGACCGTGGATGATAATTCTTTTCATCCTTGCCTCACTTATGTTCTCCTCAGGGGCGAGTTGAGATATCTCTCGGCAAATAGATTTCACCTTCGTGAAATATTGAGAGATTGTGAGGTTACCTTGTGAGATTCCCGCGAGCTCATTTTCCAAGAGCTGGAGGCGTGCTTCATTCTTCTTTGAGAATAACTTTTCCAAAGTCTCCCAGGCTGCCTTAGGTGTCTTCACATCCCGGATGTGCTCCAACAGGTCCTCCTCAATTGTAGTCTTCAATATGAACAGAGCTTTCCCCGCCTTGATTTTCCATTTTCTCAAGGCTTCAGCATTTTCCTGTGGTGGAGGAGTAGTATCGCTACCGGCGACGATCTCCCACAAATCTTGACCATGAAGGTAAGATTCTATGCAAGTCTGCCAATAACCATAGTTATGGCTATTGAGCTTCTTGATTCCACTGCTCGTGCTTGCAAGATCTGCCATCTTAAACGACGTCCAATGTCACGTAGGCTTGGTCCCAGACCACTCAACTTTCACAGTTCCAAACTGTGCTCCGGCAGAGTCTCCCCTTGCTGTTGACGAGTCGATGTAAGTGTCCAACACTTACAGAAGCTTTCCTCCACTAGCGGTTCGGAACCTGGTGCTCTGATACCAGTTGTTGGGAGAAAATAAGCTCTTATACTAACACAAACACACACACTATAGAGGACCTATGACAATTCACTCACACAACACCAACGCTTTAATGTTGGTTAGCCTTTGACTAAAATTCTTAGTGCACAAGGATACTTAGGCGGCAGGGCCGACCATATATCATTAGGCGGTATAACCGACCATATATTAGTTAGGCGGCAGGGCCGACCATATAACTAATGCAAGTGCACCAAGAACTTAACAAACCAAGGCTTAACCGAGAGACTTAAACAAATATAACACTTTTATAAATACAAAACACAATTACAAGAGATTTCACTACTCACACCTTATCACTCTTCAACTCTCAACTCACTTCTCAACTCACACCTCTCTACTTCACTCAACTCTCCACTCTTCACCACACACTAAACTTATACCTTCTCTACACTCTTTACAAATGAAGAGCCTCACCCCTATTTATAGAGTGGGCAAGAGTTCTAGAGTATTCTAAAAATATTCTTAAATAATACTAATCTAGATTATTCTAAACATTTCTATAAATAATTCTACACACCCCCAATTTCTCTAATATTCTAGAATATTCTTTTAGTCTCACTAATACACTTCTTTTAATTTTGCATTGATCTCTAACACACCCTAACGAATTGAACCAAAAATATTGCCCAACTTCCATGTAATATTTTGACACCTCCAAACAGTTTGTGGAATAAGTAGGCAACTACTACTACATATTAAAGTGTGTGTCAAGGATAATGGTCAGGGCAATTCGTGCGCGATATAGCTTCATATCCACCGTACGCTCACATAGCCAAAAGTCATTAGTATCTCGCAGATAGCCCTCAGCCCATAGGCATAAGAATGCCCCACAGTCCAACGAATCCGGAGCCTGTTGCCGGCACCCTGCACCCTCCCGCACATGGCCATCGATCTGGAAACCATTCCGCCTAAGCCACCCAATCATGAAGTTAGCCTGCGTGATTTGACCATGTCTCATTAATTTAAAATTATATTAAATAGATTAAAAGTATTTACGAATGATGAAAACTTACAACATCATTTACGCAGAGACTGGATCGTCTCCCTGTCAATGAATTACGCGTCCAAACCTTTTTCATCTTCAAGTCGATAATGATCATATACCAGTGGAAGTAGTCACCATCATTCACTGGTACTACATAGTATTGGGTGCCTTGGACTGCGTCCTGGATCATCCTAGAAAGCTCCAACTTACAATCCGTTGGAATCGACTCCAAAAAACCATCATAGTCCTCCATTTTCAATGTGTTTCGATAATATCTTGTCACACCGTGCACTATAGCATGCTGAAACAAATACCATAAAACACTAGTCATTTTACAGTCCACACTTTTAAATTTAAAAGATCAAATGTACCCAAAAAAAAGGGTAAACAATTGCACCATTGTCCAACAGCTAATGTGCCCCATCCGATTCGGAATGTTGTGAATGAATCGATACTCATCCGAAACAATGACATCCAGAAATGCATGGATCACTTCCTCATTTATTACATTGTCGAACAACAAGTCCATCATTGATGAGACCCTCACAACATGTGGCTCTTTCGACCATACATAATCCCTGTACCATTCGAAATTATTATTAAATTTTAAAATAGTGTAGCTGACAATAAAAATTAAAAGAAACATGAATACTTTTAGTACCCCCGGTAGCCAACATCCAAGAAATAATCCAATAGTCTCCTACTTTCATCCCCCAAAAGCTCCCTGCCACAATAATTACGTTTCCCTAAATAATTTGCGGCCGCCAGTACCTCGCACCTATCAGAAGGATCATTCTCCATGTCCGTGTCCGACATGGTAAACTCAATCTACGATTATTGTGAAACACTTTTAATTGCATCCACCATACAAAATTCAATAAATAAAAGTATACTTCTACAAAATCAATTGTAACTTTTTTTTTCTGAAAATATGTACCGGCTCATCTATATTCGTATTTACTTTTTTCCCTCTTTCCCTCTCTTTCGGCTTTGGGGTTGTTTCCGACGCGATGAACCCATCTTCCTTCTTCTGCCCGCGGTGTACCTGTATCTGCACATTCTATACTATTGAAGATATTCCACCAACTTCTTTGTCACAATATTCTACTTGTGCAGTGAGAGATTTATTTCTGGCAGGCTCACTGCCCTTAACATCTTCACTCCGGACTACATCCTCCATTTCCGCTGCAATATCCAACCATTCTTCATCACAGGCCAACGTCAAAGCCTCTACATCTTCCCTATGCTTACTCTTACCCTCCTCCATAGCTTTGGCAAACATATAAGCAACAAATTCGACAAATTATTTCATCGCAGTTTTACTAAATGTCCAAAATATATTTCTGCAGCTCCATATTTCATAGTAACATAACCGCAACAGATTTCAACCTTTTTTGAACAAAAATTATTACATGTTGTTCATAAAAAAATTCAGGCATAATCAGTAAAAGTATATCCCAAAAGTTAGTTCTTTCTGGACAAATTTTTTGCACTTCAACAACTGCAATAAAATTCAACAATATATTTCATCGCGGTTGTACAAAACCCCCAAAATCAATTTCAACAGCTCTATATTTCACGATAACATAACCACAACAGATTTCAACCTTTCGGAACAAAAATTACTAAATGTTGTTCATAAAAAATTCAGGCATCAATACTCAGGAAAAGTATATCACAAAAGTTAGTTTTTTTCTGGACAAATTTTTCACTTCAATAACTCCAACAAAATTCAACACCAATAGGCAATATATAGATATCCTTAAAGTAATAAATTACTTCAACAAAAATTTACCAATCAGTTTTCAAAAAAGATGTTCAAATTTAAATACTCAAATTCAAACCATACCTTCATCCAAATCTTTCTCTCCATGATCCTCTGTGTTATGCTCCTGCACACCAATATCTTGTTGTATCTGTTGGTCTTCCACCTCGTTCCCTTTAACATCATCTTCTCCGTCATGATCCTTGCTCCCATGCTCCTCCCGTGGCTGCTCCTCCCTATGTGCATCAACCCTCTCCCTATGCTTCTTCCTCACCCTCTCTTTTTTCATCCCTAGGTCCATTCTTCCTTCCCCCTTCCGACCACTTCTCTCTAATGGAGCAATCTCATTTATCCTCTTCTATGCAACAATTTTTTTTTTAAAAAAAATATTAACACAGATTCAGTACACATTAAAAATACTGTTGGTTCAGCACCAGTTACTCCACAAGTCAGTATAAATTGCATAAATTGGCAGTTCACACTCAACAAAACATACTTGGAATGTCGCCATCGCGGGCTTAATAAACCTCTCCTCATCTCTCAAGGGGTAGAATTTGAACACATCATCCGCCGTCAAATTCATCAGTTGCTTAGTACATTCTTTCAGGTTTGGATGACTCATGCACCACCTCGAGAAACGAGGAACACAATATCCTGCCGTAGGTTTCGCAATTACAGGGACACGTTCGAAGAACCATGCCTGAAAATATAAATTACGCAAATTAGTCTTTACATTTACAAAACTAAAGCTGTAATATTCCCCTACACGCTCTAGGTCATCCACGTAGTGCACTAGATAAGATGGCACATATTGCTGGGCTGTCGGAAATAGGATACAATTGAATACAAGTAATATGAAAATTCGAGCAAAATCATCAGGGACAACTCTACCAAACTCTGAATCCTCTCCTTCACAGATTTTTCTTAAAACATATATAATTTTATCCATCTTTACGTTTCCCACATTGCCCCCAAAATACTTTGCAACTATCCTGCTCTCCACTTCCAACTTCTTGTGTACAACTACAAACAAGCCTTCATTCTTTAGTGCCATCACACATGAAAATTCTGAAGATGGAAATCACAACCTCATGTCCTTCCCAATTCTAAAACAACCGCCTTCAGCATCATAACACCCCACTATTGCTTCCAACCATGCTGAACTACTATAACCTTTTGGACATTTCATAAAATGCCAAAAAGGTGTCCGCATCATCGCTCCCCTCTGCTCATCTGTTAATTTATTATCAATCTCGTCCATTATGCTAATAAAGAATTCTGGTGAGGACGTGGTAATCATCACAGTATCACCAACTTCCTTATTATTGGAATCACTCCTGCTTTTCCCTTTCCTTTTACTAGACTGCATTCCATCCTTAGCACTCTCATCTCTACTCCTCGTCACATTTTTTCCTGCTCGCTTTGAGGCCATTACTATTCAATCTGCACAAGCAGGAAAATAAAGGATATTAAACGATAATCACATAAATTTTTGTGTGATACAACATTATTGTAACACCCCGAAATTAATCCTCATAAGGTTTCAGAATGTTACCGCCACACTTGTCAGTCAGGCTCGCCCTTTGGCTAACTTAATTGACAAGTGCTACGGCTAAATACAAATTTTTGTAGTATGAACTTTAAAAATAATTGCCAATTTTATAAAATATAGACATAAGAAAATTTAAAGTACTTAATACCAGAGTCATTGTTCTTTCTCACGCGGAAGCATAAACTAAAGGCAATATATAGGACATTAATATTTAAAAGTACGTGGTTCCTTAAAGCAACAATCTTTTGATGAAAGGTAATCCCATCCCCAAATGCTCATGTCATGAGATGCAGTTCATATGTCAGCTCCAATATCTGTAAAAAGATAACGCAACAACTTTTTATCAGTACAATGGTACTGAGTAAGTCAACCCGCTCCACTTTAAGAAGTGGGTTTTAAAATAGTGGTTGACACTCAAAAATAATAATAATAATAATAATTTTCACCTTTTCTTTTAAAATGATCACACACATTACCTTTAACAAAATAAATAACTTTCATTCTTACCATTGTAGCAACTATGCACAAGAGGACACCATTTTCCATATATCATATCATATCATATCGATCATAAGTCATGATCAGCATGCAGCGGACTCATATACAGACACACTCCGGAGCCTTGGGTAACCCATCACGGATACACCCAAGAGTATAGACTCATACATGCAACAACGTCGTTTTGGCACAATTTATCAACAATGCCGTCTTGGCATATTTAGAGGGGGAGGCCCCGCAAGACACATCCCTAGTGCATTAGCCCTCTATCAAGTATGGCATCTTACTCAAGTTAATAGTGCACAATGGATTTAAAAGAGTTTTTCACAATTTTTCCACATAATATCCTCTTTAAAAGAGTTTTCAACAATCACAGGAGTAACCTCATAACAAGGGCATTCAATAATGCCAAATATCATTTCAACATTTAACTCCCATATCAATATCTCATAGATATGAAAATATCATTTCATGGATCTCAAAATCCAACAATTTCTCATTTGGACCAAATATCAAGTCCAATGTCGCAGTTTACGCCAAGTCAGTTTAAAAATTCATATGAAAGGCGATTGCTTTGAAATTTAAACTGTAGATACTCAACACATAGTTGAACAAGTTTCATGTTTTACACTTTTCAAAATAAGGTATGGAAATAGTTCAAAAATTGAGTTCTTTTCAGAACATGTATTCTGTCAGAAATTCAATGGTGACTCTATAATTTTCATCAGGTTTTAAAAATAGTAATTTGCGACCAAAAATTCTAAACTTTTACTACAAGGTAGATAACATATAGATAAATATTTTTCATGAATAAACCATTTAGGTTTGAAACACTTAAGACCTTCAAAAATGAGGATTTCAGAAACACTATCATTTCTTAGATTTCAACAAAAAGAGATTTCGACCTTTCGATAAAGCGGATCCCATAACTTTTTCATATGAGTTCTAAAAATTATAAAAGTTTCCAGAAATATACTCAACTCAATAAGGAACAAGTTTTATGAAGGAACCTTTGAGGTATAATGAACCAAAATATTTTAAAAAGATGGATCATTACGTAAACGAAAAACGGACAGATTTTGGTATAATGAGGGAATTCTAATTTTGTACTCTTAAAACATGGATGAGGATCTCCAAACTTAAAGAGAGAGTGTTAACTTACTGAATAGATGTATAAGAGCAAGGAGATTCAAAGATAATGGCCGTTATAACACAAGATTCGCACCACAAATTACGGGTTTCGCTGAAATTCGACAAATAGAGGGAAATCAATTTATAGTATAAAAATAAAAGATTTAGATCTCTAAGATACAAGTTTCAAGGATGATATCTTACTAACCAAGTGTTGAGAAGAATTAGAACTCTTAGAATGATGAAGGTTGCCAAGCCTACAAGACTCCACAATCCTTAAGATATGCTCACTATGTGGGAGAACTTTGAAGAATAAAATGGGTAGTGAATTTGGCTAATGAGATGGATGAGATTGGTGTGTTTGAAGGCTAGAAACTCCCTCTATTTATAGGCTAAGATTTGAACAATTGAACATGACACATTGTGAGAGTGATTACAACCTCACCAATCATCCAATTAAGTGTGTCTTGAGCAATAATGGTTAGAGTATTTGTATTCACTCATTTGGTCCTTATAGCCTAACAAAGAGGCTATTAATTTGGGAGGCTATTAATTTTGTCCATCATGTTGTCTATTAACATAATGGTTTGCCTATTATGGAGGCTATTAATCTTGGTGGGTTCAAGAGATAATTGATCACCTTTCTTTGCTAGCCATTCATCCAAGACACTTGTTAATCATGTTGATTTTTCATCTATTTGTTTAGGAAGAAAATTTCTTGCAATTGCTTTTTTTAACCTTATATTTGTGTAAGTAGTGTATCATGAAAATGATTGAAGTATTAGCTTGTCTAAAAAAATCATTATTCTTGCCATTATTTAGTGGCATGCATTTATACTCAATGAGTTGGATATGATAATATAATATTTATTTATTTATTTCAAGTATTGTATTTATATTAATGTGCTTTCAAAAAGATAATAATAATATACTTGCATGGTTTTATTTTATTCATAACAATACTCAAACCACAAAGTCTTCATGTCATCATCAAATAAAAATTATAATCTATGAATATATTTTCTTATATATAAAAGTTAATTCTCATAGATTCACATAAAAACTCATATTTTTATTTTTATAAAAATTTATTCCATAATGAATACCAAAGTACTTAAAATATTCACATACTATCCTCATAAAAATTTTCAAGACCAATGTGTATATATATAAAAACTTATATATATAATTTAAACAATAGATTTAAAAACTATATAATTCTATTACCCTTGATATTGAAATTCATATTTCTTTTGGAAAAGACAAATTTACATATATAGTTTTTCAAGTGTTGTTTTGTAGAAAAAAACAATATACTAATTCTTTAAGCAAGTGATTAAATATTTAATAAAAGTCTCTTTAGTGAATTACAATTATTTCGGGTAATTTCTATGGTATTACAATCCACCCTCCTTAAGAATCAACTTCGTCCTCGAAGTTTTAATGAAAAAATACTATGGCAATCTAATATGCGGAATATAAGATAAAAGTTAATGGAAAAGAAAAAAAATAGGAGATTTTGAACATACCCTATCAAGATTGTGTCGGGTGGTTACATCCTCCTCCCCTTAAGCCTACAGTTATGTCCCCATAACTGTTATTTGGTCGTTTAAAAAGAGATTGGGGTAGCGTTGCTTCATATCATTCTCTAGTTCCCATGTTGCTTCTTCCGTACCATGATTGGACCAAAGTACTTTAACAATCCGGGTGGTCTTGTTCATTGTCGTTCTTTCTTTGATATCGAGTATTTGGATTGGATACTCTTCATAAGTTAGATCTTCTTTGAGTTCAATTACTTCCTGTTGAAGTACATGGGTTGGGTCACGCACATATTTCTTTAACAGTGAAACATGGAACACATTGTGCACTCGAGATAGTTGTGGCGGTAGGGCTAGTCTGTATGCCAGGGTTCCGACTCGTTCCAGAATGTCATACGGTCCAATATATCGAGGACTTAACTTTCCTCGCTTTCCAAAACGCATCACTCCTTTCATAGGTGATATTTTCAGCATAACCTTATCTCCAACTTGAAATTCTAGGTCTTGTCGCCTAACATCGGCATAACTTTTCTGTCGATCTTGTGCTGCCTTCATTTTCCCTTGGATCATCTTGATCTTTTGGGTCATGTCTTCAATGAGTTGCGGCCCAACCACAATAGAATTATCACATTTTTCCCAACATAATGGGCTTCAGCACTTGCGTCCATAGAGTGCCTCAAACGGTGCCATACCTATACTAGCATGATAGCTGTTATTGTAAGAGAACTCTATCAAAGGTAGATGCCTTTCCCAACTTCCTTTAAATTCAAGAACGCATGCTCTCAGCATGTCCTCCAGTGTTTGGATTGTCCTTTCTGTTTGTCCATCCGTCATCGGGTGAAAAGCGGTGCTCATTTTAATTTGGGTACCAAGAGCTTCTTGCAGCTTGGTCCAAAAATGAGAGACAAATCTGCTGTCTCTATCAGAGATTATATCATGTGGTACTCCATGTCGTCGAACCACGTTATTGATATATGCTCTTGCTAATTGATCCATAGACCATGTATCCTTCATTGGTATGAAGATCGCAATCTTTGTCAATCTATCAACAATTACCCAAATTTTATTCATTCCTTTTGGTGATCGTGGTAGTCCTGAAACAAAATCCATTGATATACTATCCCATTTCCAACTCGGGATTTCCAATGGTTTCATGAGTCCTAAGGGCTTCTGACGTACTGCTTTAACCTTTTGACAGGTTAAACATCTAGCCACAAACTCAACAACCTCATTCTTCATCCTTGGCCACCAATAAACCTTCTTTAAATCCTTATAAAGCTTATCACCCCCTGGATGTACTGAATATGGGGTGTTGTGGCCTTCTTCCATTAATCTTCGTTTTAGCTCTACACATTTATGCGGTACGCACCATCTTCCTTTGAAGCGAATGCTTCCATCCTCATGGATTGCAAAACCAATTGCTTTTCCTTCAGCAACCTTCTTCTTGATCCTTTCAAGCTTTATGTCGCCTGGTTGAGCACTGCGTATTTCATCAAATACCGTAGATTCGATGGTCATAGCATTAATGACATTTTCCACAGTTCCATAATGGACTAGCTCCGTATCTACCTTGACCAAGTCCATATACAGTTTCGAAGGTAAGATAAGAGTATTTGCCACGTGTCGAGTCTTGCGGCTCAACGCATCTGCGACCACATTAGCTTTCCCTTCATGGTAGGCGATGTCCAAATCATAATCCTTGATCAACTCTAACCATCTGCGTTGCCTCATGTTTAACTCCTTCTGAGTAAATATGTACTTAAGGCTCTTGTGGTCGGTGAATATCCGACAAGTTCGTCCGTACAAGTAGTGTCGCCAAATCTTTAATGCGAACACTACCGCTGCTAATTCTAGGTCGTGCGTCGGATAATTCTCCTCATGAGGCTTCAATTGTCGTGATGCATATGCAATGACTTGTTGTTGTTGCATTAAAACACACCCTAGCCCCTCTTTTGAAGCGTCACTATACACTTCAAAATCTCCATTCTCTGTTGGCAATGTTAAAATTGGTGCTGTTGTGAGGCGTTTCTTTAACTCTTGAAATGATGATTCACACTTTTCTGTCCATTCATACTTCAAGCCTTTCTTCAAAAGTTGAGTCAGAGGTCGTGCAACTTTGGAAAAGTCCTTGACGAACCTCCTGTAATATCCAGCCAGTCCAAGAAAACTTCTCACTTCTGTTTGATTAGTAGGCGTAGGCCACTCGGTGATTGCTGATATTTTTGCTGGGTCAACAGAAACTCCATCAGCTGATACAACGTGGCCTAAAAATCCTACTTTTTCTAGCCAAAAGTCACACTTGGACAACTTGGCATAGAGTTGGTGTTTCCTTAATGTCTCTAGCACCTGATGCAAGTGTTGCTCATGTTCTTCATTGCTCTTTGAATAGATCAAGATGTCGTCGATGAAAATGACTACACATTGATCTAACAATTCTCGAAACACATCATTCATGAGATTCATGAATACTGCTGGGGCATTTGTTAGCCCAAAGGACATCACTGTAAATTCGTAATGTCCATAACGTGTCCTGAAAGCAGTTTTCGGAATATCCTTTTCAGCGATTCGCAGTTGATGATAACCGGATCGCAAATCTATCTTGGAGAATACCGTTGCACCTTTAAGTTGATCGAAAAGGTCATCAATCCTAGGTAACGGGTATTTGTTTTTAACCGTTACCTGATTTAAACCTCTATAATCGATACAAAGACGTAACCCTCCATCTTTCTTCTTGACGAATAAGACTGGTACTCCCCACGGCGACGTGCTAGGTCGTATATACCCCTTTTGTAATAATTCCTCAAGTTGCTCCTTGAGTTCATTCATTTCTAGGGTTGCCATGCGATAAGGAGCTTTTGATACAGGTTCTGTTCCGGGAAGTAGATCGATTGTAAACTCGACTTCACGTTCTGGAGGCATTCCAGGAATTTCTTCTGGGAATACATCTGGATACTCCCTCACTACTGGAATGTCATCAATTTTATTCTCCTTTAACTTGAGGTTATGGATATAGCATGCATAAAGCATATATCATTTCTGCATAAGACTATAAAATTTTAAGGCATTTACTACCTTAGTCTTACGTTTGGGGAGTTGGACATAGTAGTTGACCTTTTTGCCTCTCGTCTTAGACAGTGTAATTTTGTGTTTCTGACACTCAATTACAGCTTTATATTGGGTAAGCCAATCCATTCCCAATATAATATCAAAATCTTTAAGGTCAAATTCTACTAAGTTTGCATAGAACTCAAGGTTCTTAATGACTATAGAAATCCCATCGTATCGTTTGGTGCACGATACAATTTTTCCCGAAGGCAACTGAATTCCTAAGTTAATCATTTTAGGTTTTGGCATCTCTAATTCAGGCAAGATTCTAGAAGAGATAAACGAACAACTTGCTCCAGAATCGAATAAAACCTTAACAGGCACACTTAAAGCCGTAAATGTACCTGTTATCACATCCCCTTGAGTTGAAAGATCTGCCTGATTAATAACATTGAGCCGCCCTATAGGTGCTCCATGGTTCCCTTGTTGGTTTCTATTTTGCTGAGGCCTCTGTCCTTGATTATTTCCGTTTCGCACATCCTGATTATTTGGCTGAGTGGGGATATTGATAAGGTCATCTCTTTTTGTAATATTTTCAATGCGGGTCTTACACTCCTTCCTCATATGACCTTCTCGGCCACATCTATAACATGTACCCGGCTTGGGGCATCCCCTAGCCAAGTGGGGCTTGTTGCATTTTGGGCATTGTGGTATGTACCCTTCATGGTTTCTAGTACCATTGTTGCCCCTTCCTTTGTTTCCCTGGGCGGGTCGATTCTGCCCACCTCGAATATTGCCTTTATTGTTGCTGAGGTGGTTGTTGTTGCTGCTGCTTCCTCGGTTGTCCCGAATCCTCTTGTCCCGTCCTCGGAACCCGCGGCTAGACTCCCCGGCTTTTCTCTTCATCTGTTGTACACGAGAAACTGCGACAGCTCGATCGTAGATCGTTTGGAGGGTAGGATACTGAACTCCAGCCACCACTTCTCTAATGGAGAGGTTTAATCCCATTTCGAACTTCTGTGCCTTCTCGGCATCGGTGGAGACTAACTTAGGAGCAAATCTGACTAACTCCTTGAATCTGACATAGTATTCTTGTACAGATTGTGCTCCTTGTCGTAACGATAGAAACTCTTCATACATTGCTGCTTTGGTACTCATCGGGTAAAACCTTTCTCTTAGAGCTTCTGTAAAGTTTTCCCATGTATACTCCTCATCATCATCTAGCTCTCTCTTCTGTAACTGCCACCAGTCATCTGCATCACCTCCTAAAAAGTACGAGGCTACAGTAATCTTCTGCTCATCTGGGCAACGAGTCGCTTCGAGTAGCTTGTTGAAACTTTTTATCCAATCCTCCAATTTAGTAGGGTCCTCCTGCCCATCATAACGAGGTGGTCTGTATTGGTTCACCACTGCTAGGTGATTGAGCTGGGCTTGAGGTGGCGGCACAGCTGCTTTGGCTTGATTAATTTGACCCTGACCCAAGGCAATGAGCATTTGCTCAATGATCCTTAGGCGATCATTGTCAAGCGAGTTTGGCGTGTTTCGATTCCGAGTGGTTTGGTTGTTGGGTGCTCCCTGATTAGGAGGTACCATGTTGTGTCCAACGCCCTGATTGTTGGTGATGTCAGGGTGATATATGTTGTGTGCAGGTGGTACAGCTTGTTGATTGGATACACCCGGTGCTGCTGGCACTTCGTGGTTAGTCATGTTCGGATTTTGGTGTGGCTCCATGTTGTTGAGGGCATTAACACTTCGGAGGGTTTTTCTAGTCCTTGCACGGGGTGCCATTCTGCTAAGGATGGTTAAGCAAGAGTGAGTTCAAGTCTAAGGGATGATTATGTCCTAAAACTCGTTAGGTCATAGTATAAGGATGAGTTAACGCAGAAATGTCTAAGTTAGGAGTATGACTTTATTTAGAGATTAACCAGAAGGAATGAAATAACAAGATTTATTTCATAAATCTAGAGAATATTACAAGATAGAGAATTTAAAAAGAGCACTTATAATAAGGTCAAATGACTTAGTATAACATAACAATATATATTTTTTTAAAAATTTTTTATAAAAAATGATGCATGCTCATGAATGCATATGTCCCCACCCCAAAAATAATTTCAAAGTTTCAAAATTTAACATAGCCCATATGGGCCTTTGAAAAATATTTTGCATATTTCTCTCTCAAAATGGACTTTTTTTTTTATCCATAAACCGGAGTTAAACTGTCGCATCCCTTAGTCAAGCTCGCCTTGTTGCTAACTTAACCAAGAAATGCTAAGATTAGAGGGTACCGCCTTCTAAGTAATTTGCCAACTAGTTAAAATATAGAGCTACAAAGTTGATTCCCAGGAAAGACTGGTAGAGCCACCGGCTGACGGGCAATCTTTAAAAACCAGACTCCTTAGACAGAATCACCTCATGCAGTTCTATATTTAACAGTTTACAAATACTTAGAGTTTAAAAATACGCTCTGATACCACTCTGTAACACCCCGAAATTAATCCTCATAAGGTTTCAGAATGTTACCGCCACACTTGTCAGTCAGGCTCGCCCTTTGGCTAACTTAATTGACAAGTGCTACGGCTAAATACAAATTTTTGTAGTATGAACTTTAAAAATAATTGCCAATTTTATAAAATATAGACATAAGAAAATTTAAAGTACTTAATACCAGAGTCATTGTTCTTTCTCACGCGGAAGCATAAACTAAAGGCAATATATAGGACATTAATATTTAAAAGTACGTGGTTCCTTAAAGCAACAATCTTTTGATGAAAGGTAATCCCATCCCCAAATGCTCATGTCATGCAGTTCATATGTCAGCTCCAATATCTGTAAAAAGATAACGCAACAACTTTTTATCAGTACAATGGTACTGAGTAAGTCAACCCGCTCCACTTTAAGAAGTGGGTTTTAAAATAGTGGTTGACACTCAAAAATAATAATAATAATAATAATTTTCACCTTTTCTTTTAAAATGATCACACACATTACCTTTAACAAAATAAATAACTTTCATTCTTACCATTGTAGCAACTATGCACAAGAGGACACCATTTTCCATATATCATATCATATCATATCGATCATAAGTCATGATCAGCATGCAGCGGACTCATATACAGACACACTCCGGAGCCTTGGGTAACCCATCACGGATACACCCAAGAGTATAGACTCATACATGCAACAACGCCGTTTTGGCACAATTTATCAACAATGCCGTCTTGGCATATTTAGAGGGGGAGGCCCCGCAAGACACATCCCTAGTGCATTAGCCCTCTATCAAGTATGGCATCTTACTCAAGTTAATAGTGCACAATGGATTTAAAAGAGTTTTTCACAATTTTTCCACATAATATCCTCTTTAAAAGAGTTTTCAACAATTTCACAGGAGTAACCTCATAACAAGGGCATTCAATAATGCCAAATATCATTTCAACATTTAACTCCCATATCAATATCTCATAGATATGAAAATATCATTTCATGGATCTCAAAATCCAACAATTTCTCATTTGGACCAAATATCAAGTCCAATGTCGCAGTTTACGCCAAGTCAGTTTAAAAATTCATATGAAAGGCGATTGCTTTGAAATTTAAACTGTAGATACTCAACACATAGTTGAACAAGTTTCATGTTTTACACTTTTCAAAATAAGGTATGGAAATAGTTCAAAAATTGAGTTCTTTTCAGAACATGTATTCTGTCAGAAATTCAATGGTGACTCTATAATTTTCAACAGGTTTTAAAAATAGTAATTTGCGACCAAAAATTCTAAAATTTTACTACAAGGTAGATAACATATAGATAAATATTTTTCATGAATAAACCATTTAGGTTTGAAACACTTAAGACCTTCAAAAATGAGGATTTCAGAAACACTATCATTTCTTAGATTTCAACAAAAAGAGATTTCGACCTTTCGATAAAGCGGATCCCATAACTTTTTCATATGAGTTCTAAAAATTATAAAAGTTTCCAGAAATATACTCAACTCAATAAGGAACAAGTTTTATGAAGGAACCTTTGAGGTATAATGAACCAAAATATTTTAAAAAGATGGATCATTACGTAAACGAAAAACGGACAGATTTTGGTATAATGAGGGAATTCTAATTTTGTATTCTTAAAACATGGATGAGGATCTCCAAACTTAAAGAGAGAGTGTTAACTTACTGAATAGATGTATAAGAGCAAGGAGATTCAAAGATAATGGCCGTTATAACACAAGATTCGCACCACAAATTACGGGTTTCGCTGAAATTCGACAAATAGAGGGAAATCAATTTATAGTATAAAAATAAAAGATTTAGATCTCTAAGATACAAGTTTCAAGGATGATATCTTACTAACCAAGTGTTGAGAAGAATTAGAACTCTTAGAATGATGAAGGTTGCCAAGCCTACAAGACTCCACAATCCTTAAGATATGCTCACTATGTGGGAGAACTTTGAAGAATAAAATGGGTAGTGAATTTGGCTAATGAGATGGATGAGATTGGTGTGTTTGAAGGCTAGAAACTCCCTCTATTTATAGGCTAAGATTTGAACAATTGAACATGACACATTGTGAGAGTGATTACAACCTCACCAATCATCCAATTAAGTGTGTCTTGAGCAATAATGGTTAGAGTATTTGTATCCACTCATTTGGTCCTTATAGCCTAACAAAGAGGCTATTAATTTGGGAGGCTATTAATTTTGTCCATCATGTTGTCTATTAACATAATGGTTTGCCTATTATGGAGGCTATTAATCTTGGTGGGTTCAAGAGATAATTGATCACCTTTCTTTGCTAGCCATTCATCCAAGACACTTGTTAATCATGTTGATTTTTCATCTATTTGTTTAGGAAGAAAATTTCTTGCAATTGCTTTTTTTAACCTTATATTTGTGTAAGTAGTGTATCATGAAAATGATTGAAGTATTAGCTTGTCTAAAAAAATCATTATTCTTGCCATTATTTAGTGGCATGCATTTATACTCAATGAGTTGGATATGATAATATAATATTTATTTATTTATTTCAAGTATTGTATTTATATTAATGTGCTTTCAAAAAGATAATAATAATATACTTGCATGGTTTTATTTTATTCATAACAATACTCAAACCACAAAGTCTTCATGTCATCATCAAATAAAAATTATAATCTATGAATATATTTTCTTATATATAAAAGTTAATTCTCATAGATTCACATAAAAACTCATATTTTTATTTTTATAAAAATTTATTCCATAATGAATACCAAAGTACTTAAAATATTCACATACTATCCTCATAAAAATTTTCAAGACCAATGTGTATATATATAAAAACTTATATATATAATTTAAACAATAGATTTAAAAACTATATAATTCTATTACCCTTGATATTGAAATTCATATTTCTTTTGGAAAAGACAAATTTACATATATAGTTTTTCAAGTGTTGTTTTGTAGAAAAAAACAATATACTAATTCTTTAAGCAAGTGATTAAATATTTAATAAAAGTCTCTTTAGTGAATTACAATTATTTCGGGTAATTTCTATGGTATTACAATTATCACACATGTAGGGGTGAAAACATATTACAAGAAGCATCCAATTCACATATAAATAGTCGAGTTTAATATTAAAATATGTCACTACAAGAACCTAAGTTTGATTTTAAGCTACTATAAATAGCAATTATTTTCATATAAATACTCGAGTTTGATATTAAAATATGCCATTACAAGGATCTATGTTTGATTTTAAGCTACTATAAATATCAATTATTAAAATAGCCCACAAAAAAAAAAGTATTATGTTGTAAAAATAGATGTAACGCCCCAAAAATTTAAAACCAAATTTCTGTGACGTCACTGCCGTGTTACCTCTCTTAAACTGTTGGCCAATCAATTTAAGATCAATAACACGTAGCCAAGTAACAGGAAGCCAATGAATTATAATACAAATCCAGAAAGGAAACCTCACATCATAACAGACGTCCGGCTTACAAGCCTTATTCATGCGACGTAACAGTCGACATATCAGTCTCATCTCAACCTGTCAGAGATATTAAGTAACACACAAGACAGAACATAATGTACCGATCGGTACCACAAGCAGTACAAGACAAGGTAATAGAGTCATAGCATATTATTCAAGACAAGCACATAAGTCCACAACATGCTAATGCATCTCTAGGTAGATCACTCATCCCCAAACCCCACATCGTGCTCAGGCTCTGCGTCCTCCCCGGGAATATCTATACATAAAAACATAGCAAGGGTCAGTACAAGGTACTGAGCAAGAATAGAAGAATCGGCATAAGGGGAAACAAGAATTAACTTGATTCCCTAGAAGTATATTTATACATATAGGTGGAGATATATTCCGTTTTTAAACATTTATTAGGCATAACATAAAAATTGAGCAGAGCAAATAAGTAAACATCACACCGTCCCATACCGGTGCTTCAACCACTGCAAATAAGATGAATGATGGATGATGAGATGAAATGTTATGACCTAGGATGTCTATCTACCCTAAATGCAACACATAAGCATGTCTAGCGCGCACCTAGGTACCATGGTCGGTATTCCCTCCCATATAAGGGTCCACACCCCTTAATGGTCGAGAGACATACCCACAGTGCCCCCGCCGCGGACACTAACAGCTGAAATCGTGGCTTACGGCAAGCGGGTCAGGCAAAGGGTCATGAGCCCTCTCCAGCCAAAATCAGACTAGGATATAAATCCTTTTCAGTCTCAATATATCATCACAATTATTCACATATCATCACAGATATTCAGATTCAATTCAATCACTCATCTCGAGTGAAGTATTTTCTTTAAAATAGATAGCTTTAAAATAGTCTGGGCTCTTTGAAATATACTACTAGTTTATAAATGATAACTTTAAAAATAATAATACTTGAAAATAATAGTTTTTAAAAGAATAATCCGGGCTCTTTAAAATAGTAGTTTTAAAATATTCCGGGGTGTGCCAAGTCCCACATATCGGCATCAACACATATCGTCATAGAAGCGAAACAAGTCTCGATCTTAACTAAGGCATAGTAGATCACCGCTAATCACAACTAAGTTCAAAGATTGTGAGCATAATGATGGTTATGGCATGCTAGAAGCATAAGAAGAACTAAAGAAACACGAAGGACGAAGAGTCGGAAAAACGAGCGGACGAATCGCGCGGGCAGAAGGGGTGGCGCGCACCCCGCGCGGTTTTCCCATGAAAACCGCGCCAACCCCGCGCGGGTTTTGTCACGGGCGTCGTGACGTTCGTGTCGCGCGCTGCTCGCGCGCTGTTTGGCTAAAGGGCGCGCCAAGTACGCGCCGACACACCAGAAACGATGGAAATGGCGGTTTCCGGCCATTCCACCGATTATGCCCCCATTTAGGCCTATCTCTACCCTTGCCTGGTATTGAGGTGGTCCAAACTCTTCCAATACAGCTCCCCAACTCCTCCAAACACCAATACCAAGCTACATAACAAGAAATCAAGTCAAATCATCAAAACTCATCTTCAAACATGAGTTCTTCCAACATACATCCAAAGAGTACCAAGAACTTGAAATCAACAACACCAAAATGATCTCGAGTACTAACCTTAGCTTCCTTCAACACAAATTCAGCTTCCAAACAAGAATCCAAGCTCCAAAAATCAAGTCAATCTACAAAAGATCCATCTTATACTTCATTCCCGTCACCACCAAAACCCCATCAAAAACTAGCTCCAACTTCATGAAAACAAGAGGTAGATGATGGAAAACACTTACCTTAGGTTGTAGTATGAGATCCCCACTTGATTTTGCACTCAAAGCTCAATTTGTGCAAGAATTGGAAGAACCCTAGTTCCTCCTAGAGAGGGTGACGGGATTTGGGGGTGTGAAGGGTGGAAATGATTTTCCCCCAAGTCCAAAATCTGATTTTTAACACCCAAGTGGATCCGGGTCGGGTCGGAATGTGGGTTAAAAGGTCTACACTACTTGTCTTGACCACATTGCACCCATTTGAGCACTTGACTCTTATTATCTTGTGAGTTGAACTCACTTATTTCCCCCACTTAAATCTTCATTCCTTACAAAATAATCCACATACCAAGTCTTTTGTTAATTAACCATAATCAAATTAAATTAATTATGAGTTAATTAAATCGGGGTGTTACAATAGACCAATTAAATTTTGAACATATTTTTTTTTAATCCCATAAGCTTTTATTTTCTTTCATTTTAACCTTCAAAGTTTTTGTTTTCAGTTTATTATTAATATAACAATCAAATGATGTAATATATTCTCATTTCCCATTATGTCTTTTTTAATTATATTTTAATTTATTTACAATTTTAAATTATTTTATTTTTCAGAATTTTCTATATATATCATTATATTTATATTTTTCTAAGTTTTATATTATTTTACTTAAATTTTATATTTATTTCAATAACTTAATTTAAAATGAATAAAAATCAACATATTAAAATTAAATTATCTAAATAACATAATATAAAAATTTCAATAAAGCAAAAGTTTTTTTTTAAAAATAAAATATTAATATTGACAAAAAATTTTATCTTTGAAGAATGAACTATATTTTAATTGAACTATATATAAAGATAAAAATAAAACATTTAGAATAAAAATTTCAATATATATTAACTGAGCTATATTTTTTAAATGCATAGAAAAATATATTTGAAGAATGAAATTTGATAAGTTTATTAGAACAAAATAAAATAGAATTAAATTAAATAATTATATAATTCAAAGACTCAAATAAATTAAATGAAATTAAAATATACTATAAAAAATATAATCAATACCGAAATATCACTACGAAAAAAAAGAGTTTTAGTGAGGAAAACCGTTGTCACTAACTTGTCACTAAAAATTCTGTCACAGTTTTAGTGAGGAAAACAGTTGTCACTAACTTGTCACTAAAAATTCTGTCACTAGCTTACTGACAAAATTCTGTCACTAAATCTAGTTGTTTTGTCACTAAATCTAGTGACAGCATTTTTAGTGACAATTATTTTCTTCACTAAAAATCTTTTTTTTCTCGTAGTGTATATTGGAAATAAGGTATTTGATTGATTTATTAATCTATCTATATAATAAATCCTGAATATTTTTTGGCATGTTCAGACTGTATTGTCCTTATTAAATATACTTTATCCTTTTTAAATTTTAAGGGTTAAAAAGTAATTATGCCTAGGTTTTCACGTAGGCGCTGATTAATCATATAAAAAAATACAGTCATTCACACATCAGCGCATAATCATCCTCCTTGCCACGTCATCAACCTTTTAAATCCTTTATTTAGATACTAAATCTATTTATTAGTATATGAAAATCTTGATAAATCTTTTCATATATTTTACAAAGATATAAATTGGAAACAAATTATAATATATTTGATGTTTATGACAAATTTAGTAAAACCAATATATTATAAATTCTTTAATTGAATATGTTATATTTTCAAATATATTATATTGATTATATGTAAATATGAGTCTAAAATATTATCCTTAATCAATAGAATAAATAAAAAAAAATTATATAATAAATCCTGAATATTTTTTGGCATGTTCAGACTGTATTGTCCTTATTAAATCTAATATTTCAATCTTAGATTTTTTTTAAAAAAAATATCAATCCATGGGTACATCTGTAAATTATTAGAAAACATCATAAACATATCTCCGGTAACTATGATGACACCTTATAAACGCCACGTCATCCTCTCAAAAATACCAAATGCTGCCACGTGTCTATATAATAAATTTTGAATTAAATTTAATCATTTTAAATCTTCTTAAAAGATATCTTTCTAAGATTTTATCTGTAAATTAATATTGATATATCTATGGTTCTCATGATGACACGTCAACACCTATATTTCTAAAAAAAATAGGGCAAAAATAAAAACTTTGAAAAGTTGATGAGTGTTGAATGATATTTCTAAGGGAAATGGGGAAATTAATTATTTTTTCTAATATTATAAAGTTGGGGACTGTTTTTGCCGAAAAATTAGTTTAAATACTTATTTTAGAATTTTTTTTAATTGGGGTATATCTTTTGGAAATTGTTTTTTTCCCCTTAAAAAATGAAAAGATAACAAAAAAGTATATATAGTATTCTTTAAAAATTTTAGGGATAATAGTCAAAAGGGACAACATATTAGGGAGTAAAATGATATTTTTACAACCTTAATAATGCAAACATATAATTTATTCGAATTTTTTTTGTGAGTAACCGGGTATCCCCAGGCCACATTGGACCTAAGACTAATCAATCGAGGATCTGCATGGGCAATTAACAACACTTCTTCCAATGCATTTTTTTGCATATACAATGTTCGAACTCGAGACCTTACTTAAGCAACTAGAACTCCAATCCACTCAATCCAACTGCTGTTAGTGAATTTTGAATAGTTTAAGGGTATTTTTTTTTCAATTGCTCTTATTCTGTTACATATAAAAGCACAACTATATATATATATCTATATATATATATATTTAGTTTTTCAATGGTAAAAACAATATACTTTATATTATGTCCACCTGGTTGGGGTTTGAATTTTTTCTATCTTATTTCTTTCATTTATTTCTCTTTTAAATTTTGTGGCATGTATTCTTATCACCATTTAAATAAAAGACTTTAAACCTCATGTAGGGGTGGAAATAGCTAGGCTATAGACCATGCTAGAGTTAAGTTTGAACGGCCTAGGCCTATGTCGATGTTTTAAGGCACGAGATAGATCCATCTTATAAGCCTAACATGCCTATTAAAATTAAATAGGCCAGCTTTTAAGCCTTTTAAAAGTCTGATTAAGCCTATTTTAAAAATAACTTTAAATTATTTTATATATATCCGGATGTAATCATAATGTTGGAAGACATAAATTTGTGCACTTGGATAAATCTATCCATGACTATTTATATACGAAGAAAAGACTTATAAATATTTTAACAACCTATATAAAATCAAATTAATAATTATTTCACAAAAATAACAACAATGATACCACATATTTATATGCAATAAACATAAACTTACTAATAATAATGATAATTAATGCTCATCGGATTTTTTAAGGATTAGTCTTGGTTCCAATGAGGTCTGTGATACCCTGGTATTCACCTAAAAAAATAATGATAATTATGCCGACCTGGTGTGACATGATCTTCGATAGACTAGGCCATAGGGCCATGTTGGGTAGCATGGTCTATTCTCATCCATAACCTCATGTAATCCAAAAGAAATTATATTTTCATTTGACAAACTCATATAAGTTCAACACCGGTGAGCATATAAGTTTAACACTTACGCGCAGTGGCAGACGTATAGTGTCTAGGGCAGGGGGCGAGGATGCGACTAAATAACTTTGCTTTATTTCATCTTTAATTTCCATAGAATAACTATCAACTATTTTTTATATTTTTGGATTGCTCATTATGCCACTCTCTTCATCTAAGTCTACATGAGCCTATATCTTTAATTTAAAGAATATATAACCCTATGTTAAAAAAGCTCACTAACAAAAAAACATGTTGCATTCTTTTTCCTCTTCTTCCCCATAAATTACTGAAAAATGATTTCTAATATAATTAAATTTATACGACTGTATAAAATATTAATGTCAATGTTTGAGTTTGAGGGGGCGGAATTATATAAAAAAAATAATTTCTAATATAGCTAAAACAAATACAACTATATAAAAATTAATAGACAAATTTCGAAATCGGAGGCGGCCCCCCAAGCCTCCATATAGTTCCGCCACTGCCCGTGCGCAGCGGACGAAAAAATCTAGTAATAAATTAAAATTTTAAAGTTTGGGTTCAAAATATAATAAAATATAATTTGTGTGGTTAAAATAATATAGTTGAAATTTTAATTTGTTTATGTTTACAACATGATGTCCTTAGAGTGACCTATTTTGATATTTTTAATGGTCTAAAATCAAACATATTCCTTGCCCACTTTTAATATTAAAATTTAAATACTCATTAACCCTATATTCAATGTCAATTCACCAAAAATAAATAACTAAACCAAATACTACATTTGGCTCTGCACACAACATTTTAACAACTCCATTTCAGCATTCACAACATAAGAAATTTAAAACAAAACTTGAATTCGAAGAAACCCTTTCCACCAATATCAATATCACCCTGCAATACATGCTCGATCATGCTCGCAAACACAATTCGGAACATCAAACTTCAGATTATCAACCAAACCTAATACTCAAACAATTTCAGAACACATAATCAAATATTATATGGATTGCAGCAAATTTTCAAATTTCTTCTCAACAACATTACTTTCAAAACAATAATAATCAACATTCATGCAAAATGAGAAATCTCATTCATTGATTCCCTTCCTACCCCCTCACACTTATTTTCCCAAAATTCCCCACCCTCGCCGTTCTTCAAAATAATAAGTCTGGTACCTAGGATTTAGGAACTAGATTGTTTTTGTAAGTTTGCTTGCTTCTGTTAGCCAAGTGATTCTATGAAATAAATGAGCTCCCGATCCTGGTATTAATTTTATGCTTTCTGTTTGAGTGCAGAATGGCTATATAAAGCCAAGTCATTCTATGAAATAAATGAGCTCTCGATTCTGATCTGGTATTTGGAACGCAGTTTACTCTCTCTGGTCAGCTGATTTATCAGCCCTCTCACCAGTTCCCCCAGTCCCGAGCACATTTAGAAAAGAAAACGCAGTTAATAAACAACTCACCTCCCACCACTGCCGTCGCCGTCGTCTATTCTTCCTCCTCCAGCGACTCCGACGATGCTCTAGCCTCGCATTTGCCCGTTACTTGGCGTCCAAGATAGGGAGGTTTGGAGATGGAATTTGCGAGGCCGAAAGACGTTGACCCTTCCAGAAAGTACATAAAGTATTTCTACTTTAGATTTTAAAATTGTTTCTTTTCTGTTATTTGTTAATTGTTGAGCATTTATGAAAAAAAAAAAAAAAAAAAAAAATCTCGAAGGAGGTACAAATCTGGGATGCGGTGGGTTTTCATAAGACTAGCGATATCCATGACAAGGTCCCCTTGGATGCATCTCCATGTCATTAGTTAGTAAAAAAAAAATTAAAATTATTTGGAACCCAACCTTGCATGGTCGACCAAATGGGATATCTAACCTCATGGTCCCTTTCATTCCACCAATCAAATTGTTGCACTTGTACACATTTTATTGGCACATTATAAATTGTTTTTATTTAAACCATCTAATTAATATATATTTTATTTACTCCCTCCGTCCCACCCCAAGTGTCCTGTTACTGTTGGGCACGGGAATTAAGGTAGAGTTGGTTTGTAAGTATATGGTGGGGTCCACATAATTGTTGGAGGGGAAAATAATTTCTATTTATAGAAAGAAGACATTTGTAATGGGACATCCAAAAATAGTAAATAGGACATTTGGAATGGGACGGAGGGAGTAATAAAATTAAATGTAATATAAAATATATCAAAAATTTTATTTTTAAATTCTCTATAAATAGACACCAATCTTGAGATATTTTAACCCACTATTAAAATTTCCTTATTTTTCTTTATATATAACATACTCCATCCTTTCTTTCTTTCCTAAATTTCCATGGAACCAAGTGATGGTTATTATCCCATCCTTTCCACCCCTGTTGATCTTTCAAATGGCAATGAATTCCTTCATTTTGCTATGAACTCCCAATCCTCACATGACCCTACTCATTCTTTACTTGTTGAATCCCACCAAACCTCTCAAAACCCTAGGCAAAATGTTCAAGAAACACACACAAATACTTCAAACAATCCACAGATTTGGACTAGTGCAGAGGATATAGCATTAATGTCTGCTTGGTGCTTTGTTAGCAATAATCCTATTGTTGGCACCAACCAAAGTGGTGTTTCATTTTGGCAAAATGTTGGAACATATGTACAATAATGGTCAAGCAGAAAACCCAGAAATTGGAGGTGCAAGATCCTGGAATCATTGAGTTGGAGGAGAGAGATATTAATTAAATGGAAAAATAACCCATATGGTCCCTTAACTTTGCCGGATTTCACAATCAGTCCCACAACTTTTGAATTAACACAATCCGTCCACTAAGTTTCTTAATTTTAGCACAATCCGTCCCACATACTCAATTTGCATCCATTTGTACTCAATTTGCCTCCATTTGTACTCCATTTTCCCATACCGTCCCATACAAATGGAGTACAAATGGAGGCAAATTGAGTACAAATGGAGGCAAATTGAGTATATGGGACAGATTGTGCTAAAATTAAGAAACTTAGTGGACGGATTGTGTTAATTCAAAAGTTGTGGGACTGATTGCGAAATCCGGCAAAGTTAAGGGACCATATGGATTATTTTTCCTTAATTAAATAATGATATGGTTGGATGGTTGGGTGGTTGGGGTGGTCATGGTTAAAGATAGCCTAATACTTGCCGAAGAAGTTTAAGGGAGAAGTATAGGAAAATGTTTACTTTTTGACTTTTGTAGACATGTCATTTCTCCCCCCGTAAAAAAGATAGATAAATCTTCCTCTATCCATCAAATTATTAAAATAATACTACCTCCATCTCATTACGGAGAAGCACTATTTGTATTCGATTCAAATTTTTATTATAGTTATGTAAGAAAAAACATAATCAAGTAAGATCTTGTTAGATCCGTCAAATCTTGTAGTTTTAGACAATCAACTTTTTGTAACTTTCCGTTGTACACAATTTAATTTTTAACATTTAAAAATGTGTTTCGGTATCCGTGCTGTGACTAAGCGTAGCATGTTCAATGAGAGGGAGGAAGTATAGTTTTATTACTTGCCGAATGATAAAGTTTCTACAACCCAATCTTAGGTTGGGATTCGATTTTTCACTCGGCATCTATCCCTCCCCCTGTTCCTTTTGTATTTTTGTGTGGACAGACTTCCACCATACTTTCTTCGATTTTTTTTTTTTTTTTTTAAAAAAGACTAACGTCGCCGGCGATCATAAGATACTGATGGGATCGTCACTTTTTTGGCATGTACCGTCGCTTGAAATGGCGATCAGAATAGAGTATAAATACCTTAAATATCACCACTGAAGAAAAAAGAATAAAAAAAAAAACAAACATGCACAAGTAAAAAATTATATTTAGGAAATAGTGTAAATTAATTTTTTATTCCATTATCTAATTATTTTACTCACAATAATAAATTTTTACAAATCTCCATCAGAGGTAATTTAAGTTTTAGAGAGTGGAAAATAAAATTCAAGACTGATTTTATGATAAATATGAGATTATGAGAGCATATTTTCAAATTTTGATAGGATCGGATCATATACAATCATGAAATCTTACAATTAAGGCCCCGTTTAGATTGACTTTTGTAGGAGTGTTTTTGGCTTTTGCTTTTGCCAAAAATACACTGGTAGAAAATAGGTGCTTGTTTGGGCTTTTTTTTTAAAAAAAAAAAAGCAAAAGCATTTTGAGAAGCCAAAAAAGTGTTTTTTGAATAAGCAGTTCAGTCCAGATGTGCTTTTTCCAAAAGCAGAAGCCAAAAGCACAAAGACTTAAGTACCTCCACTACTTAATATAAATTACACTATAAATATATCTTATTATCATATTAAGTAGCATGTCCTTTTTGGTAATTATAACATTTCAAAAGCACTTTTCATTTTTATTCATCTAAACATATATTTTTTTATTTATAAAAAAGCCGCTTTTCAAACATTTCATCCAAATATAAAAGTTACATGCTTTTGCTTTTTACTTTTGCTTCTACTTCTATTTTTGGCTTCAGCTTTTTTCAAAAGTCAATCCAAACGAGCCCTAATATTGGGTTTTTACAATCCAAATGAGGATCAAGATCGAAATACTACTAAATTTATGATTTTACAATATTGAAATCTTAATTAATAATTATGGTGTTCACAACCCCTATGCAATCTATGAAGTGGAAGTTAGCAGAATTTGAAGTGGACTCTGGTTCCAATCCCTATAGTATTAACGGAGCGTTTGGTTCGGGGATTTGAGATTCCTGATGGGAATCTTGGATAGAGAATGAAATATGCCTATATTTGGTTCAGGGCATATTTTATGTGGAAATATCACATTCTTACTAAGGTGGGAATGTTGAGTGTTTTAGGCAGGTAATCTTAGATTATCACCTCTATTTTACCTACTTTTATACTAATTTCACTTTTATACCATCATTTTTTATACTTATTTTATTTTATAAATTTAGAAATTTGTATTCTAAAAAATGATAAATATATGAAATTTAATTTTAAAAAATCAATTGAAAAATTTTAAATTATTTTAATATATATTCTCATATTTTAATATATATATTTTCATATTTCTGAAAATTTATTTTTCTTCTATAGATAAAACAAAAATAATAAGGATTTAGAGGCATTAAATAAGTAATTATCATACAATAAATTACATATAAAGAATTTTCAATATTTTAAAAAATAAATCAACTTAAATATTTCTATTGTGTAGAAAAATGACATATTTATATCGTTCAATTGAAATTCAAGGACATTATGGTAAATTAGTTAGAACTATTAGAACTGGAAATTTGAGATTCATAATCTAACTAAACGCAATAATCTTAAAACATCAAAAAATAAAGATTCTCATCAATCTCATATTCTCAGTAATCTTACATTCCCAGCAATCACATTCCCACTGGTAATCTAAGATCCCTCCAACCAAACACACCGTTAGTGTTTCTTCTAGACGCAGTTTTTGGGAATTTTTGAAAGCTTTGCGGAATTTGAAATTTTATATCAATAACAATTCTTTACATTACGTTTTAGAACTTGTAGTTTTAAATTGTAGCTCCCTGCATCTCTCTACAAACAGAAGTTACCCTCTCTACAAACAGAAGTTATCCTTAGTAGATTTTTGGAGTTTTCGATAACTACTTTCATATTTCATTAATTTTCCACTGTTTTAGAAACTACAACAAAATACCTCTAAAACTCACTCTATATCAAATTTATAAACTTTTTAACTTATCGGTTCCTAATAGCTTCAGTTCACTAAAACTCCAACTTGCAATTACAACTGGAACAAGACTCATCGTGGATAAGAGCATCTCCATTAGTGGGAGCTCTTTATTTGAGCTCCCACCTGTCCTCGCCACGTCAGTATTTGCTGACGTGGCGTTTGCTCTCCAATTTGGAGGAGCTCTGCTAGGCACATGTGCCCAACAGCTTTTTACAATTTTTTATTATTTTTTTGTTTTGTTTTCTTTTTTTTATTTTTCTTTTTTAAAATTTAAAATTTTTATTATATAATTAAAAATAGTTTATTAATTCAGTAAAAAAAATAATAAAAGAATTATTATTCTATTTTTTACTTAAATTCTTTGTTATAAATAGTTTAATGATGTGGAATATATTGAATTTTTTATATTGGAAATGAAAATTAGATAAAATTAATTGATGATGTGAAAGAAAGAGAAAATGATATGGTGGGAAAGTACGGGAGCATGGATGGAGATGCCTTACATGTTCAGTCTAACTCAAGGAATGGGCCAAATCTAACATGTCCAAATAAATTGGATCTTATACAAAGTATTGGGCTAAATATTCAAGGCCTAGAAAAGATGGGTTGAATCCAAAAATCCTTACCAAGTTACCATTCATAATTTACCCCAATGTCTCATCTGTCTGTACTCTGTAGCAGGCAAATTCCCTGGTTAATCATTGCAGATTTGTCGTGGCTTTAAAAGTGACGGCTTGGTGGCTGGTCCTCAGGTTGACCGGAGATGGCAGCTTATGCATCTGTGGTTTCTCTCATCAATCTTCTGGATCAGGTTCAGAAACATCAAAATAGCCGCCGTCAGATCCTTTTCCACTATGAACAGATTCAGGCACTCCGCCAGAGGGGTGAGTACTTGCAAGACTTTCTTGAAAGATATTATCATGGAGAACAGAAATGGAACAATCTCCATACACGACCTTCTGCGAGAAGTGTCCTTAAGGATAGGCCAGAAAGAGAAATTCTTTAGTGCGATAAGCATGCCTATCATCCCACATAATGAAGCCCTCGAATTTTTCCAGCACAAAAGGATCAAAGAACCATTGGTTGATGTGGTGGAAGAATCAACGACTCACACCATTTCATTGTTATGCTCCAAATATTGCAATCCAGTACCAGTTAATCGTGACTTCAGGATGGTAAGGGGCCAGAATATTGAGTATACCACAGAGCTCTTTCCCTATAAACTGTTTAGCTTTCCCTACTTACTTTTCCAATGGCTTTCCCCTCAGCCAAAAAGAGAGCTTCCTCTGCTCTACAATTTTTGGAATTTACAAACGATAATTATCACTGTTAATTCTTACTCACCTAGGCAGGCAACCCTTGATATCTGGAAGATGCCTCAGATCAGGCACATTCTTGTCACTGATTTTTATCTTCCAGATCCTCGAGTGAGTTGTGCAGATGATGAATCAGTAGTACTGAAGAATTTACAGACACTTGGTGTGGTAGAGAATTTCAGATGCACTGAGCAGGTGCTTGAAAGAATTCCCAACATCAAATATTTGAGACTTATATATTTCCGGTATTTGATGTCCACCCCAATAGAAGATTGCTGTCTCAAAAATGTTGGTAGATTTCACAAGCTTGAGACATTGATTTGCCACATCCCCTTTACAGGATTGTGTCGGGACTATATTGCCTTCCCAACCTAGTTAAAGCATTTGTCTATACGTTTTTTCCAGCTTGATTGGAAAGATTTGAAGATGATTGGTGTGTTGCCAGATCTCGAATTTCTCAATTTGGAGTACTGTAAGTTTGAGGAATCTGGGCTGAAGATTGTAGAGGGGGGATTTCGGAGGTTAAAATACTTCCTGATTAGAGCATATTCTGGGCTCAATTATTGGACGGTAGATAGCTCACAGGATTTCCCGGTGTTGGAGAGGCTCTGTCTGAGCTGCACCGAAGGATTGTGTGAGATCCCGGATGACATTGCAGACATACCAACGCTGAACCTGATTCATCTGATCGACTGTCCTGCATCGCTTGCCCTTTCAGCACTAAATATATTGAAGGAACAACTCAGCCAGGGAAATGAAGATCTTCAGGTAAAAGTCGACTTCCTGTTCAGAGGAGACGAAAAAGCCAAATTCATGGAAATGGTTGGAAGTGAAGAACTGGAGAGCTACAAGTATAATTTCGAATTCTGGAATGGGTAAGAGCCATTAAGAAGATAGATACTTTCCCTAGATTAGGCCAATGTGATCTTTTATCGTCAGTTTCATAGTATTTAGTTAATAATGCATATGAAATTTAGAAATTAGTAGATAATAATAATAATCTGACATGCATGTTTTCACTTCACCTATATATGTTGATAATCTGAAATTAGTTTCCCATCATTCACAAATTGTTATCTTGTCACCAAATTCTCAGTCGTCGCTAACTTCAGATGATAAAAAAAAAAAAAAAAAAAATGAGTATAGTAACCTTAACTTCAGCTTGTTTTCATTCTTTTGTTCATTTATAAACTTATTGGATTTGTGTTGATTACATGGCAAGGCGTACCTTTAAACCAGAATGGAAATGGGAGTTGTTTGACGACCTCGAAGATGAAGCGTGGGACTTCTGAACAAGAATTATTAGTGCCTGAACGCGAGCAAGCATTGTAATGGCTTCATAGTTGGGCTTCTGAGGCGCGACTTTGAGTTAAATCATTCCAATCGTTTTACGTACTATATATGTGCACGATAAATACACAAGCATATGTAATGTAGTTGTATGGGACATAGTAGAATTTATATAACATTATTATTGTATTGTTGTTGAGATTACAAATAGTAATTATTTAGTGATAGCATATATTGGAACTCAATAATAGTAGCATTTATTAGTACTGGGATTTTGGATACAACGTTGAATGAGTGGCATTCAGCATCAAGTGCTGACCGATAATGTGAAGTGTTGGGTGTTCAATGGGATGTGTGTTGGGTGGGTATTCAATGGTATTTGGGTTGTATGAACTGATGATGCTGGATGAGGTTGTAAGAACTTGGAAATTTGAAGGAACATTAAAATAACAGTGCTCGACTTCAGCTTTATTATGTAATAGGGATTAGGAAACTCATACGTCGCGTTATCGTTGTTTTCCAAGTTTTGAACACAGCAATGCAAACTTGTCCGCTCGCCCTTTGTTTTTGGGGTGTGGTTATGGTACTGAGAAATCATCCTCTTGATGTAATGTCATTTCTTTTCACCATTAATTAGGTGAGATTAATATTAAAATAGATCACTGCAAGGTTTGGTTTTGATTTTATGCCACTACAAAAACTCACTATCAAAATAGGACACTAGGTGGTGCATTGTAAAAATAGGTCAAATGATCTTGTAGTGACATATTTTTACAATACGAATATAGGCCACTATAAGGTCGTTTGACCTATTTTTATAACGCACCGTTCTTACAGTGACCTATTTCGGTACTTGGTAGTGGTTTAAAATCAAAATTAAATCCTTGTAGTAGCTTAAAATCAAAATTAAGCCTTTACTGTGGCCAATTTTAATAATTATCTTTTGATAAGTTTGCAATATAATGATTGAGATTAATTTAAATGTTGAAATAGTAAATTTTTACAAAAATAAATTAAAGGAAATAAGAAATTGTTCTTTGCTTTTGAAAATCAGCTACGTATTTATCTATTTGGAATTTTTAAAATTTGATAGCATATTTAATTTTCTTGCGTCGAATAGGTATTTTGTCATATAAAAGAAAACTCAAAATTCGAATTTATTTGAAAAAATTAGAATCAATTGAAGTTTGTCACATAGGATTTATTGTATAAGCTCTTTCGCTGAAATAACCTACTTTCTCAAAAGAACTCAGATTTGCACTTTTATATAAAAATCTATCTACTCGATGGGATGAATCTAAATATCCTATTAGATTTTAAAATTCCAAATAGACAAATAGCAGATTATGAGTGAGATGGATGAATAAAAGTTAAGAACTATTCAACAACTTGTCAAGAATAATTCGCTACATACCAAGAACAATTCAGCAACTTGTCATGAATTATTTTTCTCACCAACTATAATCCTTCGTTCTTTGTTGTCAAATGTTCAGAGTCAATCTGAAATCACCTTTCTACTATGGAAATTTTGTTGCTCTTTGTTATGGCTTGATTTGGATAATCTTGTTATGCTATGTGATAATCAATTTGAACACAGCAATGCAAACTTGTCCGCTCGCCCTTTGCTTTTGCAGTGTGGTTATGGTACTGAGAAATTATCCTCTTGATGTAATGCCATTTCATTTAACCATCGATAAGTTGAAAATAATAGTATTAAAATAGGCTACTACAAGGCATAGTTTTGATCTTACAATGCAGATATAGGCCACTACAAGGTTATTTTGCCTATTTTTACAATGCGCCACTCTTGTAGAGATCTATTTTCAGTAATTGGTGTTTGTAGATGCTTAAAATCAAAACTAAACCTTTGTAGTAGCTTAAAATCAAAACTAAACCTTTATAGTGGCCTATTTTAATAATTATCTCTTGATAAGTTTGCAATATAATTGTTGAGATTAACTTAAAGGTTAAAATAGTTAACTTTCACCAAAATAAATGAAAGGAAATGAGAGGGTATTCTTTGCTTTTGAAAATCAGCTACGTATTTATCTATTTGGAATTTTTAAAATTTGATAGGATATTTAATTTTCTTGCATGGAACATCTGTATCTTCACATTTTTTTTAAAAAAAAAGTCAAAATACAAGTTTATTTGAGAAAGTTAGAGTCATTCAACGTTTGTCACATAGGATATGTTGTATAAGCTCTTTCGTGAAATAACCTATTTTCTCAACTGAACTCGGATTTGAACATTCTTTATATGAAAATCTATTTACTCGATGGAAGGAGTCTAAATATGCTGTTGTTAACATAGCAAAAATATATTAAGCCCAGTGGAGTTGCTCGTCTAAATAAATTAGCCCAATTGGATAAAATATATCCGGAAGAGGGAGGCCGCGTAGACACAGCCCGGAAGAGGGAGGCCGCGTAGACACAGCCCCAAAGAGATGGTGGAGGTCGTCCGTAAGAATGGAGGCCGTCTGTAAGGGTGGAGGCCATGGAGGCCCAAAGAGATGGTGGAGGCCGTCCGTAAGAATGGAGGCCGTCTGTAAGGGTGGAGGCCATGGAGGCCCAAAGAGATGGTGGAGGCCGTCCGTAAGAATGGAGGCCGTCTGTAAGGGTGGAGGCCATGGGGGCCCAAAGAGATGGTGGAGGCCGTCCGTAAGAATGGAGGCCGTCCTTTAAGGATGGAGGCCCAGAAAAGTTGGGTTTAGGGTTCAGGATGGAGGCCGTCTTGGAGGCCGCCTTTAATGAAGCTGTGTCGAGATCAGGATGGAGGCCTCATGTAAGGAAACATATCAAGGCAAGATATTGTATAAGGAAACAAATCCAGACAAATCATGGAGTGAAGATCCATCACCCCTATATATATGCGATGCGGTACCACTTGCGAGGCACCTTCAACACTTCTCAAGAAGCCGTTCTTATTTTATTTTACTTTCTTTATCGCTTTCCTGCATTTTACTGCTTTCTGTTCTTAAATTCTTTTACCGCTTTCTTTAAATTACTGTATTCGTTTTTCTAGTTTTCTTGTAATTCTTCCCCCAAGTTCTTCAATAAAAGAGAGATCTTTCCTCTCAAGATTTTCACCGTTAACAAATTGGCACGCCCAGTGGGACACGATTTGAAGACCATAACTGCTTCAGTAGTGTATGCGTCTTAGATCCGGAAGAATCATCGTTGATCTGGAACAAGAGTTTGAAGACATGTCCCTACAAGACCAGACAATCAAGCGAACATCGTTTGAGGATGCCATTGAGACGGCGAGCACCTCTCAACCGCTACAAGGGATTATGCAGACCCATACATTGTCCGAGCAAATACGGCTATCGATAAGGGAATCGATGGCCGAGTTTATGCCTTTGCTCACGAGGCATCTAATGGACGTCCTGCGGCCTGCCATGGCCGACCAGACTAGCCAGATATGTGGTTCCCTGTGCGATGGAGGCCTCCCGGCATCCAGTTCTACTATGGCACCTAGCACTCCGTATCCAGGACCGTCAGGAGGACAACACAGAATGTGGGAAAACACACCGGGCCAGCCGCCACTCCAGGATTCTGGAAGCGTGGCCAGTATGTTTCCACATTCATACCAGACAGCGTATACTTTCTCTACAGCGGCACCCAGCATGCCGAATTTGGGTTACGCGGCACCTCCCATGCCGGTATATGTTCCATCAAATCCTTTGATGGCAACCATAGCTACACCAGGCTGCATGGCGGCCGGACCTAGCATGGCACCCAGACAGGCGGCACCTCAGATGCCGAACATCCCAACTGCACCATATGTGGCGGCTCCTCTCAACCCGGGTTGGATGCCACCAACCCTAGGGGGCAGGCTACCCAGACAGGAGGAGTGGTGGCGGCTCCCATGCCACCGACCGCCACTCCTATCCATGCAGGAGGACACACCCCACAACCATGTGGAGCACCCACAACACCTGCTGCGATGCCTCCTACGCAGGCACCAGTGATTTCACCGGAGTTACTCGCGGACATGATGCAGCAGCACTTTGGAATCCTGCTAAAGCCGATGGAGCGGCCTACATACCGGAAGCCGTATCCAGACTGGGTAGATACCATGCAGCCCTATCCGAGGGGCTTCAAGATGCCAGAATTCACCTCTTTTTCAGGAGATGATGGCAAGTCTACAGTGGAGCACGTCGGAAGGTTCACAGCTCAGTGCGGGGAAGCAGCGGCCAATGACTGGCTGAAACTAAGACTGTTTAGCTCATCCCTTACCGGACCTGCCTTCGCATGGTTTGCCTCATTGCGGCCTAACTCGATACAAAATTGGGCTGACCTCGAACGTGCATTCCATGATAGGTTCTACACTCCACTATCACAGGTAAGCCTTGCAGACCTTACCAATGCCAAACAATATGCCGATGAGGCGGCAAGTACGTTTATCAGTAGATTACAACGGCTTCAAGGCCGATGTTCCATAGCAATCCCGGAAAGGGAAATAGCCAATATAGCAGTGGCTAATATGTTGCCGAGACTAAAAGAATATTTAATTGTGCATGATGCAACTGATCTTGCCCAGCTGGCCGAGAAAGCGGCCCGCTTGGAAAAGTTCTTTGTGGAACGAGATGAGAAGCGTATACCTATACACGGGACTCGTTTTGAGGAATTGAAACACAATAAAGAGGAAGACGAACCAAGGGTGGTGGCCAAGGCAATAACCTTGGGTAGTAAAAACCCTGGATAGTGGCCCTGGAACGCCGTCGTCAGCGGCCTTGGAGGCCGAGTAGTCGGTGACTGAGGATGGCGCCGGGCTGATTATGGCGGCCTGACTGAGGATGTCAGCTGATGCTCGAATAGCGGCCTGGAGCACACAGGATGGCAGCTCCCGGATGCTGATGACGGCCTGATGACGGAGGTGGCGGCACTCCCCATATCGCGTTGCGATGGTGGCCGAGGCTTGCAGATGGCGGCCCTCGGATGGATGATGGCGGCACCCCTGCTCAAATGGGGATGGTAGCTGGCACCCGAGAAGAGATGGCGGCGGCCTGGCTCCGGATCAATGATGGCGGCGGCCTCCGAGGGAAGTCTCAATGGCGGTCCCCAACTCGAAGGGAGATGGCGGCTGGGAACGGTGCTGGCGGCCTCAGATGTGGTGGCTCTCCTAAGCTGCGGTGGCTCTCCTAAGCTGCGGTGGCGGCCCTTACAAAGATGGATGGCGGCTTGGTTTATTACTATTATAAAAAAAAAAAGAAAAAAAAAGAAAAATGCCACAAAGTGGCGGCCTGGCAGCCGCCATCCATTATCAAAATTGCATGTATCATGCAATATTTTTTTTATTTTTTATTTTTAAAAAAAAAACAAAAAAAAAGAAAAAAAAATTGAAAAGAATGCCACAAAGTGACGGCCTGGCAGCCGCCATCCACCTTCAAAATTGCATATGTATCATGCAATAAAAAAAAAAATTAAATTGCATGCATAGTGGCGGCCTGGCAGCCGCCATTCATTTTGAAAATTGCATGCATGTCATGCAACTTTTATTTATTTTTTTATGTTTTTAAAAAAAATATATATATATAATATTTATATATATATAATAATAATAGTAATAACAAATAAAATGTATATATATACAAATGCGCTAAGTAAATAAAACCAAGAGTGATATGTGCGGTTTCTCAATATCGAATGCCGACGGCGGCATAGGTAAAATGTATGCGCATTTTCAGTCTCAGTTCCATCGACTGAAAGCGCAAGGGGGGCATCTGTTAACATAGCAAAAATATATTAAGCCCAGTGGAGTTGCTCGTCTAAATAAATTAGCCCAATTGGGTAAAATATATCCGGAAGAGGGAGGCCGCATAGACACAGCCCGGAAGAGGGAGGCCGCGTAGACACAGCCCCAAAGAGATGGTGGAGGCCGTCTGTAAGAATGGAGGCCGTCTGTAAGGGTGGAGGCCATGGAGGCCCAAAGAGATGGTGGAGGCCGTCCGTAAGAATGGAGGCCGTCTGTAAGGGTGGAGGCCATGGAGGCCCAAAGAGATGGTGGAGGCCGTCCGTAAGAATGGAGGCCGTCTGTAAGGGTGGAGGCCATGGGGGCCCAAAGAGATGGTGGAGGCCGTCCGTAAGAATGGAGGCCGTCCTTTAAGGATGGAGGTCCAGAAAAATTGGGTTTAGGGTTCAGGATGGAGGCCGTCTTGGAGGCCGCCTTTAATGAAGCTGTGTCGAGATCAGGATGGAGGCCTCATGTAAGGAAACATATCAAGGCAAGATACTGTATAAGGAAACAAATCCAGACAAATCATGGAGTGAAGATCCATCACCCCTATATATATGCGATGCGGTACCACTTGCGAGGCACCTCCAACACTTCTCAAGAAGCCGTTCTTATTTTATTTTACTTTCTTTATCGCTTTCCTGCATTTTACTGCTTTCTGTTCTTAAATTCCTTTACCGCTTTCTTTAAATTACTGTATTCGTTTTTCTAGTTTTCTTGTAATTCTTCCCCCAAGTTCTTCAATAAAAGAGAGATCTTTCCTCTCAAGATTTTCACCGTTAACAGCTGTCAAATTTTAAAAATTCCAAATAGACAAATAGCATATTATGGAGGACGAGGGAATGAGAGTGAGGGATGAACAAAAGTTGAGAACTATTCAGCAACCTGTCAACAGGAATTCGCTACATACCAAGAACAATTCAACAACTTGCCAAGAGGTTTTTAGCAACTAAAAAATTAAACAATTGTTTATTTACTTTTGATTTTACAAAAGTATTTGTTAAATGCATTCGTTAAGGATAAATTTTTCTTCTTCTAAATATAAGGTAATTTGCTGCAATTTTTTTAAGCAATTCTTATTTTATGTCAATATCTATTTAAGAATACAAATTAATTAAATGTTAAGAATTAATTTGTTAATTATCCTATTACTAAAATAAAGATATCT